>CM052549.1:78709753-78726732 GCA_028533065.1 Trachops cirrhosus
CTGAGAACCCATTGTCTCATTTAGAATTTAGGTACAGTCTTAGGTACAGTCTGTTTTTCTTCATATCCTCATTACTAACATTTAGTGTCTAGTACTTAATGCAATGGCAATCAGAAAGTAGCCTGTCAGTGGCAAGAAATAGAAGAATGCACACAGATTAAGTTCAGAAATGAAAGCAAAATGGGATTTTCTAAGCATATGTCCCTATGTCTTGATAAGTTTACAGTTGAAAGAATTGCTTTTGTGTGATGGGACCATTCTATATCACAGTTGTGGAGGTTCCACGAGTCTGTACAAGTGGTAAACGTTTTATGCGACCCCCCAAAAATAGAGTAGGTACAAAAGCTAGTTAAGTTAGCCTGTGGTTTAGCTAAGAATAGTATACCAGTGTCAAATTTCTGGCTTTAAAGTTTATACTTTGATTATGTGAATCTTAGGTAAATAGATCATTTCTGAGTAGAAGGAAATGATAGTAGAATACTAATATCTAAGCTATATAAATGAGATGACTAAAGCCCAGAGTCTGGTTTATGCTTGTTAAAGTAACAAAATATTACTGAGTGGAAATTACTCTGAAAACTACATTATGAATAATGTATGCTTGCTCCATTGCGTTGATCTCTTGATAAGATCTATAAAATGGCTTAGACTTTATTTATAAAATAATATTTACATAGTATATGTAATTCAAGAAAAATACTTCCTTTATTTTTACAGTATGGTTAAGTATGGAAATCAATATATAGTTTTAAATAATATTTGCTTTTTATTATAATGTGTACTTTCCAAGAGAGGTTAAGTTATTTCTCTCCCGGGTGCTGTCGTGCTAAGAGTCTTTCCTCTAGATAGTTGCATAGGGTATTTCTCAAAGACCAGTTGGGTGAAATAGACCTGAACAGCACCATCTTATTCTCAAAGTTGCCTAATGACTCTTTTGGCTTTGTTTTTTAATGTTTATTCAAAAGGGCATATTCAAAGTAAGTTCTCTAATATTTTGTTCCCCAGCATCGCTAATTGCGTATAGCTGGCTATCAAAACCTACGGCTTGTTAGCTTTGTTTCAGTGAGTTACAAAAAAATCCATAAAATTAGTACAGACCTTCATCTCTCACACCCTGAATGCTCTGGGGAGAAAAACAAACAAGCAAACAACAAGCTCGCTCTGGGTAATTTTTTCTCCAATTGCTTAAAGTCAGAAGATGCACTTAACTTCAGTGTGCTCTTTGCTCTTCCCTCCACATCCCTAGTTGAGAAAATTATGTTCAGAAGTTAAAGTGATGCTCATCTATTTGAAGTTTTAAATTATTCCATTCAGGAAGCAAATACAATTTTCATATGTACAGGAGACTATAGTGAGGCTCCACATTCACATCACATTGCCCAAGAAATGGAACGTGCTTGGGAAGACAGACAGCGTGGGACGTGGAAACAGAAGCACGGGTTTTCCGTAAACCGGGAGCCGTGACCGGCTACTGGTCTCAGGTTCTCACCGAAAAGAACCCCGTGGGTGTCTCCGCTCCCAGCCAATATAACAAACATGTTTGTTCAGCTGAGTCAACCCTGTTAATTTGTTGAAAAGAATCTGCTAAGTGAATCATTTAGCATCCTATAAAGAAAACAAAGGGTGATAATTGTACAAATGATTCTTTTCATTTTATTGAGTCAGGAACACGTGAGCAAAGGCAACTGTGTCTCTTTGAGATAAGCAATTAGGTTCTCACAGAATGAGATTTCAACTTTAATTGAGAAAAAAAAAACCCTTTCTGGGTAGGGTGAAAAGTAAGTGGAAGAAGAGAGAGGTTGGGCATAGGAGAATATGCTCAGAGAGCTGTAGAGGGGGTGCGGGTGTCGAAGAAAGCAGGGGCCACACGAGTGGAAAGCTCGTCACTTCGGAGACAGGACCACCATCACCCGGGGCACCGTGGATGTGAATGAGAAGGAGGAATCGTTACAGGTGTTCCAGAAGATTCTGGGCTGGAGGATTCGGGGAATGGCAGTGCCGGCAAACAGTATGGGGGAAAATAGGAAACAGAATCCATTTTGGTGGTGAAAGGCCAAAGGCTTTTTTCTGTTTTCATTTGAAATGTTGTCCGTTAGCAACATGACTCCATTAGTACCTCTTATCGCCATTAGCTTGTTATTAATGATTTTAAATTAAATAACCTTACCATTAAAAAGCCGAAAGATTAAAAATAAATTTGAAACATCATCCAACTACCCAAATAAAGATGTCTGATAGACAGTTGGAAGTTTTGGCCTAGATCTCAAAATCCACTTTTGGGCTGGAGGTACGGATACAGATCAATACCCATTATTTGGATTAGAATGCGTTGTCCTAGAAGAGGACTGAGGAGTCAGAGACCTAAGAGAATGCATGTGATTCCTATCCCAGAATCAGAAGGAGATCATGCCTCGGCTGGTGTGGCTCAGTGGACTGAGTGCTGGCCTGCAAACCAAAAGGTCGCCAGTTTGATTCCCATTCAGGGCATATACCTGGGTTGCAGGCCAGGTCCCCAGCTGGGGGCGCATGAGAGGCAACCACACATTGATGTGTCTCTCCCTCTCTTTCTCCCTCCCTTCCTCTCTCTCTCAAAGTAAATAAATAAAATATTTTTAAAATATTAAAAACAAACATAGGGAGATTGCACTCTCAAAGACTTACAGTAAGGAGACCGGATGCTCTGAAAGGTCAGAATTGAGAAAGAAGCCTTGGATTCCACCATCTTAGTGCAGGAAATTATAGGAGAATAAGGAAAAATGGATAATGAAACCTAAACTCTTAGATGGCAGCCGCTTTAAGAAATTTGGGGAGTCAGTAAAGGGAGATGTGGTGGTAATTGAAGTGAGTAGGGTTAAATGAAGTTGTTTTTTGCTTTTGGGTTTGGGGTTGTTTTTTTTCTTGATTTTTTTTCCTTCTTTTTAATCAGGACACTTGTTTCATTAAAAATCTTCAGGCAGGGAGAGTTTTTAGGGGAATAATATAGCACAAGGGCCCCATGGAGACAGGGCTAATGGAAAATACAGAGAATGGAGTTCAATAAGAAGAAGGGAGAAATAGTCCAAGTAGGACTTGCCCTTGATGGGCTATGAAAGGAAGTCATTTCGGCAGAGGGCTACAGTTGTACCACACTTTGTTTATCCGCTTGTCCGCTACTTGCTCTTTGCAAGGTTTCTAGAGTGGGGTGATTATAAATAAAGCTCCATAAAAATTCACATTGAGACTTTGTGTGAAGACAGATTTTCCTTTTCCTTGAACAGCGGGATTGCTGGGTATGTTTAGGAAGCTGCGAAGCCATAGTCCGATCTGGCTGTACCGTTTCTGCATTCCTACTGTCGATCTCTAGCACTTGCATTTGCACTGGCTATTATCAGAGGGTTTTCGTTATTGTTTTTAGTTATGAGCTTCGTATGCATGTCAAAAATCTCCAAGGAGATGATGTAAACTGGACCATGAGACAGGCAGGAGATTTGGAACATAGCTAAGGAAACCTAAGCTTCGGAAACCTCGTTCTTTTACTGTGACTTTTGCCCCAGAAGAGCGATGTTATCTTTATCACAACGGACTGGAAACCGATCTTCCCTCTTCCCCAGAAGGAACAGCATCCCCATCTCCCCAGCTGCTTGCTCTACAACCATCTGTACCAAGATGGTGTGGAATGAAAACTCTGCTCGTGAGAGGTGCAGAAACACAAGCAACCCCTGGGGAGCTGTCCCCCAGCACTGGAGGGATTTTTGAATTGTCAGTTTTACTTTCCTAATATTCACAAGGCTTGTCTATGACATATTGCTCCTTGGGTCAGTTTTCTTACATTATAGTTTTGTCTTACAGCGACCAGTGCACTTTCATTTTAAATTTCTTGGGGCGAAGCTTGTTCATAGCGATGTTACTTATTTTATTTTTAATCTCTATCTACAATTATGTCTTCTCTTCATTTCTAATATTGTCATTTTTTTTCTTTTTTTGGAGGGGGCAGAGGAGGGGATTAGTCTCACCAGAGATTTTCCAATGTCACTTACTTTATAGAGAATGATCTCTTGGCTTTCTTGATCTTTGTGCTTAATTTAATTTCACGCTTTTAAATTATTTTCTTATATACTGTACATTCTTTGCATTTATTCTGGTCTTTTTTTTCCTCACTTCTGAAGTTTTATGCTTAGGTCATTGATTTTCACCCTTTTTCTGCTATACACAATAAAGTCTGTAATTTCCCTCTAAATACTACTTAAGCTGCATGTCATAAATTTTGACGCCTTATTCTTTTTATGACTAATTTGTTCTTAGTAATAATTAACTACCACCTGGTTTTCTTTTTTGACTACGATGATGTTGTATTTGCCCCTGGATGCCCTCATTGTTTGAGTTTATTCACGTTTACACAGATAGTCGGTGGCAGAACTGAGATTGAAGTCGCACTTGTTTGAGAGCCTGTCTTCTTGTTTTTATTACTGCTTTGTCCGTGCAACTCAACGGCATTGTCTTCCGAGAACGCGGGCTGTGTGTTACCGACGTTTAGATTCTGCTCTGACTTCATCGTTGTATATTTCCCAATACGTCCTTTGAAAATATTTGGTGTATGGTTTTAAAAATCTGTAGCGTTAAGTTTATGAATTCTTTTGTCTAAGAATATTCTTAGTAACTTTTTCTTTGATATGTCCATAAGTGAAAGATATATGCTTTTAATATTCCATTATTATGGTGGTTTTATTAATAAACTCTTATTAAAATGTATTAATAGGCCCTGGCTGGTGTATCTCAGTGGTTTGAGCACGGGCTGTGAACCAAAGGGTCGCCAGTTCAATGCCCAGTCAGGGCACATGCCTGGGTTGCAGGCCAGGCCCCCAGTGGGGGTGACGTGAGAGGCAACCACACATTGATGTTTCTCTCCCTCTCTTTCTCCCTCCCTTCCCCTCTCTCTGAAAATAAATAAATAAAATCTTTTAAAAAATAAATAAAATGTATCACTAGACATACTTATTCAAATACAGTTATTTAAAATAATGGGCAATAACAGAAGGTATTTCCTTTCACTCACTTCCTGTGAAGGGAGTGGCCGTGAGAGAAGAGGCATTTTTAGATGGGAGCAGAGTGCACAGGCCCTTCACACAAGACTCAAGGGTTGAGTTCAAACATGCAGAGACAGAAAAATGTATATGCAAACTGAACCTGGCATAAACGGACCATTCTTATACACCAACAACAGAGTAGAGATTCTCAGGATATTTTAAGGCTGTTTGACCAAGTCGATCGATGTCGATGGTAGTCAGCCTACCTGTGTAGGTCTGTGTGATTTCTACAAAATATATCTTTTTATCTTGCCTCTTGTACAGCATATTACTTTTATTTTTTATTTAAACATGTCATGTTTATTTTTTATTGTTGTTCCAGTACAGTCGTCTCCATTTTCCCCCACTACTCCCTCCGACCCCACCCACCCCCACCTCCCACCCTTGATCCTACCCCCTTTGGCTTTGTCCCTGTGTCCTTTATACATGTTCCTTGATAAGCCTTCCCCTTTTTCCCTGCTATCCCCCTCTTTCCTCCCCTCTGGTTACTGTCAGTTTGTTCTTTATTTCAATATCTGTGGTTATATTTTGCTTGCTTGTTTGTTTTGTGGATTAGATTCCACTTATAGGTGAGATCATATGGTATTTGTCTTTCACCACCTGGCTTATTTCACTTAGCGGAATACTCTCCAGGCCCATCCATGTTGTAACAAAGGGTAGGAGTTCCTTCTTCCTTTCTGTTGTGTGGTATTTCATTGCATAAATGTACCAGGTTTTTCTCATCCACTCATTTACTGATGGGCACTTAGGTTGCTTCCAACACTTGGCTATTATAAATTGTGCTGCTATGAACATTGGGGTGCACAGGTCTTTTTTTAAATTGGTGTTTCAGGATTCTTAGGGTATAGCCCCAGCAGTGGAATTGCTAGGTCAAAAGGCAGTTCCATTTTTAGTTTTCTGAGGAAATTCCATACTGTTCAGGTCCTTTGCTCATTTTTTAATTGGGTGGTTTGTGTTCCTGGAGTAGAGTCATGTGAGTTCTTTATATATTTTGGAGAATTTCTAAAAGTAAATAGGTGTCTCTGAAAATAGCAATTACCCCAGTGAATAGGTATTTAAGTTGTGGCTCTTCGGCCTTATAGTAAATTTAAATTCTGTCTTTAAATGATGTGAGTTGTTTCTGTTTATGTTTCTCATCTAAAATAAAATTTCTCTCTGTATCAGAGTTACTGTACTCTTAGATCAGATAAGGCTATATGATCATCTACCTCAGATTGTTTTGATTGAAAATATTTTTTAAAAGTACAGATATTTTCTTCAGACATGGACAATGCCTATAGAATGTGAAATTCAGAAAAGAAAATAAAGACACAGGTGAAACAGAATAAACAACTTTGGTTAATTTACATAGCCATTGAGACCCTACACTAAATATCTCAGTAATCCTCTTATCTACTCTGGCTATTGTTAAATAAAGATATTTTCATATCAGAATACTATTATTATTCTTACGAAAATATACAAAGAGTAAGATTAGTCTTGAGTATCTTATAGTTTTATATCTACATGAATTTTGCTTTAATTTTCTATATCTACTTCAATACAAAACGATTGCATGAGCTGACAAAGAATTTGATGATTAGTAATTAGCATATTTTAGAGTGTACATTTCCAACTTGCTTGTCTATGTCTTGAAAAATTGACGTTCACTTTATAACATATTAGTGTAGTAGACTCCTTCAAATTAGGGGGCAACTTTGCCTGAAAGGGTAAGTGATTTAAGTACTGGTATTGTAGCAAGATAGCTTTTCATAGCACATTCCAGCAAAGAATTTGGATTTTATTTAGTGCAAAGAAGTATTTCCTGAAATTTCTGAGTTGGAGCCTTCGACATGATCAGTATTACCATTACTGTGTTGTAGAGGAACAGAGAGAAAGGGGGGGGACTGGCGCTTCCTCTGTACCACAAGGAAACAGTACAACATAAAACAGGTGGGAAGTGTAAGTATATTAAACTGAGAAAGAATAAAGTCATTGTTAACGTTCACATCAGAGAATGCATTTAGTGCCAAACTTATTAATATCTCCTGGTATCGAGCTATATCTTTCACATTTTGAAAGGATAAAATTTAAAGATGGGAATTTACTTTGCTATTGCTAATCTTCATCCTAAATAAAAATATGTTGTGTTTTGTGGATCTTGTGACGATAAAAGCATTTGGTTCCACATTTGAAAAGAGAGGTATTCTCTCTCTGGGTCCTTTCCAAGTACATCGCAAATAACTGCCATTGAAATGCATCCAATAATTGAAGAAAGCAGTGTTTGTGGGGACCTGAGATCGATTCAGTCCACCCATTCCTCCACATGCTCTAAGCATGATGAAGCCAGTCAGCAGAGGACAGAATACCTGCACTGAAATTTTGGTTGCCATTGTGAAATTGTTTCCTGGATTGCGTTTTGGCATTTTTCCATGCGGCCGGATTGAAAGAAACCCCCCGATGAGATTTTTCTCTATCTTCTTATACGGATGTTGCCGAACACTGCTCACATAGTACCTCCTGGTTCCTTCTATACAGGGACGCATCCGAGACACGTCTTTCTGGCTCCGTACCAGGCAGCGTACGGTCCTTCAAGCAACTGCTTAGAGTTCATTTTTACAGACGTGATGAATCTCGTGACTGACTGCGTTTCCATCTTTGTGTTGTGCTAGGATCTTGGAGCCAAAGTTTGTACCCAACCTGGCGAAAAATGTATTTTATGACTTTATGAAAGTAGCGTATGGATAAATATTTTTAATCGGATACGACAGAGAGGGCTTCATTTAAAAAGTAGAAGATTTTTCCCATTATTTCCCAGCCCTGCTTCCATTCTCACCGTACATCACACAGCAGTTGTTCCCTTAGCAGCTTTGAAATGACCTGTTGACAACTGACTTCTTGACGGATCAATTCATAGTGAACTACTCACTTTTCCCCATACCTCACCCGATTTTAGAAATTATATCAATATTTTTCATTGTCCCTGTTCATCTTGTTGCTGCTAGTAACATACTTAGAAATGGGTTTGCTGTTCTGTGAGGCTTCAGTAATATCTTTTGACTTTCTACTCAAAGGACAGAGATGTTGTTCACCATGGGCTTCCTTATACAGCCCCTCAGACGTTTCCAGCTTCAAAGTTCTGTCCGTGATGCAACTTCACATTATCGAGCTTGTAGTCTTGCCTTTGGTTTTCCCACTTTGTCTATAAATTTACTTCAAATGTTGAAAAAAAGACAGGATAATTAATATTATATATCTAATTATTTTCATTTTTCTCACAGCTTGACATGTAAGATAGAGAAAAATAGGGAACTTTGGAGAAAAATATAATGTAGATGCATAAAATCAATGAATTTAAGTTACACAGAAAATATAGCAGATATTACATTAAATCGCAGGAGGTGGGGAGGGAGAGAGGGAAGAAAGGAGGGGTCCAAGGACATGCTTATTGGTTTTAAAGAGAAAGGAAAGGAGGGAGAGGGCAAGAAACATTGATGGGAGAGAGAAACATCACTCCGTTTCCTCTCACGTCCTCCGTGACTGGGGGCTGAACGCGCACGCCCAGGCATGTGCCCTGACTGGGAGTTGAACCCACGACCTTTCAGTGTGAGTGACGATGCTCCAACCAACTGAGCCACACTGGCCAACGCCATATGAAGTATGTTTTTAGCGCAGTTCAAGGGAGTTTCCTTGCTCTTTGCATTTCTCCTCTGACTTTTACCTGATTTTTCCATGATCATTTCCTTTTCGTCCCCATTTTTTCCTTTTCTTCCTCATCTCTTTGATCCATACAAATTTTAGGCGCTCATAATAGCATCCCCAAACCTCTGGGAAAACTTTATTAGCCTTGTGTCTTCTTGGACCACACTAGCATGCTCTTTTCTTTTTTTCCTGTAGGACGATATTATTGAAAATGTGGTTTATTAACTCTGCGTGGTTACTGAATTGGTGTTTGGTACATCCTGAAAAAAACAGAGCTATCCAATGTAAGCAGGCAGCAGTTTGGGAATGGACATTTTTATGCACTCATTTAATCAGACAGTAAATAGATCCTTAATTGGACACCAACCACTAGACTCGGGGCATCAGAGAGAATGGCGGGCCAGAGGTATGATCACAAACTTTAAAGCTGACGTCCATACTTTTGAAACGGTCGTTAGGTGGCCAGTAAAAAACATAATGGAGTAACTGCAGCTGAGTAAAGGGAATGGAAAGTACAGGATGTCAGGAGGCTCCCTGCAGACCAGTGGGGGTTGACAAGGAGGGTCACCGGACGTCCTTACTGTGGGAAGCTCCCTGTGAGCTGAGACCCACACAGCGTGTTCGTGCAGCCAGGTGAAGACGCTGGTGCGGGAGCCCAGGCGAAGAGGAGGCGGATCAGGAGGGAGACAGGTGTACGGTTGTCTAAAGGCACTCCTTCCCCTCCTGCCTCAGCGGGGAGCGTGCGGGAGCCTGGAGACTCACATCAAGGCAGCGGAATGAAAAATCCACCTCTACATTTTGATATAAGTGGCTAGCATGGGGAAAATAAAATTTAAACTCCAACCAGAAATAAAATTTCACTTTAAGAACTGCGATTATAGGGATCACAGGTTTATGACACCGACTTACAGAGTAATCGATGTATGTCTCTGTTACAACAGAGACGCCTTGCGCTTGAAGAGAATAAAACCTCTCTCTGGAGGAAGAATTTGTGTGTTGTTTTTCTCACCCAATTCCCACCTACGAGACTTGTCAGGAGCCCTGAAATCTTCTCCGAGGCTGGCTTGCACAGTTAGCTGAGTGTTTCAGGCAGATTTTCATTCTCAAGCAAAACCTTTACACTAAGAAGGTCTCAGTCACCTGCTGCAGGGGTTTGTGGGCCTTTATTTTAGGAGTCTTGAAACATGAGGCTTTAGTGAGGACTAAATATATTTACTGTCTTCATAAAATACTCCATCAGCTACACTTTTGACTTCATAACAGTGAATTTGAGGGAAAACGATAGTTCATGTATCACGCCGCGTACTCCTAAATCCCTGCCTATTTTCCTGCACTCCGATACATTATATGCTTCCAGTGATAATAGGATGCTTTTCCAAAGTTGATTGCTTTTTAAATGCCAAGCGGTGGAACCGTCTTCTGATGGTTTCAGACTTTGGCATCTTACCTGAGTCGAGGGGAGGGTTTATCCATTTGAAAAGTTCTCCTAGATTGGGGATTGACACACTTGAGCCCACTGCCACTCTGGCCCCCGCCCGCTCTTCTACAGTCTGAGCTGGTTGTTACATTTTTATTCCTTTCTTTATTGACTGTATTGGGGTGACACTGGCTGATGAAATTGTATGGGTTTCAGGGGTACAGTTTTATAATGCATCATCTGTATGCTGTGTTGTGTGCTCACCGCCCCAAGTCACTCTCCTTCCATCACCATTTACCCCCCTTTACCCTCTCCTGCCTCCTGTACCCTCTCCTCTGGTCATCACCATGTTGTTGTCTGTCTGTGAGGTTTGGGTTGTTTAGAAAACAACAGGGAAGAGGATCGAGACCACGGGGCTGAGCATTGTGTGGTCTGAAAACCCTAAAATGCAGGGTCCGGCAGAAGTGAGGTCTGCCTCAGTGCGGTTGACAGGGTCATGATATGGGTGCAAGAATTTACAGGTTTAATTCGAACATTTCACCTAAACTGTCACGTGGTGGGCTTGACTGTGATATTGTTATGTTGCAGAATGACATACCTATGATTTTGTAATAAAAGATTTTGTAATAAAAAAGGGGCATTATTTGTGCCGGACCCTGTATTTACTGTTTGGTACTCTAGAGAAAAACGTTGCCTCTCACTCTCTTAGGCCATCTGAACTATTATCGGAGCTGGAAGTCGTATGTAAGGCAATGCTGGACATTTTTCAGTTATTGAAGTTTTAGTGACGTTTAGATTATTCTAAAGTTAGCTGTCTGAATGACTTCACAGTATGTTATTTTACAAAATCTCCAACTCTTTGCTGTATATTTAACAATTTATAGGACCATAAAATCGTGCCATAGGTTTAACATTGTGTTATATTGTTCTGAGCTTCACCAACCATAAAGCTTTGCAAGTTATATGTATGCTATGTTACTAAAACAAAACAAAACTATCCTTTTAAGCCTATGTACAAATCACAGCCAGAAAAGGAGATTTAAAAGTGAGGACATATAATTCACATCCTCCCATAAACTGACTTTTCAGTCTTACGGTGATGAAGTTGATGTTTTCATGTATACCCGGATCTTACATTATTGTGTGGCATTTGTCTGCATGAAGGTTGAATTTTAGAGGATATTGTTCTAGTCCAGAAAAAATTCAGATTCATTTTACTCTTAATTTTGATGTAGATTTCTAAATCTTAATGGTTTTGTAAAAGAGCTTTAGGTCTTGTTTTTTTTCTTCCTTTTTACGTCTGTGCAAAAAGCTGCAAGTGAATGTGAAAGTCAAATTCCTTTTAAAAAAATGTCCTTTTCACCCTGGCTGGTGTGACTCAGTGGATTGAGTGCCAGCCTGTGAACCAGAGGGTCACCGGTTCAGTTCCCAGTCTTGGCATATGCCTGGGTTGTGGGCCAGGTCCCCAGGTGGTGTTGCACAAGAGGCAACCACACACTGATGTTTCTCTCCCTCTCTTTCTCCCTCCCTTCCCCTCTCTCTCTAAAAAAAAAAAAATTCCTTACCAAAGCCTATGACATTGTAGTCGTTACGCCTGAAAGGCTGTGTGCACTGCAGCAGACCAGTCTTTCTTTCCTTTTCGTAAAAGTGTCATTCAAGCTCCTAATTCCTTGTAGTGAAAATGTGGGGGAACTTTTGCTAATGACCACAGAAGGAGCATGTTTTGGGAAAATGTAGAAAATAGTAATTCCGTCATACTTCACAGAAATAAGAATGCAGAGAGAAGTAAACTCTGCAGGCAAAATATGCTATCTAGTAAATGGGCTGGAAATCCAACGTTAACATCTAAAGTGTATGGTAAAAAGTTGAACTTTCTGTTTGACGTTCAGAGATGCACTATGAACCATCAAAAATACATGCATCGTGCCTAAGGAGGAGAACCCTTATTCGCAGCTGACAGTTGGATTCTCAAGGTTTGGATGAGCTTGTGACTTTGCCCTGGTCTGCCTGTACTAGCTGGTCAGCATCTCGTACGTAGGTCCTCTCATTCTTCTGGGCCTGACTTTCCTGACTTGAAAAAAGTAGCATCCCTACTGAATTTGGTATCCTGTCATGCACAAACAGTACAGTGTGGACTAGAACCCTTTAAATCATAAAGTGATGTATAAATATTAGATGTTTTTATTAAATCAATGGCTACACCTTCTTCTATGGTCCTTAACTTTCCCTGACTGCATTTTGCCACGTATAATGCATGCTTTTTTGCCCATGTTTTTTAGGGGAAAAAAGGATGCGTATTATACATGGGTATAATGAGTACATACCATGGGTATAATAATGGGTATAATAGTCCTGTGTGTGATGTCCACAAAACTGTGGGTGCACATTACACATGACAATATACGGTATATAGAAGGTGGCATTTCACTTACTTACGCCTTTATATTCAGGACAATGACCAGCAATGCCTGTGCTGTGCCCTGGAAGTGTTTTAAACTTCAGTTAGGACAATGTCTAAAATCCCAGTATGCTCGGAAATGACAAGAAGGACGAAAACACACAACCTGATGATGCCGTGAATCCTGAAGAAAACTCCCTACGCCAAACCCTTGCTCATAAATAATAACTGTGCCCCCCGGGGAAAGCTGAACTCGGATGCAGCCCACCCCTCCTTAACTTCTCAGATTCCCAGATTCCCTATGTGCCCTTTTAATGCGATGGCGAAGTCTCAGACACAGTGTATCTAAATCTTCGCTAATTATCTTCCCTTCAGATATCTGTGTTAGTTGATATTCTTTTCAATTGCTAAAAAAAAAAAAAAAAAGGAAATGAGGACACAGGGCCAATCATGGAAAAGCCCCAGAGCACGCCCTGGGTTTCGGTGCTGAAACGGTGCTGGGTTTCGGTGTCCTCATGTCTGTGCCGACTCGGTCTTCGCCGACACCCATCCCTTTGTGAGAGCAGCACAGCCAACAATAAGTGTCCTGTTCTTCCTCTGCAGCGCCCACTTCCTCCTTTGTCCCTGAAGGACCCCCACCCCTCCGGAGCATGCGCAGAGTTTACAGTAGGCTGTAGTGTGCTCTTCTCCTAGGAACTTCACTTTAATTGGGGAGGGAGATTTCAGGCCTCCGTCCTAAAAATTGTGAGATGTGCGACTTTCTTGCTTGAATCTCTCCAGTGGATTTCCTTCTAGCACTTTCATGCTGAAATCTGAAACATTTTCAAGGCCTGCAGGCCCTGCTGGCTGACCTCACCTCTCCGGCAACCCCTCCACAACCCCCTTCTTCATGTGCGCCATAACACTGGCTGCCCTTCTGCCCCCCAGACATGCCTGGGCTGCTCAGGGCGTTTGCAGTTCTGGCTGTGCACAGATGTGGTCTCACATTACAATACGTCCGAACAGTATGTTATTAACAGATACTAGGTAATATGCAATACAGTGTATGCGACGTTATGCATAACATATACCAGTGTCGGTAATATGTATTCATTATGTATCTATTATTTATCTGCCCCGCCATGTACTTTAGTAACATGAATGCCGTGAAAACAGAAACTCTGTATTGTTCAGTCCTGTATCCCAGAGGTTTGAGCAACACCTGATGCAAACACACCTGTCAGGTGCTTCCTCGGTGAATGAGCGAGTGCCTCAGTAAGTGAATGAGTAAATGACTGGACGTTCCAGCAGGGGTGCTCAAATTGAGTCTCCGTGAGTTAGGTGCCTGCCCCCCCCACCCCCAGCTACCGAGTGGCCTCTGCCTCTCCTCAATCAATCAGGAGGGTCGAGAGTGCCGATTGGGTGGCCTTTGAAAGGGCATCCTGGGCTACTACTCAAAGGGAAGCGTTTGCTAAGGCAGGACTGTCTACCCAGGGACTCCCCTCCCTCTCTCTCACTGCTGCCTGTACGTTAGTACCTCGGAATAGGTTTGTATCTTTCCCCCGTTCCCTTCTCTAAAAATGCTATCAGTCCTTCTTTTGAAATGTCATATCTGTCTCTCTTTTTTTTAATGTTGCCACATAATCCACATCGGTATTGACTCCTGATTTCTTGTCACTAGTTATCTTGCCTGTGGCGTGAGCTCCACAACCCAAGATGTCCTTACTGTGGGTCTCTTATTCTGTCATGTCTTTAAAAAAAAAACAGCACAGTCAATTGTTCTTTTTACCTAAATTGATGTCAAAAGGTTGTCAGACTTCTAATGGTGTCATGGGAAGGTAATGTAGAGAGGATTTTTTTAAAGTGAGAAATTGGGCTGGATTTTAAGAAAAATTATGTATTATGTGGCTTGAATTTTAGAACTCATAATTTGTTTATTGTATACTACAGTGGTGCTTTATTCTTAAACATTTTATTTATTTATTTTTAGAGATAGGAGGGGAGGGAGGGAGAGAAGGAGAGAAATATCAGTGTGTGGTTGCCTCTTGAAAATCCCCCACTCGGGGGGGGCCTGGCCTGCAACCCAGGCACGTGCCCTGAGTGGGAATTGAACTAGTAACCCTTTGGTTCACAGGCCAGCACTCAGTCCACTGAGCCACACCAGCCAGGGCAGTAGTGTTTCATTCTTTTAATATTTGAGTATATTTACACATATGAAAAGACCCAGAGAACTTTGGCTCAGGTTCCACATAAAACTGGACTTCTTTTTCAAATGAAGGAAACAGAGAAGCTTGTTTTCCAATTGCTTTTGGTGTGAAGCCTATGAAGTCCTGCATTGGATAAGAAACTTTAAGTTTAGTTTAGCAGATAGAAAACCTGTTTATTTCAGAGGTATCTCCCACCCTTAATTTGTGAATCTCATTTTCCCCCCAGGCATTTCCCGGGAACGTCAACTCTGACAGCGTGGTGCGGCATGACTTACAACACCCAGTCGTCGCCCGCCATGTGCGTGTGGTGCCTCTGGACTGGCACGGAGAAGGCCGCATCGGGCTCAGAGTTGAAGTCTACGGCTGTTCCTACTGTGAGTATCACACAGCCTGAGCAATGGAGCTGCAAGGGAGTCCAGGCAGCCTGGTATAAGGCTAGTGCTCAGCAGCACTGTTGCTAAAGGTGTGGTGGGGTTTTGCCATCTTAATTTAAATTGTAACCTGTTTCTTTTCCATTGTTTAATATTGCTTGCCTTCTCTGACAGTAAACTGCCCTCTGTTTTTATATATAAATCGAATATAGTTTTTTCCCCTGTTATACATGTGTATTTGCATTTATTTACGAACACATGTATAATACCTGAAGAATATCTTCAGGGTTGGGAAGTGATTTTGTTCAACCGACTAAAACAACAAAGTGTATTAATTAAATTGCCTAAAGTCTTAGGAAATATTTAAAAAGTGGAATCCTGTGCTATTATCCATCTTTTTGACTTTTTGTGATAGATTTTTAGATACACTCCTAAGTGCTTTTTTTCAGTTCCCCTCAGTGATAGCATCACTATTTTATTTTATTTATTTTTTATTTTTTAAATCCTCATCCAAGACATGCTTATTAATTTTAGACAGAGTAGAAGGAAGGGAAAGAGAGGATGATAGAAACATTCATGTGTGAGTGAAACATCAATGTGTGAGAGAAACATCAATGTGTGAGAGAAACATTGATGGTTTGCCACTTGTACATGGTCCAAACAGGGACCGAACCTGCAATCTAGGCATGTGCCCTGGGCGGGGATTGAACTTGTTACCTTTCAGTTTACAGGACGATGCTCCAGCCAACTCAGCCACAGCAACCAGGACATAGCATCATTATTTCAAAGCCAAACACTGAGTTGTAATGTCAGTTACATTTTGCATGTCTGTAAGTTTTATTTGCTCACTTTGAAATTTACATGGTCATCTCCTTTAAAATCATTATTTAAACTCCCTTTTTGTATTTTTAAAATGCAGTATACATAGTTCTAGTGATTCCAATATGTGGATTTTGAGGGGTTTAATCTGCTAACTACCATTTCTGTTTATATTTTTAACATAGTGCTTTGTTTTCTCCTCCTTGCCCTCCATGGCCTTCTCTTCCTTCTTTCTTCAGCTTTCTAGCCTTCTTATCTGCCTGTCCTTCTTCCTCATCTTTACCCTAATCCACCTTCTTGCCTGTGACTTCAAATTCTTCTAATCTTTATCTGGGGAACTTCTTTCATGCCAAGGCTGATGGTAGATTCTAGAGATGATTTAACTTTCCTTATTTGCTTCTGTAAGTGCAGAATTACTTTGCCAACACACAATAACTCTAAAGGTTGTTTGAGGTTGTTTGAGGCCAATAGGTAGTATAAATTCAATCAGCAAAACACATGACTTACAAACATTGGCTTTAGAATTTGAACTCTCTTTTAAAATATTTTGTCCTCCTCCCAGGAAATTTTGTTCCTGTACTTCCAGCTGGCTGCAGGTGGGAAGAAGGATGCTGGATTTGGATAGGGCGGGGAACGGGGATATCAGCTTTATGCAAGGGAGCTCCTGCTAGACTCTCCCTTTGCCCTTCCTGTAGACCCATAAAAATGAAAGCTCACTATAACCAGTAAGTGGCTAATGCACAATTGGGAAAGCTTTTTAAAATTAACCAAACATTTGGTAGTTCATAATAAAAAATTCATAAAGCTTTCACCTTTGTATGAATTTAGTTGCAGAGATTAGTGAAAATAGTAGCTATAATGATGATTAAATCATATTTTATTCATTCATGGGCAGCATTGTCACATCCAAAGTGAGCCAGTTACTTCAAAGGGGCCACAGAGATCATTTTTATCATTGTCCAGAGGTTTATTTTATTTGGTCATCACTTTATTATAGCAAACATAATGAGTAGAGAGACAGATTTAGCTCTTCAAGAAAATTAG
>CM052549.1:78727232-78754882 GCA_028533065.1 Trachops cirrhosus
CCCCAGTATAACAGCTGTCCCCCCTGATGTTGGACTTGGCCAAGCAGACCCCAGGTCACATCAGCAGACTCCTTGAATACCTCTCACAAATACATCCCGTGGATCCATCCCTCTCGTGACTCCCTCACCTACCTGTGCGGACTCTCCTACTTCCCCTTATAACATGGCCGTGTCAGAAGTGAGAATCCACCCCCTCCACAGGCTCTGCCCACGTGCAAGTGGGGTCTGTGCATCCGGGTCCTCCAGCCCCAGGGGGGTCTCAGGGTCACAGCAGAATTCTGACATGTACTACGTTCTGCAGCTATTTATTTATTTATTTTCATTGTATTTTTCCATTACCATTTACCACCCTATACCCTGTTCCACCTCCACCCCCCAAGCTCCCCTCAATCACCACACTATTTTCCGTGTCTATGAGTTCTTTCCCTTTTGTTTTTCTTTTCCTTTTTTTTTTTTTTTTTGCTTTCTTGATCCCTCTACCCCTTACCCCCAGAGCCATCAGCCTGCTGTCTGTCTATGAGTCTGTCTCTGTGTTGCTTGTGAGTTCCGTGTGTTCATTAGATCTCGTACTTGTTTTGTTTTCCCGGTGACTTCTGTTCAGTGCGGGAGCAAACAGGAGGACCTTCTGGCATGGGAGAGTGAAAGGTGCAGTAGGGGAGGGACAGATCACAAAACCAGTGGAGTCGAAGCTCGATGCAGCATGGGAGGGGACGAAAAGCTGTAACACTTCCACCCGGGTTGGTAATTACAGACCCAGTACCCCACAACTCTTTAGCGGCAGATCTGAAGGCTTGCACCCCCGCATTCTCTGTTCTCCAGTGTCCAGAGCCCGCTCTCCGGGAGAACCTCCAGGGATGGAGCAGATACTTTATATCCACACCGTCCGACACCGGGGCCACGGGCTACACGTAGCTCTTGAGCACTTGAAAGGTGGCCTGTGTGACCGAGAAATCAAATTTTTTTACTTTATTTAATTTTAACTAATTTAAGCAACCACACGTGGGGAGCGGGTGCGTATTAGAGCAGCTCTGGGGGGATAACCCGCGGTCCCAGCTGGGCTCCTGCGGGAACTTGGCCTTGGCTTTCATCGGCCCTGCGATGCGTCTGCAGTTTCAGCGTGCGTTTGATTAATGCGAACTCGGTCAACGAGGTACCTGAGCACCTCTTGTTAGCTGGAATGCAGTAGACTGCTCCAGTACTGAGCTTTCATACATTGCATTCCGTGTGGGTTTTGTTTTTTTTTTTTTTTTGCTTTAAAGAAATTATGCTGTGCCTAACTGCCACTGGAGGCAGAAATTAAGTGTATGACATAGTCCCTTTCCACATGGAAATGACAGTCTTTTGGGGAGGACTAGATTTATCTGACACAAACGAAGTGTAAACAGGCGTAAATGTAGATGCAGGAAAAGCACTTTGCTGCTGGGGATCTCGTGCCAGGTGATTCAGCCCGTCAGTTCGTAGCAACCACGCGTCTCCACGGGTCACTGCTGCGGGACTTCTGAGATTCCCAGCCGACAGTCAGACAGATGCTGGGCCCTGGAGACCTCGGAGGGACAGCAGGAGAGCTGGTCTGATACACAGACCACCCAGGGCCGGGAGTTTTCTGCAGAGCCTGCCTGTGGTTCTACCCTGAGGTGCAACTCCAGGGAATTTGCAGGACTCCCCATTTGCCATAAAGCGGAAGCATCATACCGCCTTGCCAGGGAGCGTAGGAAGCGAAGATGCAAGGCCCCGAGAAGGGGGATCGGGGCTCCGTGCTCTCCTGTTCCTCTCAGAGCCAGCGTTGCACGTCAGACAATCCTCAGGAGCCTGCGCCCATTTCTCTTGCATATACTCACTGCGGGGCTAAAGGGCATGAGGAATTATGAGAGAAAGATTCTCACTTAAGAAGGATTTTTATATCAGCACACAACAATTTAAGCAAAAGAACTGACACCTCTGTTTTCCAAAGAAACTCAGTGTATCCCTGGCCGAGTGTGCGAGAGAGTGTGTGAGTGTGTGAATGGGTGTGTGGTGGAGCCTCTGTTTGCCCAGGGCCGCACTGCCTCTCCCTCCCTGCCTCCGTGTCTCTGCCCCTCCAGCGGCTCCGCCATCACCAGGCTCTTTCCACTTTCCTGTGTGACGCGGTCCAGCCCAGCCTTTTCACCGAATGCTCTGGGCCTATCATTTCATAGCCCAGCAAGGCGTTTAGTTACATTTTGGTGGGTTTTCCCTCTTTCTCACAAGTCATCAGGTCACGTGGTCAAAGTTCTACAGCTAACAGAGGATGCCCCTGAATAAAGGATGGGTACCTTCCTGCCCCCGTGCTGTGTGGTGGCAGCAGCAGCAGCAGCCCCCCCGCGCATCACCCCACAGCAGGGGCGCCTCCCTCTGCCATCCAGTTTGTGTTATGCTTCACCTGTCTCCTTCCGTGACTGCGATCCCCAAATAGGTCATGAGTTCCCGAAGGCAGAAGGCATTTCATGTCAATTTCTCTAACCCCGGGCCCTAGTGTGCTGCCTGGCACCTAATTACAGCAATCAATAAATGTTTAATAGGGTCATCATTCACTTAACAAATATTTGCAGTCCATATATGAGAAAGGAACGCTGGAGCTGAGACCTGGAGAGTGGGTAGGAACGGGACACCTGAAAAAGAGGGCCGGGGTAGCTGGGGCTGAGGGTGCGGCAGGGAACGATTAACTAGTGGGCTGGTGACTACTGATGCATGCAGTGCTAGACAGAGGACTAAGGGTGTTTTGTTTCAGGTCGTTCTTAGGAGATCTGGGCATCTGTGTCACACTGTCCAATCACAATAACACATTCAGCTCAATAAACATTACTAGGGGCAACCATGTGCTAGGGGCTGGGGGAGGTCCCATGGAGGGAGGGAAACCAGACTCGCCTTCTTGGGGGAGACTGGAGTTGAGGACTGCAGAGCAGGGGCATGGCGACAGTGCTTCCCGGGCCACGGTGGCGCCCCGAGGCTGTGGATGCTGAGGGCGATGAGACTTCCTTAGGAAGCCGTGGTGTGGTTAAGCTTCAGAGGCAGGTGAAGGTGGGGGCAAGGGTGATGTCCCAGGGTGATAAAAGGGAACATCTAAAGTCCCAGGGACAGACACAGAAGGCTGGTAGGAAGTGGGGCTGGAGAGTTCGGGAGGTCTTGACACCTG
Organism: Trachops cirrhosus; assembly: GCA_028533065.1. Taxonomy (NCBI): domain Eukaryota; kingdom Metazoa; phylum Chordata; class Mammalia; order Chiroptera; family Phyllostomidae; genus Trachops; species Trachops cirrhosus. Next base: position 78,730,384 of record CM052549.1, read on the forward strand.
ACTACGTAGGGCAGGTAACTGACTGTTTTCTTCTGTTAGGAGCCTGAGAGGTAGTGATGGGGATAGGGGAAGTGTAATGTCATATCTGCTTGGTGTAAACCTTGCTCTGGCTGCAGTCTGGGGGCAGCTGGAGGAGGCTCGGGGACAGCTGTGGCTGGAGTCCCGGTGAGAGATGGCAGCTTAGACTGGGAGGATGGTGGCAGAGTGGGAATAAGTGCAAGGCCTTAAGAAATACTAGAAGGTAAATTCCCCAGGCCCTGGTGGTGGGCTGAATATGGGCCCTGGTGTGCAGAAGAGCTGAGAATGACTCCCATCTGTCTGCCTGGCCTCACCGACTCTTGGGCACCGCCGTGCACAGAAGCAGGGACGGATGGCAAGGGACCTAGTTCAAAGGAAGTGTCATGAGTTTGCTTTGCAAAATGTTGAATTTGAAGTATGATTTCAACCTCCACAAGTCTGGACAACTGAACAATAAAGAACTCAAGAGCTCAGTGTTGATAGGGCATGAGACAATTTGCGGTTTAGCTATGCATAGGGAAGGAAGTTGAAACCATATCTGAATGTGGTTCGGGTGTGATCATAGTGCAAGAAGAGCAGAGCATCCAAGAGTGATCCTTAGGAACTCCCAAGGCCAATGGCTCAGTTATGGAACATTAGTGACAAAGGGGACAGTATGAACGTACATCAAGGAAATCCAGAGAGGGGCGTGTGACCAGGAAGGGTGCCGGGAAGATGGAAACGGGCACCAGCCATGAATGCTGGAGAAGATCATGTAAGAGGAGGGCTAAAAAGCCCTCCTTTAAAGGAGTGAGACTGAAATTGGTGGGGACCTCAGCATGAATTGTTTGTTGCGGTAATGGCCATTGAAACCAGAGCCGCACCAATCCTGTCAGGAAGCATAGAGTGGCATTTTCCAATTAAACACAGCATCGTGTAAAAGAACGCTCACCAGGCAGTTAATGTGCCCCTCAGACAAGTGTGCTTTTGGAGTCAAGGTGGTGAGTTGCATCACCTTTTTGTCATTCCTTAGCCTACGATGATTTAGTGGCTTTTCCGTTAGACCGACTTCATTCTGTTGCCCCTGGATGCAGGGCCTGAGATGGAATCCAGGATTTGCAGTGGCATCGCCCCAAAACCAGCGTGTCTCTCTGAAAATCACCCTGCTTCCCTTTCATTGTTTCTGAAGGTCTCCATGTATCATCTGCCCGATTTCTTGGACGGTGTACCTGTGACCCCTTTCTCCTTTGCAGATGATGGGTATCATTTGGCTACGGAAAGATACTGGCTCCCTTCCTCCTGTCAGCATATGGTACCCTACCAGCCCACCCTTTGTCTGCCCTCCTCCTCTCTGCTGGGTGCATCCCTCTACCTTTTTCTGTGTTTATGATTGGCCGGTTGACATTTAGAAAATATCGACAGTAGTCTCATGCCTTGATCAGCATTCCTTCCTGTTCATAATTTAAGAGCCCCTCCAGATGTAGGAAATTTGTTCGTTAATCCTCCTTTCTTCCCAAATATCTTTTATGGTAACTTTTATGAAGAGAGTGATATGAATAAATAGAACGTTGCCCATGAAACACGATAGCTTAAAATAGAAGTCGAATTAAAAACCAAAAGTGTTCTTTATAATGACATTGGTATGGTTCATTAATATAAAATTTTATCATTGATCAGGAGGTATTTGTATTATTTTTGTGAATAAATTTCCACCGAAAGTGACATGACAGGCAAGAATTACAGCCTGCAAGTGTGAGATTTCAAGGTGCAAACTATTCTGTTTGTGCTCGGCACATCTGAAGATGCTTTGCTCCTTCTGGAGCATCCTTTTGTCCTTATATTTGAAGGCACTACATTTCTACCCAAGCCCTTTGCAGCCCACACTACGGATGCGCGTGAAATTGAGATTGAGAGACAGACTCCCGGCCCATTTTAGAAAGGTGTCAAATGCCCTTGGTTCACACAATAGTGTTATTCCCTAAGCATTGAATATTGGCAACTTTTAAAAAGATCCTTCACGATTACGAAACTTTAAAGCTGGCCGTAGTGGAAGTAGGAATCCACGGGCATAAATACCCACTCCGAAATCTTATTTGAAGTGTACATGTTCCGCTTGTGCAAATTGCTGTGTAATTTTTCCAGGCCCACGGCATCGGATCGCCCATTTGGCGGAAATTACCGGGCGAGAGAGGTGTCATTATCCTGTTCTTGTACCATGTGTCGATGTAACCTGGGGTCTGGGTTTTCTTGACCGCCACATGGCTTCAGCTCCCTTTGCTTTTCTACGCCCATTTATCAAAAACTTAAAAAATTCCCAAGGCAGGTGGTAGCGTGAAGTGTAGACCAAATTATAACACGTTTCACCTCCCGGCTCCACCCGGCACAAAAGCTTTGTTACTCAGCATTCTGGCGCTTCTTGCCCTTTGGGGGAATATATTGAGGATGAGTAAGATCGCGTCCATAAAGCATTCTACATTATTCAATAACACCCTAACAATAATAGCAGTATATGAATGCATGAAATGTTAAGTGTCTCATGTGATCGAGTTAAGTGCATACATTTCTAAGTGAAATAAGTTGTGCGTTTTGAAGTGATTTGAATCCGCTGCATTTTTAATGGGGAAAGGGTATATGATTTTTAATAATGAAAAAATAAATTAACCTCAACCAAAGCCTTCTGGATGTTGTTCCCTGCGTCCTCTCCCTGTCAGTGTAAAATTCGTTAACATTACGGGGGATCTCAGTGGATAATATGCAGTACTTAGGCTGTTTATATTTTCCACTTTAATAGAAGTTTTTGCTTTACTACAGAAAAGAATGCAAGATGTATAATTTAAAAAACAACAAGAAGCAGCACAGCAGCCCTGTCAAGTTCAAACTAACTATTTGCATTTTAAAATAGCTACTGCTCTTCCAATGTCAGATCAGCAACTGTGTAGCAATTACCCATCAGCTGGCAAATAAGGAGCTTTGTATTAGCTTCCCGAGCTGCTTTCGAACTCAACTGCTTCTTTTCCTTCCAATGATACTTCTGGCATTACAGGTTTTAATTAAATTACTTAGAAAATACTTTTACACTGAGCTTCCTAAAATAGCAAAACTACTTTCAATTTGAGGACATAAAATATTTAAGTAATTCTTTCATTGTTTACCAGCTTGGTTGTATTGTTTCTAGGGCTCACATTTTAATCTCTCTCCTTGGAAATGGAACAACCTAATGTCTTTAAAAGATTACTTGTTTCTCCTTTGGTCCTTTATAAAGGTGACCTGCATTTGCATCTTTAGTTATGTGACAGGCGGCCTACATTCCTTTCTTTTTGGTCTTTGCAACACGATAATGCACTTGGGATCAACTGTACATACACCTTTTTTTCCAGTTCTCCATGTTACTCAGTGAAAACCAAAGATGGGCTGCTTATGATGATTTTTCCCTCACCTCACAAAAGGAAAAGACTCAGAGCAACAGTGGTGATGGGCAGTTTAATATTCGCACGTTGAAGCACAATCCCCACATTCCCTGAAACTTAATCTAATAGCAAGACATTTTCTGACTGTTCGGTCTTTGCCGTTATTGTCGATGGAGACGTATTAGCTGCATCTATGTCTGCAGTTTCCATTTTGGCTCCTATCACGATCCGTGCAGTTAGGGGTTGGGCATAAAACTGCACTGGAGCAGACTCGGGGTTTCTGGCCCGAGCCCTCCCAGTTGTAGCTGCCCTGCCAAGTTACTAAACCTCTCAGTGCCCTCTCTCTGTTCTCTCCCTTGTAAATTGGGAATAAAAATAGTACCAATATTAGAGGGCTATTATCAGGACTAGAGAAATTAATATGTATAAAGTTTCTGGAACATAAAGCAAGTACTATGTAAATATTATCTACACGATTAAAATGTAACTATAATATATACAGGGTACAGATGCAGAAATAGGTACAGACAGAAACGTATGTTTATTCGCTCCCCATTATCATCCTGTGTATCTTCAGTCTTCTTGTTACTCACTAATAGGCAGTATTATAACTCACTTATTCCTTTTGCCCATGACATCTGATTTACCCTTCTTCCTTTGTTCAAGGAGCACTCAACATTTTAAACGATCTCTACATGCATCTCTGGCGTGGGGTACATAGTTAGGGAAACCAGCACATCTGATCATCAGTGCGGAGTGACGAGACCGCAGCGCATCTAAGAGCTCACCTCGGCTGCAACGCAGGCCCTGAGAGACTCACGTTGGCGAGGAGACTAAGGCGGTCAGTGCCGACTCCATCTGCCAAAGCACTGGCCGTGGAATCTCTATGAAAGGGTTAAGCGTGTTGCTGTGTCAAATGTTCCGTTCTCATTAATTAAAGCAGAACAAATTCAATATTTTTTTATTCAGCGGATTAACCAAAAAAACCACTGTGTTTGCAATTTATATTCATCCCGTAAACTGCACATGCATTAAACATTTCCATCTGGAGCCCCCATGATTGTTTTTCTCCCATCTCGTGCTTGATAAGCTGTTACTGATTAGACAGGGAATTCTGAAGCTGTTGAAAGAACAGATTTTCTAAAGCTCCATCACCTTGCTGTTCTTTACTTCTTAACAGACCTCGCTTGGTGTCTGCGGGTGCCATTTTGGCGGCCATCAGGTAGAAGCTATAGGTCCCTTGGCCATGATGGTTTAACACAGACAATCTTATTCTGTGTATCCCTGATTTCTCTTTTTATAATAAAAAAGCTCTGTTATCTAGCCTAATTTATCATATAGTTTCTTTCTTTTCTACTTGTGTCATTTGATTGGATGCTAAATCTTAATTTACTCCGTGCTGTGTCTGTAATAAAGCATAACTGGAGTATTTGGATCAATAATATTTCTAAGTGTTGTTCTAAAGACTTCATGTGTTTTGACTCCTTTAATCCTCACGAAGTGTGCTAGGTGCTGTAATTATCCCCATTGACTAGGTGAGAATTAGAGACCACAGGGAGGTTGAGGGACACCCTCCGGGCCAGACAGCGGGGGAGTGGCCAAGCTCGGCGTAAACACGCACACTCTCATTCCACGTCCCTGGCTTCCGGCCCCCACACCTTGGGCCTTAAATAGCTGGGTCATTTTTTTGTTTGGTTTCTTTTTTTCCAGACTTTTTTATTGTTATTCTATTACAGTTGTCCCATTTCCCCCCGCCCCTTGTGCTCCTCTGCCCATCCTACCCCTCACTCCCACAGTCAGTTCCCACCCTGTTGTCCATCCGTGTCCATGGGTCATTCATGCATGCTCTCTAACTACTCCCTTCCCCTTCTTTCCACCATTATCCCCCTTCTTCCTCACCGCTGGTCACTGTCGGTCTGTTCCATGTTTCCATGACTGTGGTTCTGTTTTGTTTGTTCATTTATTTTGTTCATTAGGCTCCACTTACAGGTGAGATCATTTGGTATTTGTCTTTCACCTCCTGGCTTATTTCACTTAGCATAATGCTCTCCAGTTCCATCCATGCTGTCTCAAAAGGTAGGAGCTGAGTTTTTATCACTTGAGTAGTAGGACGTGCTTTGAGATGTAGCTCCAGTTGAAAACTTATATTCAAAAGAGCCACAGCCTACCGCTCCTTCTTAATGTACACACTGACTCTTTGGATTGCCTGATAGGAGTCGTTTATCAGGCCAAAAATGTGCTGTAGGGGGTGGGGCATTCTTAATAAAAACAATAGCAACGTCGAACACAACAATAATTGCTATAGAGCTTCTGTATTTTGAAAATCACCATGTTTATCCTCTCACATACAGTTTCTGTAAGCCTGGTTCACTGCCCTCACACCTCATCAGCACCAGAGGGATGCTACACATTTTTCAAACTGAGGCTCAGAAAGGTGGTATTTCTTGTAAAAGGCCACCACATTAGTGACTAGTAGAATGAGGATTCAGATTCTAGTCCATCTTTTCACAGCGGTATTCTTTATGTGGTCTTCATTGGTTATTTAGAACACGCTGCTCAACAAAAAGGTCTGACAGAGATGAGGTTAACCCAGCTGGAAATCAAATACCTGCCTTGGCCAGAAGGTGACTGATACTATAACCAGGTCTCTCCCCAACCTCTTGGGTGCTATGAACTCCATCCATTGCACTTGTGCATATTCCAAAAATCACCCTGTTCCTATGCCTGGAGGCAATTGGGCATAAGAGAATGAGTGTTTCAAAAAGTATTCGTCCACTGTAGAAATATTGGAGTGATTATTTAAGTTGATGTTGACCTTAAAGAGACAGCCAGATATTTCTCCACCGAAATGGGTTTATTAGGAAACAACAAAGAATTGCAGTTTGGGGCATGTGTTCGGAAGGCGAACCCTGTGCAAATTGAGAGAAACAAAGGAGAGGAATGTGCTTTTACGGGCTTGGGAGAGGCTGTTCTAAACGAAGAGCCCATTGGGGGAAATTGAAAGTTCAGAGTATAGTGACTTTTCATTGGCTGAGGGATGGTGGTCTCCCATTGGCTGAGCTGTTACTGGGCAAAGTGGAATTCTTTCTTCCTCCTGCTCAGGTGGTATAAAGTGGTCTCACTTCCCGTGGGAGGTGCAGGTAGCTCACCTGTTCCTGCGGGGGTTCAGGAGTGAGTGTTGAGTGGCACAGGTGAGATTTCTCTTTCCTACCCTCCCAACTCCAGTTTAATGAGGCTCCTGTTCTCTTAATGTTCACAATAAATACTCTCTAGTTTTTCCAAGACACATGGATTTTCTCTTTGCACTTTAGGTCTGGGTTGTATACCTCTTAGGCATCTTTAGACCACCACCCCCAGCATTTGCCCGACAGGTGGGAGGATCTTATCAGTGGTAGTTTAGGAAATAATAAATTAATGTATGTATGCCAATAGTCAGTTTTCATATAGTGAGAAAATGCAATGAAAAAGCCAGTGGAATCTATAAAAATAGCTATTTTCAACTACTCTCCTAAGTTTAGCATGGTTTCGTGGTAGCCCAGAGTGGTACATCTCTGTGTCCATTGTGCACTGTTTATTTTTCTGCCTCATGTCCCTAATAACCACAGACCTGCCGATTCCTGTCCTAGTGGTTTGGAGAAGCAAACACTAATACAAACTTCCCCTTTGTAAGTTAGTGTAAACTTCCCCGTAGTGTAAACACTGTATAAACTCACGCTTTGTAAATTAAACTTGAAATGCCATCAACGCTGCTCTCGGCATCCATAAGCTGCCTCATTTTAGGGTTAAAAGTAAAAGTTTGTGTAGTTTTTTTTGTGAGTGTAGGGTTGTGGTCTAGCCAAACTGTACCTCCATCATTCACTACATCAAGTCAAGTTTACCTTGATGACTTCTTGATAATTTAATTATTGCCTACCCATTAACTCAGCCATTTGAGTACTTATCAAATCTAGTTTATTTTTTCTCAAAGTTAAGGAAACATTTTCATTTTAAATAAATTACATAATGTCAACGTGATGTCTTTGAATTAAAAAGAATACATAATTAGCTTTAAAAAGTGCACTGAACATAATAGCGTCTTTAATGACTTTGTTACCCATCTCCTAGCAGAGTCATCCTTGTCGTTACCCATTTTGTTTGGGATGGAAAGCATTGCTATAGGTGATGTCTGTCCTAAAAAACACATACTTCCTGCCCTGGCTGGTGTAGCTCAGTGGGCTGGAGCATCGTCCTGTAACCAAAAGGTTGTGGGCTCAATTCCTGGTCAGGGCACCTGCCCAGGTTGCAGGTTCTACCCCTGCTCTGGACACGCACAATTCCCGGTCCAAGCACGAATGAAGGCAGCCAATCAGTGTCTCTCTCTCTCCCTTCCTCTCTCTCTAAAGCAATAAAAAAAATGTCCTCAGGTGGGGATAAAAAAATCAAAGCAAAACAAAACATACACTGACTATTTGTAAGACCTAGACATATATAGACTGTGTCTATATGTGTAAGAGTTTTGCTGTAAGTCTTCTGGCCAGTCCTTCACAGCTGATGTTTATTTTTAAATTTTCTTTGTGTCTAATCGTTTTATGTGTGTTGCTTTGCATTGTGTCATTCCAAAACTCACAAGTCGCTCTCTGATCCAGCGATCATTTAGAGATCTCAATGATTAATAACCACAAGCAAACCGTTTGTGCCTACCACCCAAATGCCGTGGGTGTTTCTGTGGAAATTAAGCAGCCACGTATACACCAAAGGTCTGTAAGTCAAGCAGTCGTCATGCCTCCCAAACGAATGTGCCCCTAAACCCTGGAGCCCCATGAAACACAACCTAAAATGGTGAGAAAGCCAACGAGGCATGTCACCAAAAGCAGTTAGTTTTCCAGAAAAAAATTCATTATAATGTTCTCAGCTTTAATGCTAATCAATGGCATAAACTTAAAAAAAATTAATAGGGATATTATCAAAGGAGCATTTTAATGGCAATATAATGAAAATACTGAATCACATTGTTTAAATAGGAGAAAAAGGGGATATCTCTTGGCTTAATGAGTTTTGAAAGACTAGAGGTTTGAAGAATAAGTATGAGTTTAAAGAAAAGAACCAGTAAGAAACAAAGGAGAAAACAGATACAGAGAAGCAGCAGAGTGAAACTGATAAGAGAAAATAGCAGAGCAATTTAATATTTTTGTCCTTGGTAATAGAATAACATATTTGGACTATGCTCTCTTCGGTATGCCCACAGAAAATAATTAATCTCAGACTCCCTCGTTTGTCTAACTCTACCAAACAATTTCTGTCTGGGAAGTAACTGTTTTCATCTGCAGTAGCATAAGCATTCGTTGTCAAAGCAGGTGGGGCCAAACCTCGGTGAAGTGTATTACGGGGCTTTGACTCATGAGAGATGGGGCTAATTTTTGCCTCTGTTCCCCTTTCGTCCTGGGAGCAGCTTTATTCCTGCCTCTGTCGTGATGGAGGGCGATGCTGTCCTCATTGGGAGGGACTGGTGTTCGGTGTGTTCTCTCTGTCACCAGCGAGGCTGTCCCTGTCCCCGTGGTGGGACCAGAGAGTCTCAAGGAACTCCTCCTCTGTCCACGTCATTTTCTTTCATCCGATGTCCTCTGGGGCCTGAGGTTCCCTTCAGGGGCTGTTCCCATGAACGTCTTTAACACGTTAATAAGCCTCATGAGCAACATTAGTCTTAATGTGACCTATTTGATCAGGCCCTTTGCAGTGTGTCTATCTGTCAGGATGGTGACGTGGTGAATGGGGAAGGCGGGGGGACAGTCACTGAATCGGGGGGACACCGAAGAGAATCATTCATGTCCCTTGTTTGGGTTTTTTGTTTTTTTGAACCCGTGGCCAGCCCTGCACAGATGTGGGTCAGTGCTAGTGTGTCAGTGCTACGACACCGATTTGCGTGCACGCGTGTGTTTGTGTAGAGGGCACGTGGTGAGCTTTTGCAGACTATGACACGTTCTGTTTCATTTTTAAAGGGCTGCTGCATAAAAGGGATATCACCGAAAGAGCATTTTATTTTTATTATTGAAGGAACAATTTAAACGCAAAGCTTGGGAGATATTAACGGTGGCTCCTTGTGCTCTGTTTAGTAGGAAAACCGTCAAAGGGACGTGGTCATCTTTTCACTCTAGGGCAGCAGGCTGTCACAGCGGAGTTTGGACTGTGCCCAAAATCCTTGTTTTGAGTTCATGGGTGAACCTGCTTCACCCCAGGGCTGGCTATCAGTCCCCTGACTTATGTTCCAAAACTTAGTCTAAATCGCAAGAGGGAAAGATTGGTCAAATTATCAAACAGTTCTCCAAAATTTCAGAAAAAAGAAGCTTCACTTAGATGTTGGAAAGTAAAGTGTTTGTGGAATAGGGAAACTGTAGCAGGAAGAAAGGGTATTTCTCATATAACTCAGCTCCTCTGTGGTAACTTTCAAAAGCAGGATTTTTAAAATTAGAAAACTAGAAATTTCAGAAGAGAAACACATTTCCTTTTTTGCTTTTTTTGCGTAGTTTTATTTTAATTTATTTGAGGCGACATTGGTTAATAGGATTATATAGGTTTAAAGTGTGCGTTTCTATGATACTTTGCATCGTGTCCACCACCAAAGGTTAAATCATCTTCTGTCACCATGAAACACATTTCTCAAAGTTGTAAAATTTTCTTTTCATCTCATAATTTAAAATAAGGAGCACTTTCTAAATTTTGAAGCTGTATTACTTACAAGCTAAGTCCGGTGACAAAATACGTAGTCACTCTTACCAGCAAAAGTGGGCTCTACGACGTTACTTGAACGAGTAAGCAAAGGTTTGGTTGTTGAGTCTGGAGAGGCTGGTCAGGTCCAGAAGCTGCTGTCTGTTTTGAGAAGCAAGGCAGCTTCTCCTGGCAGGTTGTCATGGCCCGGTTGTCCACCGAAGACGTGTATGCTTGGTTCCTACCAGGGGAGCCACACCACGCAAGCTGTCGCCCCTGCACGCAGAGCTGCTTGGCTCCCCGCTAACCTGCAGCTTTATTCCAACTTCTCTGCTCACCTGGGTCTCCCACTCCTTCGGTGTCTCGTACCGTCACCACTTGCCTAGCGGTTTAGAGTGATCACAGTCCTTCCCTTCTTACCATGTCGTCCCCACCAACCATCCCAGGCTTTGCATTGTGCTCACTCTGTCGCTGTCTGTAAGTGCTCTCTTCACAGGCCTTCCCATGTGTGTACAAAACCTCTGTAAGTATACCCACTGCCACTGACCACAGAACCACTGACCACAGACAGAGCCACTGGGGAAAACAGTTGTGCCTGGCTTTTCTCACGTATGTTTTGAACTTTGCACTTTCTTTTAAATTTGAAAGATGTAGCTATTTGTAACCACGATATTAAAATTTAGCGATTGAGACATGGTTTTCAACTTCAATTCTTCAAAACCTCATCAAATTTAGTCATAAAATACAAAAATCGGAACCAGTCTCGACTCTGGGTTGGAGTGACCTAAATATGCTAATTTTTAAATGTGTAAAAGATAGGATATGTTAAATACATTCAGACAGGTGGGATTAGTTGCTTTGTGGAAAGCAAATTTACGAGTCATAGCGATATTATGACGTATGTTATACTGCTGTGGACAGAATTACAGATGAGATTGAATCCCAGTGTCCGTCCGAGAACCTTGATCTGCATTGTTTGGGCAGGCCGCTGACCCTCCCCTGAACGCTGGGCCCTCGGGTACCGGGACAGGGCTGTGCCAGGGGGCGTCCCGAAGGCGTGTGGCCCTGCAGTGTTACTTACTGCACTGAAGGGAAGAAACAGTGGGATCAGTTACCTACTCTTTCCGTCTCACTTGACTTCTCCCTATTTTGCAGCCTTCCTCACTTGTGGGCAAAATAAGCTGCATCCGTGAAGGTAGCGAAAGTTTAGAGCAGAAAGGTAGGTGGGCCCGAGAGTCGCCAGGCAGGGCACCTTGATCCCCCTAAGTCCACAAAGGCTGTTGGGAAAACGTGACCCTGCTCTGTGTCCAGGCCTGAGTCGGCGTTGCCAAGTAGGCGGGTGAGACAGTTCATTATTGCAAGTCGGCTGAACAAAAACGTAACATACAACCATGAAAGCTAATGTTTATGAGCAGCTTACAGTGTACCAGATGCGGCCCCAAGGGCTTTGCACGTGCTACCCCATCCAGCCTTCACAGTTCTCAGAGCGCGCTCTGTGAGCAGTGCCTTCACCTCCTGAGATCCCAGAAAACGAGGTTGAGGGGAAGCGTTGTGGCTTACTGAAGGTCACGTGGCTAGCAGGCAGGACGTCGCACCTGCAGTCTTAACTGAATCTCTGTCTTCACTTGGTCTCTGTGTCACTTCTCATGACACCACGTCCCTCCCTTTCAGGTCATCTCAGTTTAGTAAAGAAGACAGCAATGAACAAAATATATGTATCACCGTTCTCGGACACTGTAACAGAAATTGGGCTGCTGGGCTAGACTAAATACTAGCGGGAAAGAGAGGAAGCATGATACACAGTAGCCAACCGTGAGCAGATTTGTATACCCGCGCAAGGTCTCGTGTTCATTTTTACCAGTCCCCTGGGTGACTGTACCTATGAATGTTTTCTAATTTACTCAGATAAGTAATTGCGTTCCCATGTTCTAGAGTTAAAATAATTCAAGCTTATGAGTCATGTGTCCATTTAAACATTATCAAGGCACTAAGAATATAAATTAACTATTAATATATTGGTATAAATCATTTTGTTAGATTATACTTATAGAAGCCTCTATATCACAGGTGGTGAACACAAGGCCCGTGGGCCTCCACCTTGTTTTATCTGGCCCGACACCTTGTTTCTACCTGGTGGCAGTGCCAAGCTCTCGCTTCACTGTTAAGGGTAGTTACATTGATACGGTCCTAAAATTACATTCAGCCCTTTGAAGGCAACCACGAGGCTGACGTGGCCCCCTATGAAAATGAGTTTGACACTCCTGCTCCATATAATAAATGATTATCATTTGCTTTCTTTTCAAGAATTAACAATATATGTTATTTCAAATGTGGCTTTTTACTCCAATTTGCAAATTTTGGCACTCTGTAAATGCATCAGTTTTAACTGTTCAAAGTAGCCACCCATGAAAATGTTTCAGTGTCTGTGGATTTTACGTTGTAAAATTGCCTCTGGTATTATCCAGTTGATAATGAGCCAAATTAATCAGGAAATGTGAATATGCCTTAAAATTTAGTATCTGCCAATCTAAGTCTGATTTAAAATCCAAAATTAAATAAGTGTGTAGTTTTTTGGAAGCTTGACCAAGTCACCCAGCATAAGAGAGGCTTGATTTTGGAGCTAAAGAGAACCTGAAATTACCTCTTCCTTCCTTCACGGACAGGGCTGGAGAGTGAACTGACTCCCAAGGGCAAACAGGCCAGGTGGGGGTGAGCCCCTGTGCCGAGGGCCAGTGCTCGCCCGCAGCCTCATGGACGGTCAGGATCTGCTGGTTCGGCTACATGCTTCTTGGGTCAGGACAAAGCTGGCATCACTTCGATTTCCGAGTAAATTTCCTGCCTCCGCCTGCCCTTTATCTCCCTGGGATGGAGACGTGTGCTTTGCTCCGAGGTCTCCGTCAGGAGAAACTCAACCGTTGATATTTTAAGGACTTAACCGCCCTGCTATAAATAGCACTTGTAACAGCCTTATATCCGGCATGCCTTGAGAAGTGCATAAATTGTTAGGATTGACCTAAACTGTAAAAAATGTCAAATGCAGAGAGTTGAAAATAGGATGTGTAGGCACCATATCAAAATGTGGCCTATTTCCAAATTCAGTTTCTTTTTTAATAGCCCTATCGCCCCCAAACCCCAAACTTCCCTAAAATTGATGAGAATTTGTAATGTTTGCCTGCCCTTACATTTTCTGAATTCAAAATGTCCCTGTTTTCGAGGCTGCAAAATTCTTGAATTTCACCTCTAGGTTTCAGGTATTTCTAATAGCTCGACTCTTATTCAAAAGAAAATTTGAGATCTCATCAACAGAAACCCTTAAATTATGTTAGGGAGAGAAATTTAAAGTATATGTTATACGGAACAATATAAAAAATTCTTAAAATACGAGAAATCAGTTTCAAGTTTTTGTATAGCCTTGAAGTAATTTAGGATCCATAGGCTGGGCCGCCTAACTTTCCCATTCGGATAGACTCAGTAAAATTTGTATTTATATGACCCACATTTCAAGACAATTATGTACTTTCCAATCAGAAAAAAATAGGAAATGATCAAATGTCTAAAAAAAAAAAAGAAAGAAAATTCTGCACCTTACTGCAAAATGTGATGATGGCGTGATTGGGATTCTGTGGTTTCCCCAGGAATCTGAGATTCTGCACTGTGTACAGGCCGAAAAACTTCCTTCTGCCCTTAGGTCCTTAGCTGGACCTACAAATTAAACTGACGTATGACATAGAAAAGCACACAAATTATATTTGAATATTTTTATCTGTACCTGGGAGTTTTCACAAGAAAAATGAACACCCAAAGAGACCATTAAGCCCAAAAGCTTTTTAAACAAAGAATGGTACATTATACGGATGTGGCGAGAAACGGGGCTTCGGCAAGGGGCAATATATTGAGACAGTGATTAGGAAATATTTGGGGGGAACTGACTGAGGAAAAGGGCGATTTTAGCATATGTGTTCGTTCAAGGTCCAGCTCCCATTCTGGCACTGGTTGTGGTGACAATAACGTGGTCGTTCTCTTCTTTGGCGGGGGGAGGGAAGAGGAGGGCATCTTTGTCCTGGGAAATGTCACCTCTCCTTTGAGAGAGGACGAGGAGGTCAGAGAGCCCTTCGTGCATCTGTGGTTTCCTAGGTGCCTTCATCTCAAAACAATCAGAATGCCATGCTTTGGGGTGGCGTGTCCCGAACCCCTTCAGCGTTCATGCACTGCTAACATCGGAGTGACCGGGTGCTTAGTGAATGAAGTGTAATGATGAGCTATGTAAACCCCGGAATTCAGTTGCAGTGAGCCCAGGAGGGATGACAGGTTTGCCTTTGTCACCCCTGCACGTAGGTCCCATGTCCTGAAACTCCTGTCCAAGCACTGTGACTGTGGCATCACACTCACCTCTGAAGAGACTTGCAGTCAGTCGATCGTTTTCCTCAGGATAATTTAAGTATTTCTTGATCCGACTGTCACTTCCATACACGTGGTAGTGGGAAGTGGCTCTTTATTTCCCTGTTGAAAGAAGCGAATGCAATGTAAATACAGTCAGTTCTCATGATTCACAGTGGTCACATTCTATAAAGTTGCCAGGATCACTGAATTAGCGAATGCCAAACCCGTGCCCCTGGGGGAAATACCGAGTTGGGTTCCTGCAAAACTTGGGTCACGGCACTTTTGTCAGCCGGTCAGTGTATGACCTTGCTTCGCGTGCGTTTCTGTTTATGAACATCCTCTTTGGCCCACACTGTTGACTGATGAACGTGGACGTCACAGTGAACAGCACTGTGTGTAAGTCACACCTGATCAACCTTACCTAACCCGTGTGTTTTCTCCACAAGGCACATAACAGCTTTCGCATGCTTGGGGACAGGAGGAAGCACTTCGGCACGGCGCTTTCAAGAGAGGCCTTTCAAATGGTGAAATCATCTGTAAAAAGCTCCCAAAATGCAAAAAAAATGTAGTACTCAATATGAATAGACCCAATTTTACAGCATAAGAGCTGAAACAAGAGGACGGAGCATTGCCTTGTTCTACCTTAGCTGGGAACGTGAGCTCAGGTGTCTCGTATTTGGGGTGCAGTTGTAGTCAGGGGGTGATTTGTCAGATACAAAGCCTGCTAGTGATGAAGGGTCAGCCGTACCTCTTAATTGGGAGTACTTTTTAAAATATCTATACTTCCTTTTTAGAAAATCTTATATCCAAAATCTCAGTGAGTGAAGCTAAGATTTATGGTATTGTCCTTCCTTCCTCCGTTCCTTTGTTCATTCCTTCCTTCCTTCCATATTTAGTATAGATTTTTGGTAGCATAGACTGATACATGTACCTTTGGATCGTAAGATACCATGAACATGTCCTTGTTTTTCTTAAACATCCACTCTCTATTCATTTAGTACTCCCCAACTTGCTTTCTAGAGAATCTGGCTTTTGAGAAATAAACTTCCTTGCCGATACTTACTGAAGTAATTTACAGGCAAATTATGTGATGGAAAATAAATTTAATTTTTCAGACATTATGTTCCATTTAGTTTTATAGTTGACACTATTCAAGTTTAAAGACGCACGTGACTGAATAAAACGTACCTGCGGGGCACTAGATAGTCACCTATACTTAATGCAAAATGCAAAGTCGGCTGCTTGGCACTTAAAAATAGGAAGAAGTCATTCAAATGCTGGATTTCGGACCCTTCTTAAATATTGAATGTCTAATCCCTGGGGTGTACACCTGAAATAAATAGAATATTTTATGTCAACTGTAATTGAAAAATTAAAATGATAAAAAATATTAAATGTCTGAATGGCACCAGCTTTGCTGCGGCAGCTTCAGTTTGCACCTCCCTGTACCAAAAAGACATCCCAGACACTTCTGTGGTTTCTCCACGGTCAAGACCAGGCTTCTAAGCCAGTCATTTAGCGTCTTGCCCTGTTGATTTTTAAATTGAGGATAACATTGTCTGTTACCCATGCCTTTATCTGAAGGAGAAAGTGAAGGGCAGAGTGGTGGTTAGCTCTCTGCACAAGTGGTAGGAGCCCTGCTCATGGATGAAATGAACCGCTTCAGCCGCTCCCCAGGGCCTGAGTGTGCAGGTGTCGTGTGGTAATAGATGGCACACCCAGGTTCACAGTGAATGAGGTTCCTGCCAACGGCCAAGTCACCGAGGTGTGTACTGGGCCACAGAACACTGCCTAGTGTTTTACCAGACGGGAGCCAGCCACTCCAGCAGAGACGAGAGAGTACGTGGTGTCACCGTCTGTGTGCATTCTGAGCTTCGTGAATTGTAGTTTATGGTTGAGGTAGGAGAGTCACCCAAAGGCATGTGCAAACGAAGCTATCACGGACTACATCCCGTGCACAAACTCAAGACCTGCTGAGCATATAGCATGATCGCTTGCAAGTAAGAGCAAACCATTTGCACCAACTCATTTGGCTTCAGGAAAATAAGCTAACTAAAAATGACAGTCTTTACTAGTCACCTAGGACACATGGCTGTTTGTCCAGGAGACTTCATGGAAGTTGTTGAGGGCAGTGTATCCTGTTTGGATAAATACTGATTTGACATTTTTATTGTTATTTTTTAAGGTATGAATTTGAATGAGATAGAACGTTAAAATACGGCATACCTAAAGAATCGAAAAACTTCTGAGATTCTTTCTAAAAATTAAGCTGGTGCAAATAAATGAATTCACATATTTAGCATGTTTCAAAGCAGAGTTTTTGACATGTCGGTCTTGTTTTTCAATTTCCTTGGGTAGTTTTCAATTTCCTTAGAAGCCCTGACTCTTTTCTAGGATAGGACTTGTCATGATGTTGGAGGAACCTATGAATGTAACTATTCATCTGAAATTCTACAGTCTCTCTGGAAACCTTAACCACTTTGAAATTCCACACTGTTGGGTGGTCAGCTCCTTCGAGGCGTGGTCTGTGCTCTCTCTGCCCCTGCACACTCTCCCACATCAGCACAGGAGACATCTTTCCAAGATGCACATCTGAACACGTGCTTTGCCTTAGGACAACGTTACTCACCTAGACTCTTGTCTTCCATGCGGGGCGTGGCCCCTCCATCTTCCCATCCCATCCCCTCCCATGGCCCATCCACCTTGTCTGTTACAGCCACACAGAAGTACTCAGCTCTTGAGCACATTTCAGTGTGCTCTGTTTGGATTTATCTTAATCTTAATTTTCTTAAACAGGAGAGCTCATCTGTTCTTTCTTAATGCTCGCCCCTTCACCTCAGTAGCCCCATGTTCTTGGAGTGATGCTACGGAGGGAGGCAGGAGACGGAGATGCCGGCTGGTCCCAGACATGGGACAGTGGTTTCTGAATGTGCTGTAAACACATTCTGCAGCCTCATGGAATGACCCTTGCCAACAATTCTATTTTTTTCTTGCTTGGTCAACACTTTGACATAGCCCTTCTTTTCTAAGATACACTAGTTAAGGCAACTTTCTGTAGAGGGTGTTTGAGAATGTAGTGTGTGTGAAACGTAGTAAGATCAACAGGTCTGTTTTATATTGATAGAAAATGTAAGGTTATAGTAGGGTCAACATGTCATGATACCACTGCCACTGAAAAGATAGTTCGTTCCCAACAGGAAGGGGCACGTCACGCCATGAGGAGGGGTGTGATGGGAGGCAGCCACTGTCGGGAGGCAGAAGGCGTGGGGTGGGGCAGGAGCCTTCATTGTGGCTTCTACAGGAAGTAAGGGGAGAGGCAGGGCATGCAGGGTTAGGATTGGCCAGTTCGAGCTATTCCAGTAGGCTCTGGGGCTCAGGGAGTGTCCCCAGCGGTCTGGTGCCCGACCAGGGGTACCAGGGTCAGGCAGACAGTGGCCCGGGTTGTGAGAGCCTGAGAGGGGGTAGCTGGGTTGGGGCTGGTTTGCATCTGGGAAGTGTGCTCACAGGAACTGGCTGACCCTGGGAGGCACAGCTCCTCCAGGGTCAGCAATGCCCAGAGCACAGGGAATAAGAGACACGTTCACACGGAGGGGAACGTGGCAGCGTCCAGGAAGGGCCAGGTGGTCGAAAGTGCCCGACAGCCTCTGTGTCCACCAGCCCCTCTTCTAACACAGACAATTTATCTTTTCCTCAGGGTGGTGTAAATTACCATGGAAACAGTGCCTCGAAAACAAGTTCCTAAATCGAATTGCCATATTTTAACCTGCGCGGTGTTAAATTTCAGCCCCAACATTTAAAGTGTTTTACGTGGAACTAGAAACACATCTTGTTTTTTCAAGTGTGTAGGATAAATTACATGTATTCTTACTTTATATAAATATCTTGGTGCCTGAAGGTCAATAAAACATACTAACCAGCTATAAATACAGGTTTCCCTACACTATAAATATCTCATTATCCAAAACTCATGCTACCATTGTACATTTTGAAACATAACCAAATGAAATGACATTCTCCTCTCTGTCCCTCTTTCCTTTATATGTGTGTGTGTGTATGTACATACACACATGTATATATGCACATATAATGCATGGATCATTTCATAAATTAGATAATTAAATGCATAAAATCTAGAAGGATATGCACCAACTTTTTACTCATTAACATTGGTGACCTCTTGTATTTCGGAATCGCTTTCCATATTTATATTACTGTATTGTTTAATTTCTTGTCAATAAGCATGCATTATATGTGTAGTAAAAAATATCACCAAGTTATTTTTTTAATATTACAACCTTCAAATAGTCAAAACTTCTCTAAAATATCTAAATTCAGAAAGTAGACTTAAGTAACAATGAAAGATCTTTTTTGTAAATAGACTTTCTGCTACGATGATCTGCTGACCGGCATGTTGCCAGCTCCCCGAGTCACTGTTAGAAACCGAACTGTGGAAACACTTGATTTCACACTCGCTCTTTGACTAGCTGTTATTGTTGCTCAGATTGCTGGAACAGTTCAATCACACACACTTAACCACTGCATAGAAAACCTAATTCTAGGGAGTGATAAGCAATCGGGGTAAGCGGGGCGGCGTCCGGGGGAGAAGACTTGTCCCAAAATAACCACAGATTATTAGATGTCAAATAAAATTTCAAACTATTTTTGTAGGAAATAGAACTAAACTCTGGATGTTACCATACCCCAGACTCTCTTAAAAGTGCATGGTGTGTGTTAATTGATGTACCCATTTACATCATAGATTATTTCTAGGAATTCTGTAATATCAAGGCCAACTGTAAGATCACGGCCACATGCTGATATTGTGCAAGCATTCAACCCATTCAGAAAAGAGCACCTTTGATTTAATACCGTGAGAGAATCAGCTTGCAAAGTATTCTGTCAGTTTCTCCACTAACTACTGACCACTGACCATTTGTGTGGTGAGGTTTGGTATGTTTCAATAGCATTCCTTCATGTTTTTGTTAATGTCCTAGGACTTTCTCAAGAAATACATTATTCCCATCCTCTCTGTCACTTTTTTCTTTGCCCTTCACGTAAGGGAGAAAGACAGCAGTGTTTGCCTGAGTCACTGTTCTGTACCTGACACTGAATGCAGATCCTGATTGGGGAGAGGATACGGTGCGGGTACATTCTTCCTTCTATGTAAACACAGGAAACATTTGCTTCCTGAGAGGTGAACGGGAAATATGCTGTGTCAGTTAATATAGACTGGTGGCGTGCGAAACAGGGATGCGTCTGTTATTCATCTGTCGCTGAGGTGAAACTGACAGCGATTTACTTTCTAGAGTTCAGAATTTATTCCTTCCCTGTGACTTTTCATGTAGGTACTTTTTAAGATAAAAAATAATAGCCAATAGCTACCAACCACTGGATTATAAATTCAACCTGGTATCTGATGATCAGATTTCACTTTTTCTCTCTTTTATTCCTCATCAAAGATGATAAGGATACTTCACTTGGAATTCAGCTGTGACAATGTAGTTGATTAAGCTAAAGTCTAATTGGCTTTGCAGTGTTAGCAGAAACCAAAATTTAATGGCTGATTTTCCCCCGTAGTAAAATAAACCTTCACGAATCACAGTCTTAGAGAACAGAATTCTGTTGATTAGGAAAGTCTTTTTATGGACAGTAAGGAACTGACTATTAGAATTATAACTTCAAAGTTTTATTTTTCTCTTTAGAACTTTTAGAACATAAGAATTCTCTAACCTATTTTTTAAACCACAGATATTTGAGGTAATGGAATAAATGTTTTTAAAGGACTTAAAATTTATCAATGATTTGAAGGAAGAACTTAGACTTAGATTTAGTTTCTTTTCTTCATTTTATTAATTTTTTTAATTTTTATTGAATTGATCGGGGTGACGTTGGTTAATAAAATTATATAGGTTTCAAGGGCACAATTCTATAACATATCACCTGTGCACTGTACTGTGTGTTCACCACCCAAAGTCGGTTCTCCTTCCATCACCAGTTATCCCCGCTTTGTCGTCTTCCACCTGCCTCCACCTGCCCTCCCCTCTGGTAATCACCATGCCGTTTCTGTGTCTATAAAATTTGTGGGTGTTGCCTGGCTGGTGTAGCTCAGTGGATTGAGTGGGGTCCTGCAAACCAAAGGGTCACTGGTCTGATTGCCAGTCAGGGCACACGCCTGGGTTGCAGGCCAGGTCCCCCGTAGGGGGTGCATGAGAGGCAACCACACACGGAAGTTTCTCTCCCTCTCTTTCTCTTCCCTTCCCTTCTCTCTAAAAAATAAATAAATAAAAATTTTTAAAAATGCATGGGTTTTCTTTTGCTTAATCCTTTCACCTATTTCTCCCAGCCCCCCAACACCCATCCCCTCTGACAGCTGTCATTCTCTCTGTATCACTTCCAAGTAATGTATGAGATGAGTGTGTCCATGACAGTCATGCTATAGAATCAGATAAGAGCAAAAATCATAATGGCAGGTAATGCACACACAAAAAAATAGCATGCGTACAATGCCTCTTGTGGTTCTGGACCGCAACAGCAGCTGCCTTGGGGCGATGTGGGGTGGTGCCCTCTTGTTGTGGGGGAACCAAAGTGTTCCCTGGGTGACTGGACCAGAGAAGGATCAGAGCACCCGGACGTGGAATGAGGTAATATCTCCCTGACAGGCCTCAAACTTGCTATCACTTTTCCCCTGTGTCCTGAGTAGGACCTGGCCCCAAACTGAGAGGCAGTCTTGGAATTCTAAAGTATGTAGAGCTTTAGTTTCACTGAGTTCTCTGATTTCAGATTAAAAGCAAAATAAATGGGTTAAAAATACTTTTAATGAGAAAGACCTAATAGTGGGAACTAAGATATTTTTGTTTTTTGAGTTTGTTTTTTTTGCGCTTCAACTCGATCCTTGGGTTAGAATCACACTCACCAATAGGGCAGAATACATCAGATAATCTTGTGTCCATTCCTGTATGAATGAAGTGGCAGTTCTAAAGCAAGTCCCCACCCTCACTTTTTTTGAGGATGGTGACAAAATTGTTTATACTTCTGAAAAGTTTATAAACTGTGTCTCCAGTGAAATTCCCTGAAATCAAATTAGAACTTTTATTGTCACAGGATAGCCTAGATAGTTGTTCTCTTAACTCATTTATGGCTAAGGAATCGGTGTGGTCAAAAAGAGGAGTCACCCAATTCTCCACTCTAAAGGCAAGGAACCGACATGAAATTTCAGACAGACAGGAGGCCAAGGGCAAATGTTAAAAAATTTCTTCAAGTTCAATTAGCTATAAACTTGAGTGCCACAATAAAGGGTACTCAAAATGTAGCAGGATATAAAAACCATTAGAATGTCAGCAGACTATCAAACCCTGAATTTCAAGTGCTCTCATTCTTCTGTCAAAGAAAGGCTAATCTGTGAGTAAAATTTATATTTAAAAATCGTAATAATTAGCCTCATTGAAAAAGGAAGACATTAAAGTCTCATGCCACAAGGAATAAAATTTTTACGTATTTCAAATAAACTCTAGATTCCCAAGTTAAAATGTGAAGTATATAAATCATGGAGGACATTTACGTTATTAACCGTAATTATAACTGAAGTAACATTTTATATTGAGAGGTTTCTGTGATCATTCTTTATGACATCTTCCCATAGAGGTCAGTTTCGGACACACAATCAACCAAAAGAAGAAAAAGAGCAAGAACCCAGGACTCTAGATTTCTTGTGGTGGGGGGAACACGTCTTTCTTATTTTTTTCTGTGCAGACCCCGGTTGGAAATAGATGTACTTCACACTGGATGATAACATACCAGAACTGAACTATAATGTTATTTTGTTCTTATTCTAGGGGCTGATGTTATCAACTTTGATGGCCACGTTGTGTTGCCGTATAGATTCAGAAACAAGAAGATGAAAACGCTGAAAGATGTCATTGCCTTGAAATTTAAAACCACGGAGAGCGAAGGGGTGATCCTGCACGGGGAAGGCCAGCAGGGGGACTACGTCACTCTGGAGCTGAGGAAAGCCAAGCTGGTCTTCAGTTTGAACCTAGGTAGGCTCCGACTTCTGGCATTGTTCTTTCCATGTATCAACACTGCCATTAATGAAATGCGAATGCTGTTTAAGCCTAAAAATGTAAGTTATTAACACAGTTCACATTGTTATCCATTGACTTTTAACCCCTAGTTGTTGGTATGTATTGACACTTTGATATACTCATTCATTCAAAAAGTACTGATGGAGCACCTGTATTGTGCAGGGTGTATACTGGCATCTGGGATGCAGTGGTGAAAAAGCAGGAGGATGTTTTGCTCACAAAGTTTATCACCTGCTGCAGGAGTCAGACAGTGGATTATCTGTTAACATTTTCAAACAACGAAATCAAAAGAAATGACACATACGGTTGTTGACCTTTGAACAACACGGGTGATAGGGGTAGCAAGCCCTCCCTTCCAAGGTTGAAATTCCATGCCACTTTTGATTCTCCAGGGCACTCTTTGCATCCATGAACTCAACTAACCTTGGATCCAAAGAGTATCTCCCATTTGAGGCTGGGAATCCGAGGCTGGGTGTGTGAAAAGCCCATGCATGCAAAGAGCTGACTGCAGTTATTAAATAAAACCTTTGCGTAAGTGAACCCACGCTGTTCACACTAGGGTTGATGGTCAGCCATAACATGAGCTCAATTCAGTGGGCCAGTACAACGCTGCAGAGGCAAGAGGGTCCACATGAGAATGGGGACTGAGAAAAGTCCTCTCCAAGAAGATGTTCAAGCTGAGGTCCATGACAAAAACTAGGCAGGAGCATGTCGGGGAGAAGAGCACTTCACAGGACAGCAGGGAAGCAGGAGTGCGCATTTGGAGTAAGTGGGAGCAAAGACGAAATCCAACAGTCAGGGATTGTTCGAACCCTGTAAGATCCTGTCGAGCACGGTGCAGGGGGTAGATATTACTTTTTAAAGAATGGGATCATACTGAGACTTCTACAAGAGAAAATGCTTCCACCAACATGAGAGTCGAAGATGAATTCCTCAAGGTACAAAATGAGCTGTCACTGGCTTGCAGACAGTGGAGATGCAGAGGCACAGGTCTGCCATGGAGATGACTCTAGTGGCACTTCAGCATGACTTGTAATGAACTGGGTATTTAGCAAGAGAGGAAGAGTATAAATAAAGGGTAATTCCTCGGGTACGGCTTAGGCTCCATTGGGCATTAGTGCCATCTTCAGAAATACAGGAAGCCCTATTTTATCTGTAGAGCATCTTCTAATAGAGGGTTGTTAGTTTCTTCTAATAGAGCTCCGTTTGGACAGGGTGCGTTTTGGTTGCTGACGAGTCATCAAAGTTGAGCTGAGTGGCATGCATGAGACTGTCAGGGGAGGGTGCGAAGTGGACACTGAGAAGTGGACGGTGACTCGGAGGAAATAAGGTACAGGGGTGGCCGCTGTGTTGAATTCACCTAAAGCGTCACCTAAGAAGACAGAGAAGGGAGGTGACCATTTGGCAACATAGAGGCTCCTGGTGATTTACTCTCGGAATAATACGTATGTAACATGAAAAAAGTCAGGAAGGAAACACACCTCACTCTTCACTGATGGAAATAAGTGATAATGTTTTACATGTTAATTCTTTATAATATTCTCCAATCTTAATATTGAACATGTATCCATGGGTTACCTGGGAGGAAATTAGCTCTAAATAATTTTTGAAAGTAGATCCCATAGAAGTTAAGAGATGATATGCAAATGAAGTATCATGGAACTGTGCACTTGAAACCTATATAATTTTATTAACCCAATAAATTTAATGGAAAAAAGTTGAAGTTATAAAGGAGGAATGAGGGAGAGAAACTAAGAAAACAACAATGTAAGCCATTGTTAAAAATACACATCACAGCAATTGGGTTATATCTTCAAAAGTTTATTTTTTCCAACCTTTCTCCTTTTTCTAAGGAAACTGAAGTGTATGGAGGCAGTGTGCTTTCTCAAAAGTGAGACATTCCATTACTCTTCTGAGACAAGTCCCTGATCATATGACCTAGCAAAAAAAAAA
>CM052549.1:78755382-78806237 GCA_028533065.1 Trachops cirrhosus
TAGTAAACATTTTGGATTCTCACAGCCTTTCAGTCTTATTTATGGCCTTATTACAATGGAGATGTTATTTCAAAACTAGATTAATGCCATAGATATTTTTCCAGAAAAGCTTTATCCTCAGATTCTTCCAAAGAAATTGTTTATTAGTGATTGACCGTTCCCTATACAGCTATTTTTAATCTCAACCAAAATAATAGTGTTTCATTCGAAATTTATCCGCTACCATTTAGCAACTGGCACAGCTCATTTTCATAATTTGAACATTTCCGATCAAGTGCAGAAGAAAATGGCCATTGTGTAATGCACATGCCACAGAAGCAAAGTGAACTCCTCTTGCTCAACAGGGCTGTGTGTATCAGGGGTGGATGTTGTGTTGTTTTTCTTTGTTACTTAAAAAAATTTATTGGGAAGACATTGGTTAATGAAATTATATAGGTTTCAGGTACACAATTCTGCAATACATCATCTGTATATCGTATGTTATCACCCCAAGTCAAGTCTCCTCCCACCACCACTGCCCCCACTGTTCTTCCCTCCCCCCACTTCCCCTTCCCTCTTGTAATCACCATACTGTTGCCTGTGTCTTAATCCCTTCTCACCAAGCCCCCCAAACCCTCCCCTCTGACAGCCGTCCGTGTGTTCTCAGTGTCCATGAGTCTGTCTCCACTTTCTGTTTTGTTCATTAGATCCCACCTGTAAGTGAGGTCGTATGGTGCTCATCCGTTTCTGACGGGCTTCCTTCACTCAGCATACTGCACTCCATATTTTTGCAGGTTTTTATTGTAGGTATAACTAGTGTAAATTTTTCATGTCATTAAATATTACATTGTGCTTAAGATTATGGCATTTGGAGACAGAGAAAACTGGAAAGTCAGCATGCTGTATTTTAAAAGAACAACACCCACGTCAATAATGAAAGATGGTTAACAGGTACCATTTCACGAACGTTCACCATATACCAGAAAGTGTGCTAAGTTCTTTGCACATACTCAGTAATGGGATCCCCATGGCAGCCTTATAAAGCAACTAGTACTAGTTTCCCTTTTCTGCATCTGAAGAAACAGAGGCCCAGAGAAGTTGTCAACTTGCCCAGAATTATAGAGCATCAGAATCCGGGCCCTCTGGTGCCAGAGCTCGCGGGACACCGACTTTAAAAGGAACCTAGGCCCTGGCAGGTAGCTCAGTTGTTTGGAGCATCGTCCCAATACGCCAAGGTTGTGGGTTCGATCCCTAGTCACGACACATACAGGGAGCACCCAATGAATGCATGAATAAGTGGAACAACAAATCTATGTTTCTCTCTCAAATCAATAAATAAAAAAATTTAAGAAACCTAATACTTTTTAAAAGCTCATTATTTTGAAAGGTACAGACTCTTTCATCTTTACTAGCTTTTATATACATTGAACATAAAACTGTTTTGAAGAATAGTCCCAGGCTGGTTCTCATACAGCGACTTCAGCAGACAAAGCATCAGCCCCTAGTGTCTGATCAAAGGTCTGCTGCGCGCAGAGCCGCGGCCTCATCACCTTGTTCCTCTTCCACCCTGTGACCCAGGAAGCAACCAGCTCGGCCCCATCTACGGCCACACGTCCGTGACGACGGGAAGCCTGCTGGACGACCACCACTGGCACTCGGTGGTCATCGAGCGCCAGGGCCGGAGCATCGACCTCACCCTGGACAGGAGCGTGCAGCACTTCCGCACCAACGGGGAGTTCGACTACCTGGACCTGGACTACGAGGTGAGCTGAGCCGGGACGTGGAGCGGGGGCACGTCCGGGGGCTGCCTCCGCGCCCGCGCCCACGTGGCGTGGTGTGGGGGGGCTGAGAAGGAGGTGCCCCCTGCCCGGTTTTCATCTACTCTCCAAAGAAAAATTAACTGACAACTTCAAAACCTAATTTATGAACATATGTCATTTTATTCATTTCTAAAATTGTAATGATGAATACTTGAAATATTTTTTAAGTGTTGGCACCAAAGAAAGAATGTGAAGAGAAGGGTCCATCTATCACATTTTCAGGATCGTTTAACAAGTCCTGAATAAATTTAAGTTATAATCTTTCCCTTCGTCATTAATTAGAATATAAATTACCTGTTTACTTGACAGTATACAGTATTATATGCACAGGGTTGCCTAATATTTATTACAAAATATTAAATAAGGAATCATGAGTTCTGATTTATATTAGGCCATTTATAAACTTGACTGTTAGTAGTTCTTTTGACAAGTTCTATTTTCTCAGATATAATTGTCACTAAAGAAATTAAAATGTAGGCTAATTTAAAGAAATCATACATAAACAAAGAAAAGGATATTTTTCCCTTTCAAATGATCAAAGATTTTTAAAAAATCAATGATCTGGGTCCAGTAAAAATGATACATTCTCATAATATACTTATAGGCATATCGGTTTTTAGATACATTATTTGGAGAGAAATTCAACATTAACTGTCCATTCAAAAATGTTAATCATGTACAGGAATGAGTTCTGTAAGAACACATTTATCACAGCGTAATGTATACTAAGATAAAAGGGATAATGCTAAATGAACAGGCAGAGCATAACAATAAAATAAACAGGATGAAATATTCATCAGCCAGAGGTTTCCATTCTTAATTCATGGTGTCTTATTAATCTTCCACAGCTGCCCCAGACCCCTCTGTAGTAGTTAGAACCAAACAACTTAGAAATATTTATGCCCTGAGAACTTGGAAGCCATTTGGAAAAAAATGCACATGCAATGGCAGAACGAACCATCGTTTTACTTTACTCTTAAAATAACAATTGCATCCCGATGGGATGTGTGCGCCTGCGCAGGACCGCTTCTCCCGCTCTGGGACCAGAGTTGACGCGGCCGGCCTCGTGTTCGGTTCTGCTGTTACATTCCCGGGCCGCTGGTTCTATCTGAGCGATGACCTAAATCCCAGCTTCCCCGGGGCGGGGCATCCGCAAAAGCGATGAAGCAGGACGTAGGGACAGAGGACCACCTCCAGCCACTGTCTAACACAGTTTGGCCAAAAGATACAAGTATTTCTGTTCCTTTTTAAGGTGTGAAGCATAGTGAAGGACCCTGACGAGTTTGCCCTGTCCCCACAGGGTGCCTTGGCCCCAGTTTTAAAATTTCACATATACACATATGCATATATATGTATTTTATCTATCTATGTAAATTTTTTGAAGTGTGGGATAAAATCACCATAAAATAATAAGTGAAAAAGTCAGGATTTACAACTATGTTTTCTATTTTCTTATATGTTTAAGTAGTTTCTAAATTTCCTACACTACTAGCATGTTATATATATTTCTAAATAAGAACACAAAATAGAAAATGCTATATAAACCCTGATGAAAGACTTTATTAATATTAAAATAAATTAAACATATTCAGGAAATAATGGCCTCTCCAAAAAAAACCTCTTTAAAGCAAAAATTATTGTTAAAAGGAAAATAATGTGAAAAATACCAGGTAATTTTATCTTCTCTAAATTTGTGCAATTCCTGGCTGATGTGACTTATCTCCCACTTTTTGAGAGAATGTAAAGAGTAATTCATTCCCCATTAATAAACTTTGAAATACTGTAGAAGAGATGAGAAATCCTAGATTCACATTCACAATCCAACATTCACAGTAATAAACACAATTCCAATTTTTAAAAGACAGAATTAAAAATCAGGGGTCACAGAAACATTGGCGGTCACAGCCCCATTTGCGTCAGGGATGGAATCTATGCATATCCACACACACAGTGCTTTCCAGGCAGGGTCGGCGGTTTTGGGGACACTTTGAAGCCCATCAACATACAGGACCGGGTCTGAGCTCCTCACCTGTGGACTAAAGTGCCTGGGACGTGTTTGTTAGAGAACTAGGAAGACGTTGAAATTTGCTGAGGCAGAAGCAGCACAGACTCACCTTATTTCTCTTTGCGGAGCTGTGATTACTGTGCTCTTGGACAGTGCAGTTACTGTCAGGAGCTACAGTCAAAGTGCTTGGCCTACCTTTGTGTTTCTACACGTTTATCCCAATGTACAGGGGTTCTTTTTGCTTAATTGTTTGAAGAAGATGAGGGTTCTGCAGTAGAGTCAGCCTCAGTGTGTCCCTGCCTGTCTCCTTGACTCATCCACACAGTAACTAGACTCACACCTCGAAAGGGGCGTCTATGAATAACAGAAACACTCCTGTCACTCAGGGAATTTCAAGGGTTTTAGGAGCTCTATGCCAGGAACTGGGGCCAAAGAGCAAATATATGTATTATACCACACCACTATGCGGTCTTTTCATCATATAGACATGATTACTGTAAATAACTTCGGGAGCATGTGTGATAGGAAAATGTAGAGATGAAACTACATTCTGAGTAGTAACTTTTCTACCCCTCACCATTCCCAGAGATGCATCATGGGAGAAACAGTAGAAATCAAGTGGCTCCTTTGATGTAACTCCCTGGGGGATTTTGTGTGTGTGTGTGGGAGACTGTGCTTAAGAGTTCACCTCCCTCACCTCTCTGTGGCCCCGTTACAACGCATAGAAAGCCAGTCACTATTTGCAGTCAAGCTGCCAGGGGCAAGGTGAGAGGGTACAGGACACACAGGTGTACCTACCAGTCTTCCTCCTTCCTCCCATCAGCCAGTGGCGTCAGAGGGCAGGACAGCAGTCTGGTGTGTGGCCTGGCTTCTCATTCTCCATGAGTTAAATCCCAGGATATACCACATGGGGTGTTAAGCCCTTGCCTTTGTATCCATAATACATCTCTTCTTGGAAAGGAGCAGATGGCTTCCCCTTGTCCACTCAAGGACCTGCCCAGGAGTTTGGGGGAGAATCCACTGCGTGGGCTCGAACTGGAGTGAAAAGCTTGGGTTTGAATCGCCTTTTGCCCTTTACCGGGGGTGCAACAGTGGAAAAGTCTTATTCCCTGCCTATAAAATGAATGTAATAGCACGTTTATTATAGGGCTATGTGAGGAGGCAACAGGAAGGCATAGAAGCCACCGAGTATATCAGCCACAATTCTGTTTATTCTCTTTCATGTAAAAGGAGCCCCTAAGCAGACAGCCCTGGGCTCAGATGGCAGCACCCTGAGGCCCCGCCCGCTGTACTCTTGCTGCCCCTCCATCCCACTGTGAATCCCTGGGACTTAGCTCCTCACACCCATGCTGCATGCCAGCCAGTGGAAGGAGAGAGGGCGAAGGAAGGTCGTTTCAATTCTAGCCCTTGGAGCCACACCCAGCCCTTTCACTTAACCCTCCAGAGACCAAAACTCGCTTCAGAGAGGCTGGTAAATACCATACATTGGCTAGGGAGCAATGTGTGGATCTGAAAAGCAAATTTTTTCCCTAAAGAAGGTGGGGAGGAAGGATGCTTAGAGATATCTCATTGTCTGCCACGCTTTATAAACCCATGGTAGTTAACAAGATGGTGAATGCAGTTAGTTTTCAAAGTCACGGTTATCATTGAATGGCAGTATCCGTGATAAGTCAGTCATTTGAGTCATATGACTATCTGATGTTTAAGAATTGCAACAGTTCTTACTATCAGAATAATTACAATATTAGAAAATATTTTGTGGTCCAGTCACTTTATTTTACTGGTGAGAATACATAACGAGAAAGAAGTGATTAGTTACATTAACACACAATGAGTTGCATTAGGAATTGGGATTTGAACCCACATCTCTTAGAGGTGAACAGTCTGGCAAACTGAGGCCGTGATTCCTCGCCAGGGCACCTCCCATGAGGCAGGGCACGTGCCACCGGCTGCTGAAAGCAGAGACGCAGAGGAGTGTCTGAGTCATCCCCCCAAAGGAAAGGAAGACCCCTAGGTAAACCGCGCACAGAAAAGGGATAAAGCAAGCATGTTCAACCAGAATTTAGTTATATAATTCAAAACGTGGTACTGCACGTCGTTAGGGGTAGAAGGTTTTATTACTGTCAACCGGGGCGGAAACTGATGGAATAAGTTACGGATGGGAAATTCAACACTCCGTTTAAGTATCAGTAATTCTTACCTGCGGTATTAGGTATACCTGTATCTCCCTAATAAGTTCAGTTCAGTGCCACTTGAAAATACTTCTTCAATCATTCCATTATTTTGGTTATTCTCTATTTTTTTCTTTTATGGTTTTCTAATTTTTAAATATATTCTCAGTTTCCCCCTTTTCTTCCTACATATAAACTTTCTGGTAAATGATATACAACTAACCATTATTTTTTTATTTTATTAAATGATGTATTTTTTTCTGTATCATCTCATGAACCATCATTAATTTCTGCTTCCTTCCCCCTAAATCGAATTAGGCATATAAAATGCCAGGATGCTACACAACAGAACACGATCATCTAATGGCCTTCGAGAACAAAAAGATCTTTGCCTGATGTATTAAATAGGTAGCCTTGACATTTAAAACTGCCTTAACTATTGCTTTCATTTTCAAAGATTTCTAAGAAAAATTCATAATGGTAGCATTGAATGATAATGGTAAACACATACAACATCTAGATTATATATCTTGATATTACAGCTCTGATTAGTAGAACCACATACTACTTTTTCATTATTAACAGTAAATGTCATAATTGGCAATGCATAAAGAAGTATAATTTTGTATTATACAAACATGGCATTACAATACTGTAATTTGACAAAAAATGTATGGAAAAGTACTCTTTTTACAGGCAATAGTAGCTAGAGAGTCACAGGAAGAAATATTAGCCTTATTCCTTAGAATTTAGAAGACCTATAATATCTTTAAACCTGTACTTCTCAAGTTCCAGCCACCAACTTTTAAGATGTTCCTAATCAATATAGTAATGAGACTAAATGAATTATTGTCTGTGTTCACCGTAAATCTAATGAATTTTTTACTTTAATGGTCATTAGACTGTAGTAAGTCTATGTCAGGAAAATACAATATTCCTTGCTTTTGGCTGCACTTTTATCAACTTATATGTTAGTACTGGTTATCTCCCGATGACTAGAAGCGTTTATTGATAGTATGTCTTTGAAGGATAAACATAAACATTATTTTTAATATTACTTAATCAAATATGTTTGCTGTGTGAAATGTTTTGAAACATTCTCAGGGAAATTTATGAATTGCCTTTTGGGTAGCAAAAGCGCAAGGGATTGTTGAAGTTTTCTTGTTCAAGTTATAATCTAATTGCCAGAATTAATGATACTATTATTCAGTTCAATAACAACATAAATTTATATGCAGTGGATTTTGAAGACCGGAAAACATGTGTATTCAGGGTCCCGCAGAAGTAAGGCCTGCTTGAGTGTGGTTGGTGGGGTGTAATAATGTATAGTTTTAATTGGAACATTTCCCCTAAAATGTCACGTGGTGTGTTTGAGTGTGATATTGTTATGTTACAGAATTGTGTGCTTATGATTTTGTAATAAAAGATTTTGTTATAAAAAAGGGGCATTATCTGTGCTGGACCCTATATATTGGTTGATGTAAAAATAACGGGCCTTGTCTACATTAATAGTTTTGTCTAATTTATTGGGAATGTTATTTTTTTACAGCCAAATACAGCATGAGTGTTGATACGTGTTTTCCTCACAGATAACCTTTGGAGGCATACCTTTCTCTGGGAAGCCGAGCTCCAGCATTCGAAAGAATTTCAAAGGCTGCATGGAGAGCATTAACTACAACGGCATCAACATAACTGATCTCGCGAGAAGGAAGAAGCTGGAGCCCTCCAACGTGGTAAGATTTTTGACCCCCGAAACGTTGGCTCACAGGAAAATCACAGAATGTTCATGTCCTGTGGACTGTTGTGCAACAACATCCTAGCATTTTCCCTCACGCTGGGACGGGCCCCAACTGTGTAAAACTGACTGTAGAGTTACTAGATGTGCGGGTACCGGATGTACTCTGAGAATCAACCCCGGTGCTTGGGTTGAATTGGCCAGAACTAGATGGCGAGTTTCATTCAGAGGGGGCACGGCATTTTAGCCCGAGTGTCCTGGATCCCTTCTTTTGGAAGGACAAACATCCTTCTGTAAGGGATGCGTGCTGAACTTAAACTGTCACTGTCCTGGTTCCAAATGTCTCATCACACACGGCTCCCCATGTCTTGTTTATGGTGGGATTCATTATTTGAAAAGTGTAAAAACCAGGAGCTTTATTATAGTCACTTCCATGTTTCCAGAGATAATGCATCCAAGTATATCAATAAGTGCACTTTTAGTCATGATGCTAAACATCACGTACAATGTGGTTAAATAAGGAGTGGCCGCCACAGGCTAGGGGAGGCTGTGCCCTGGCAGCCCGCCCTGCTCTTCTGGCCCCAGTGCGAGTAGCTTCCAGCTTTCCCTGTTTCAAGGAAGAGACCAGAAATCAAAGGACACTCTGGCATACCTGCCTCCTCGTGACATTGCTCAGAATTACTTTAAAATATCAACTTAAAAATCTAGCCTGTGTGCCCTGGCGAAGTGGCTCAGGTGACTGAAGCATTGTCCCTTATACCAAAAGGGTACAGGTTTGATCCCCGCTCAGGGCACATACCTAGATTGCGGTTTGATCCCAGATCAGGGCACGTACAAGAGGTGAACAATGGGTGTTTCTCTCTCTCTCCCCCTCCTCCCCCCAATCAATAAACATACCCGTGGTGAGAATTTAAAGTAAAAATACAGTGTGTGTGTTCTCTGAGCAGCAGCCACGTCACCCCAGAATGTTCTCTGGGCGAGTCTGGCATTCCAGAGACCCACACACCTGACGGCTCCTGGCAGCAGGCGCTGTGTGTGAAGGAGCTCGGATGATCTCCTCACCCACATTCGAGCCTGGGGTCTAACCCCCTGGGGACTAAACAGAGTTTCCATAAACATTAATTCATTATGTTTTAAGCATAGTTCATGAAAATTTAAATGGGATTTTGAGTTGAATAACAAAATAATCTGAAATAATCACAGTCAGGCTGATGCTGAATAGTTAATATTTATAAAAAGGTATGGGTATAAAACCCAAGGTTATTTGCCCCATGATATCAGCTCATTAAATAGCAACCACATGACCATAGTCCCCACTGAGACCAGGGCAGTGTGTCAACAAACATTTGAATAGGACACCCAGAGGAAGGCGGTGACGTCTCCTCCCTGGAGCATGCGTGGTTAGTGGCGGGAGGCCAGCAGCCTCTCTTGGCTGTCTTCAGAAAGCCCAGTGGTCCACACTCCAGCTCTCAGAGATGCACGGCCCGTCCCCGGGTCAGCCCATCACAGCAGGCTGCCAGTCTGTCAGTTTCATGATGGAGTGGGCTCTAGTCTCCCTCATCTTGATGGCCAAATCCCACAGCCTCTTAGGTACCCAGTCCAAGTGGATTCATGCCACGGGATCCCCCTGCTGACTTCAGGTCTCACTGCTGCGTGTGAGAGCGTGGGACAGGCGAAGCCCCGCTCTGAGACCTGTAGAGCTGTAGCCCTGTCCGCCGTCCGACCTGCACGCTTATTCCACTCTGCGTTTTCCTCAAAGAAGGCCCTTGTGTTTCACAGGGAAACCTGAGCTTCTCGTGCGTGGAGCCGTCCACGGTGCCCGTCTTTTTCAACGCCACCAGCTACCTGGAGGTGCCCGGGCGGCTCCACGAGGACCTGTTTGCGGTCAGCTTCCAGTTCCGGACGTGGAACCCCGACGGCCTCCTGCTCTTCAGTCACTTCGCAGATAATTTGGGCAGCGTGGAGATCGACCTCACCGAGAGCAGAGTCGGCGTGCACATCAACGTCACGCAGACCAAGATGAGCCAGATAGATATTTCCTCAGGTCAGTGGCGTCGCTTCGACACTTGCGCCGGGAACGGCCAAGGCGATTTCCGTGCCTTGAGTTTGTTTCCTTCTGCTTGGTTGGTGTTACTCGCTGGCGGTTACAACTGGATCCAGACTTTTGAGGTTATTTCTTGGTTGCCCTGAGTGCTGATAAAATGAGGGAAGCTTGGGACTTATTTAGAGGGCGGGAGGGGGCGAGGAGAGACGTTGGTTGGCACCGTCTCAGAGCACCAGCGTCTTCGATTTCATCTAAATTCAATACAGAAATCGGTATTCCCTTCAGGGACTATTTCACGTTTAAAAGGAAAGAATGTTTATTTTATTAACATAATAGTACCCGGTGTCTTTAGACTTAGTGGACATTCAAATATCTTTTACTATTAGTAATAGGATGATAGTAATTTAATTATGACCTCAAAGGTCTATTGAACTGCATGAATCGAAACTTCAAAGTGATTTTGCTAAACGTATGCAAATGGCCAGGAAAAAAGCAAACAAAGATGAGGACAAGATGTGTGTACCAACTGAGTAGGGTGATTTTAAACTTGACACCATAGTGGTATGATAAAATGAGGCTTAGGAAACGTTATCTGAACAGACTTAGCAACCTCGGAATATTCTTTGAGTAATGGGGTCCAAAAAAGGTTGAACTTCAAAGTGCGATGTTCTAAAAGAAAAATTCGACATGATGTGGGACTGATTAAGTCCCATATTTTACTGATAAGCGGTAAACGTTTCACCCAATTTCTCTAGATGTCCCTTGCTGTCGCTGTGTTTATGTATGGAGGACTACTTAGAAGACAGAGAGAAAACTAGTATTTGTGAGTGTCTCGTACAGACATACAAGACACAGACAGGAAGGTCATGACCAGGTGCTCAGCTGCGTGACCTCTGGCCCAGTCTAAGCATTCCCGGTTCGTTCCCTGGTTCCCCTGCCCCTCACCTGCCACAGTATTTGTGTTCCTGTCACTTCCCCTCCGTGGTGGCAGCTCTCGGAGGGCAGTGGCTATGCCCGGTCTGCCGCTGGCATGTAGCACGGTATCGACAACAGAAGACGTGTTATTGGGAGTGTCCGTCTGGCTCAGCACAGTGGTCCTCTGGACACGTGTCCACTACCAGAATATCTCCTGCTGATGGATACGTGTCCTTTCTGTAAACAGGCTTTGAGTTTCTATACGGCGTGGCTGTGTGGGATGTTACTGAAAAAAACTCCGGGAAGACAGAAGCCGTCCGCTAAGAGGCGTTCCTGAAATCAAAGCCGTTGTGAACTATCTGGCTATTTCCTTTTTTCTGTTTTTGCTTTATTGGTTTTGCTTTCTCCCTGAATGTTCGGAGTCAAAATGATTGATCAGCCGTATTTTATCACGACTTCCCAGTACAAGTTTGCTTGGGGAGATTTAGAGCAAATAGAAAAATATCTGGAGAGATCAGAATAACACGTACAACAAAGACACATATAAATATTTACCGCAGTTGGAAAACTCACCACGTTCTGTTATGATTAGTGATTCCTTCCCAGCAGTTAAACACAATGAAAACGGGCACCGAGGACTCCCTCCTGCCGCACTCTTAACAAACCCAGCTTCCTGGAACATTGTGATGGAGAGAACAGGTTCTGAAACGCAGTGATCAGTAAACACTAGTTGAATTTGGTCTAATCTAGGATTCCAAGGTGCTCTCCTCTAATTTAAACTGTGTTTATTCCAAAATAAAGAATGAAGAAACCCAGTATTTACCAACTAATCTACCTTAATAGATTTGTTTCACACAATTTCTCTACTATGATAAAATTGGACTCCAGAAATTTGTGTCAATTCAGCCAAGAATCCGTGCAAATTAAGGGAAGTGGATATCAAATATGTTTCTGTAGCCTCATTTATTATAATGAAAATACCTTAGTGTTTCAAATATTCCCTGTTTTTTTTTTCTTATACATATAGTGGAGACTAAGATCTCATCAGATACGATTTGAAAGTTTGAGAAATTTTAGTAGGTAAATAGATACACAAATGTAAAAAGGTGTATCCTATACTCATTCAAACTGTGTTTATTCAAAATTAAAGGAAAGAGAAGAACAAGGGAATCCAGTGTGACAACTACATTCGCCCTACAAATACATAGAGTCCATAGAACATAATTTTCACCTGTATCTTAATTCATCATACCAAATTCAATTAAATATAAAAGCAACTTAGTGTAAGTAGCCACAATGAGAAAATAACTAATTTAGGAAAAGAAGTTTACTTTAGATATATTCTAATAATTTGGATGTTTTCTTTTCTTTTTTTCCATTAAAAAAATTGCCAATGTCCACTAAATGATTTCATGACCTAAAAACAAGTTGTGGCCCACGGTTTGGAGAACACTGACCTACAGATTTGCCTTCTCCATTGGAGTGGGAATTTTTTTAAAGTTCTAGCTCCCTGGGGGGATGTACTTCATCACTTTATGTTGGAAAACTAAATCTTTCAGGAACAAATTATAATAGTAGTAAGAAAGTATTACGTGTGTATTACTATCTGATGTATAGCCAGAAAAAAACCCTCCCTACCTACCTACGACTTGAAATAAGATTTTTCTAGTAAAATGCCTCAGTTTGATGCCACTCACTCACAAATAGATGTGCGGAATACTAATCTAAAGTTGTGGTCTGCCCATATTAATAAGGTCATAAAACGTGATTCTGCATTTATTTAGTGGAAGGAAAGTTAATTCTATTAATGACCTTTCTCACCTATTGAAAAAGAAATCAATTTCTATCCATTGTAAACAAAGCCTTTCAGCAAAACCAGTCAGCGTCTGCTGTCTCCTAAACCAGCTGTTGGTGAGGCTGAGGTACTCAGACCTCCCAGCTTTGTTTACGCAGAAATTGCTTCAATGTTAGAACGACTTTTCAGCATCCACCCTGCAGTGGGAACCTGCCTTCAGCAAATGCCATCTTTGTTTGTATTTCTGCCTCCAAAGAGAATCTTTTTGTGATCTTGTTTTATTTTTGCTTTGTGAGCCTCCGAGTTCTGTTCGGGTGTGTTAAGGGAAGGTGTATTGGTCGTCTGGGGCCGCAATAGTAAAATACCAAACCAGACAGACGTGTATTTCTCATAATTCAGGAGGCTGGGAGACCAAGTTCATGGCAGTGGGATGGTCAA
Source organism: Trachops cirrhosus (assembly GCA_028533065.1). Taxonomy (NCBI): domain Eukaryota; kingdom Metazoa; phylum Chordata; class Mammalia; order Chiroptera; family Phyllostomidae; genus Trachops; species Trachops cirrhosus. The sequence goes on from CM052549.1 coordinate 78,768,285, forward strand.
ATTCTGGGGATGACTGTTTTCCAGGTTGTAAACTGGGGCTTGTGCCTGTGTCCTCACCTGGTGGAAGGGTTCTAGGCACCTCTGTGGTGTCTCTTTTGTACCACTGATGAGAGCTCCACCCCCATGACCTGAATGCTTCCCGAGGCCCCCTTCCGAATACCACCCACTGGCCCTTAGGATAGCAGTGCAGTTGACCCTTGAACAACATGGATTTTCCCCCCACTAAATAATGTAAATGCATTTTCTCTACCATATGATTTTTTAAAATAAGTTTCTTTTCTCTCGCTTACTTTATTGCAAGAAGACAGCATATAATATGTATAATAACCAAATATGTGTGAGTCAAATGTTTGTGTTATCAGTAAGGCTTCTGGTCAACAGTAGGCTTCTAGTAGTTACATTTTTGGGGGAATGAAAGTTATCCATGCTGCATTTTTTATTGCATTGGGGGGATTGGTGCCTGGAACCCCTATGCTATTCAAGGGCCAAGTGTATATGGATTTGGAGACACAGACATTCAGACCACAGCATGAGGAGGAGACTTCCGTCGCTTTTTGTTTAGCTTGGGAACTTGCTGGTAAACACAGGCAGGTTCCTAGTTCAGCCTCAGTAAATGTGTTTTCCCGAGACCACTCACCGCAGTCTCTCCTAGGCAATGAGAAGGTCCCTCGTCTTGATTTTACGAACATTTGAAAATGTAGTTCGTTAGCACATTGGTATTTTAAAGAACAACTTAATTCCAATTTTAAAAGTTCAGTGGTAGCGTGCTTCATGAGGTTACATTTTTCATCACATAAGGAAAGAAAAGTCTAGTTCGTAATACTACTTTTTGTGTTTTTATGTTTTAGTTGTTTATGGAGAATAAGAAAATGTAGTTTGGAATCTTTAAGATGTTTCATGCCTGAAACAGGCTAAAAATTAATCGATTTGAGTATGGATTACCTTGTTCCACAACACCGAGTCAATTGCTAGACATTAGTATCGTCTCTGAAGTTAAGAAAATGAGTTAAGAAAAAACATTAAGCTTAATCACAGCTAATTCTGCTCTAATAGCTTGCTTTTCAGACAGTTTTATTTTTAGGATAGGTAGACAGAGGGAAAGGTAGATAGAAGAATTCATATATAAAGGCATTTTTGCCTTGAAACTGTTGCTAGCTATCAAAGAACGACAGATTTTATGTTCTCTCTTAGTGATGAATCGGTGAATACAAATCCTATTATTTCCAAATAAGCTTGATTTGCATCTAAAAAAGTAGCCAACATTAATTTTTAGATTTCCTCATTCCTGGATGGACTTGTAGGTATATATGATGTTCAAGAAAACCTTGGAAATGTATCATTTTAAGGAGCAGAAGGCAAAACACAGGTCCAGATGCTTCGAGGAAGGTGGGGAGTAGGAAAGGTTGATTCTCAGAGCCCTGTGTTCATTTTCATTAGGAGTCGAGGTTTGTTCTAGGAGAGCATATCTCCTCTTATTTATATCTATATAGGCATATATGAATAGAAATATAAATAACCATGGACATTTCTACAGCACAGTTTGCTTATTTTATTCTCTCAAGTTCACAGATAGACTGGCTGTGAGAGCCACATGGTGCCAAGTCAAAAGCATTTGAGCGCATAGTGTATGGCTCGTGGGTAGCTTCACCTAGCTGACTTGTTATTATGTTTCAGTTCCTAAAGTGGCTACACTGTTGTCACGCAAGCCTAGTGGAAGTGTACCTTTAATTATACTTCAGCGCATGCTGGTGCATTTTCACACCAATAGCAGCATTATGTTCCAACATGAAAGAGAAAAGAGGCTGGGAGTAAGCTTTGTGATATTAGATATTGACTTACTCTTTCTGAAGAAAAGGGGACATTTTAATTTATAATCACACTCCAGGATACTATATCCACTCTAGTTTCTACAAGGTTTCTGGGTCTTTTTAAATGCCCTATGCCTTTTTCAGGGAAGATAAATAAAATATGGTTCTGTGTATGTGTGGATAATAATTTTTAAAAATGGCAAGTAGAAGCTAAAGTTTAGTAAACATAGGTCATAAAATGGAAATAAAAGCTCCCATCAAGAACATCTCATTTTATTTTTAATATTTTTATTTATTTATTTTTGGAGAGGGGGGAAGGGAGGGAGAGAAACATCAGTGTGTGGTTGCCTCTCGCGTGCCCCTCACCGGGGACCTGGCCTGCAACCCAGGCCTGTGCCCTGACCGGGAACTGAACTTGTGACCCTTTGGTTCCCAGGCGAGCATTCAATCCACGGAGCCAGGGTACATCTCATGTTTTAAAAACTTCAGTTTACTATACAGATAAACTAGTCAAAAAGAAAAAAAATCAAACATCACTACTATAAACTAACTAGAGACTGACTGACTAGCAGGGAACACAGCTCAGGAACCCAGAACTCAGTCCTTGGATGTAGTTGAAGCTACTTCTCAAACGAGAGAAGGGCGGGCACAGGGGCAGCTTTGCCCAGAGGCCCGCTGTTCCCCTCCCCCCGTAGGTTAAAGGGCTGACCTAGCGGGCAGTGCGCTGTGTGAAGCAGGCCAGGCAGAGAAGGACAGTTTCCACGTGACCTCAGTTACATGTGGCATCTAAGGAACGACACACACGAACTGGACAGAAACAGACTTGCAGGGCAGAGAACAGACTGACAGTTGTCGGAGGGGAGCGGGCTTGGGGGATGGGTGTGAGAGGGGGAGGGATTAAGAAGTACAAACCGGTAGTTACAGAGCAGTCACAGGGATGTAAACTACAGTATAGGGAACACAGTCCGTAATACTGCAATAACTGTGTAGGGGGCCGTGGGGGTGCTGGAAACACCAGAGGGGATCACTTTGTAACGTGTGTGATTGTCTAACCACTGTGCTCTACACCTGAAGCTAATACAGAATAATATTGAGTGTAAACTGTAATTGAAAAAATTTAAATAAATAAAAATGTTTAAAGGGCGGCCATTTCTCTCACTGATAGGTGAGTAACTGGTAAATTGAAGCGATGTAGATTGTTGTAGTAGAGAAATAAGTCAACTGTGCTGGCTAGGGTTCTCCAGAGACACATACCTAATAGGATGTATATGTAGAAAGAAGGAGATTAATTATTAGAGGGAATGGGCTCACACAATCACGGATGGAGGCTGAGAGTCCCAGGATCTGCAGCTGGCAAGTGAACTCCCAGGAGGGCCTGTGGTGCAGTTTCTCTGCAAGCCCCAAGGCCCGAGAGCCGGGAGGGCGGGTGGGGCAGGGCCCATTCTGAAAGCCACAGGCCTGAGAATGAGGAGCTACTGTTTCAGGTCACATCCGAAGGCAGGAGAAGATTGGTGTCCAGGCCTCAGTGACAGGCACGAGAGGGAACCCTCCCTAGCTCTGCCCTTCAGCTCCATTCTGGCCTTCAGGCTGGACGAGACCCACCCACATCGGGGAGACTGATCTGCTTCATCAATACCCTGAGTGAAATGTGGACAGCATCCAGAAACAGCCCCTTACACACACCCAGAATAACGTTAAACCAGACATCTGGGCACCCTTTGACCCCGTCAGGTTGACGTGTAAAATTGACCATCTCCTTCATTTTAGATAGTTGTATTTGTTTTTTATGGGTTTTTTTATTGCCATTGAGTATATAATTTTGTTTTAAATAGTTAACATAATAAAAAATAGTGTCATCATAGGGCAGTCAGAGAGTGGTTACCTTCATGATCAGAAAGAATACAGAGTCATTTGGAACTTCCTCCCAAACCCCCACTCCTCGCCTCAGTCTTAGGAGGAGAATTGCCTCGGGGTAATGAACTTGACCGGGAATTCTGCTGGAGCAATAATAGTACAATGGATTATCATCCACCTGTTTTCTTCAATGCTTTTTCAGCAATTTGAGCAATCCCATGGGTGACGGATTTAGGCAGGGTGGGGCATCTGTCGCTTCATTGTAATTTGTTGTGCAGATGAGCCTTGGGCGAGGGATCCGCGGATTCTGGTAGAGCTACCCGGGAACCTTGAAATTAACTCGCCATCAACTTAAAGAATGACGGCCCCGCTGCCCTCTGAGAGGTTCACCACACCTGTGTCTCCGTGTCTGTCCTTTGTTCATAAAAGCTCCTAGCATGAGCATTTTGGAGGAGCCTGACAATACTGCTCAGAAAGTATTAACCTTTGGCAACATGTATCAGAAAGTAACTATGTGTGTGGACCATCTGTTATCATTACTCAATGTTATGATTTGTCTTATTCAGACACGTGACCCTCAAGACCCTGCTAACCCCAGCACAGCCCCTGGTTGTGGACTCCTGCAGGTGTTCCCGGCCCTTTCTCCTCTGCAGCCTCCGTTTTTGCCCTCTTACTCCCTGAGGCCTCATTTTTACCAGTGAAGTTCCGCCTGCATCTGGGCTGCAGTAGGTATTAGCATGCGATCAGTGTGTGAAGTTTCCTGCAGGATGCTGCGAACCTGCCAGTCTTTCCTGCAGCGCTTCTGGCCTTGCCCCCAGTCTTTCTGGGACCCTTTCAGAGGTGGGAACCCTACCGCTGAACCTCTGTGCAGAGGCTGGGATTGTGCTACCCCTAGACGTGCCACCCCAGCGCCGGACCCCTGCGTGGATTCCGGAGCATGGCTCCCTCGGATTCCCAGCTGTCTTCTCCCCTCATTCCAGCTCTCTGCTACTCTATGTCGAACTCCGAGCTTGCTGACCAGAGTCTAGGCTGCAGCCTCTTCATGCTACAGATATCCCCTCCTGTACTTTTGGGCACAAGCACTAACAGTCTCCCAGCGTGAAACGCCTCTGGAGTCCATCCTTGTGCAGATCTGTGCTCACTCCCAACCTCGCTCTGTCTTCTGTGTCAATGGATGCCTGTTGCTTCCCAGCGTGCAGATACAGCACAGTGAATTGGGCAGAGGGGCAGGGGAGAATGATTGATACAAGCAGGGAGGCAGTAGAGTGCACACAACTCCCCAGGCTTTTGTTTGGGCTGGGCATCGATGGTCCGCTGGCCCCATGGCCCGGATTCCAGCAGAGAGGAGCCTGCCGGTTTAATGTCCTACATCATTATGGGGCAGGCGTCAGAAAACTGCCTGGTTAGGAAAGGCAGGCCCCTGGAGCCCAGCAGCGGACACCAGCCTGCTCCTGGGCTGTGCTGACGCATCTGTGAGCCCAGCTGTCCCCTGAGGAGCTGGAAGGCTGGAGGGACGAGGTGCAGGGCTGGCCAGATGTTTCTCAGCCCAGAGAGAGTGAGGATGGCTGGGATGGGAACCGACGGCTGCTAAATGCTTCCGCCGCGGCTCTCGCTGTGCTCCATCCTTCACGTTAATTGTCTTGCGTGAGGCTCCGATGACCTTGTGCGTTAGGCATAAAACCTTCTTTCTCACTCATTTATATCAGTGCTAAAGCCATTCTTCTAGTGACCCAAGTTCAAAACCTTGAGAAAGTCAAATTTTGTTCTTTATCTGTGCCTGGCTCTTGGGCAGATTCAGCAAGTACCACCAGTTATTCTCAAGTACCTCATCCATCCATCCTTTCCTTATCCTAGTTCAAAAAAAAATCATCACTTGCAAAGATAATCAAGGCCATCTTCCTTGCACAAAGGAACATTTCTTCCCAATCATGGTCCTGTTATTATGATATACTAGTTATGCGCATAGACGCCGGAGCCAGCTTGCCCACCGGCTAGCACTGATTGAGGTCTTTCTTCATTCCAGTCCCTGTTTAAATGAAGCTGATGTCCACAAATGCATGAAGTCATTTAATTCAATAACTCCCCAGGACAAAGACCATTATGATCTGTACGGTACAGATGAAGAAACAGAGGCATCAAGATGGGATAACTCATCCAGAGTTTCCCAGCTATGAAAGAGCAGCGTTTGAGAGGGGATTCAGAAAATCTGAGGCTAAAGTCAGTCCCCATGGCCCCTCCCCTCTGCTCTAATTTTACCCCTCACATTCATTCAACACTTTGGCTCTCATTCACAAGGACTGGGCATTGTTGAGTATGTCACACCTGAAATATTTGCTGAATGCAGTACCCCACCCCAGTGATATTGTCCTGTTTCATTGGGGTTCACCGAGGAGCCCTCAAATAATCTCCCAGTTCTAACGTTGTAGCATGCCATACACGAGTGCGCGCAGACCGAGCCCAGCTGGAGTGGTCGGCCTGCGTTTTTCCTGCTTCACACCACGTACTCCGATGACGTCCCACGCTCCACCAAGAATCTCCTTCTCTGCGTGCTGTCCTGGTTCTCTGTCTGCTCCCCCTGCTCATCCTTCACGACTTCGTTCCAGTGTCGTTCAATATCAGTGTAGGGCTGTTTCCTTTCTCAAATCCCAGGGGAGAAGCTACCCTCCTTTCATACTCGTATCTTGAATAATAATGCTTTCTCTTTGTTGCATGCTAACTGGAAAAGTCCTGCATTATCACGCCTCACTCATCCCTGCACTCCTCAGGCTCACCACTTGGCAGAGTACCGTGATCAGTATTTTCATCACTGGCTTTTCTTGTTGGCCTGCACTTGTACACTTGCAGAGTTTCCCCCTCTTCTCCCCACTCTGGTGCCTCTCACAAATCACAGATTCCCTCCTGATTAAAATTCCAAAATGACTGTTTCCGTGGTGTCATGTTCCGACTGAAAATTCTTCCAGGAAGATCCAATGTGTTCAGAGTAAATTCCACGAGGCCTCCCCCAAAACCCTGAACACCCACCCCATGGGGATCTCAGATTCTTCTAAAATTTAAAGTCGCGTTTATGGTTTTTACATGCTTGACCTTGTCGTATGTTGCCCAGATGTTTGCCCCCCCAGATGAGAACGCTCCATCTCCTGAAGCTTTTTGAGGACAATAAGCCTGTCTCCTGCCCGTCCACCTCTGAGCCTAGTGCCATGTGGCGTGTTCCAAATATCCGCTTGATTGATTTTTTTTAATGAACTGATACCAAGATGTTATGAACTGTAACTTTATAATTCTGTTGTCTTCATCAATTTATACGAACGGAATTCATTGCGAAGTGAGAGTAGCAAGTATCTCGGAGGAAATAATTGCTTAACTGTGGGGAGCTAATATGTGTGAAATTGATCAAGACCTGAATTTTGATGTGCTAGTTTTACAGCCAGAAGAGTTATGTTTTAAGATACGGAAGCCTAGAGCTGTGCTGGGTGAACTATTATATGAATAAAACCAACGCACATATATATGCCTTAGCTGAAACTGTTATCAGGAGCAGGGCACGAAGTAAAACCTTGAAATTACTCATATCCCCTTTCTATTTATTTTTCCACAAAGAATACAAAAAAAGAGAAATGTGCATGATTAAAATTAAATTAGCTTTAATTCTCTTCTTCAGGCTTGGGAAGGCCTTCGACTCGATAACTCCAGGGAAAATAAGGGAATCAGTTTTCTTCTCCTTTCTACTGAAGGTCCCCGACCCCCAGTCAGTCCTGCACATGCTGAAACAGAGCCCTCCCATTGGCTGAAGGAGCTTCCTCTCACTTGCTCTGTCAAAGGCAATAGACTCCTGTGGCCTCTGACCTCTCCAATCCGGTAACTCCAGGCAGGAACCCCTTCTCTGTTAGGTGACTGAACATGCAAGCATGCACTTCAGAGTAACTTCATAGGAGGAACTGTACGTGGCCATGGAGGAATACGCGCCCCTCCCTCATCCCCTCCCACATCCCCCGCTCAGGCGGTCATCTGTCTCTGCCTCACCCCAGACCACGCAGCACGCACACGCTGAACGCTCAGCATGCTCACGCGGCCACGCTGGGAAGAAGAGAGCCAATGGCCTCTCTTCTGTGTTATGCAGTGCTCTACAGGGGAATGCGAACTCTGGGTCGGGCATGTAGCTCTGTTGGCAGGTGAGTTTCTTGCCAAAGAGCTATGCATGCTATTTCGTGCAGGATAATCAGTACCCCGGGCACATGTAGCAAATGGTTTGTCCATAAAATGCTTGATGAGGGAAATAAAACCCTTGATAGTCTCTATAAGAAATATTTCCCTATGGAAGCTGAAAGAAAAAAAAGGGTGCTCTATATCTTTACATATTGTTTGATTGCCTGGAGCAGTTCTGTAATACTCAGTGCAGTTTATTGCACAGTACAGCCAATGGGCATCACTAGGGGGGAATAAAAAAAAATAACTAAAGAACATGAGCCCCGTTACTGTGAATGAGTGAACCTCCAATAATGGATGCAGCTGACGGTTCTGTGAATGTGTAGGGGTGGGTAGGGGTGCATGCCTACTTCTAAAAAAACCTTCAATATTTAATGATGCAAACACCTTAACTTGTAGTAATTCTGTCTCTAATTGAGTACGGCAGGGTCTCCATTTGCCAGGTTTGAATGATGTAGAATGGAAAAGATTGAATCAGTAAGATGATGTGACATTAAGCAAGGAAGAATTATAGTTCATCCTGAACTTCTGTGAAGTGCTTAGTTTTTTCCTACTTCCTTCTCTAAACATTTGGGAATTTACTATAAAGGAACAAAGCAATATGAGATGGAATGACTCCGTGGAATAAGCCATGCACATGCGTCTGCAGGAGCCAAGCAGAGCTGCTGAGGACGGGACAGGTCGGTCATCACTCCTTCATGGGTCTCCAGGAGCCGACACAGCGGCATGTGACGCGCACAAGGAGGCACAACAGTCCCTAGCTTTTCTGACACCCTTCTTCCCTCTTAATAAAGCCATGATTATTGATATAGGGACCTGGGGAGAAGACATCTTGAGGGACAGATTCTCTAAAGCACTGGCTCTTAACTGGGTGTTAGTTTGACCCCTGAGGGAAATTTGCCACCATCTGGACAACTGGTGGTGTGATCGTCACAGCTTGGGGAGGGGTTGTGTGTGCTGCTGGTATCTAGGGGGAGAGGGAAAAGATGCTGCTCAGTACCCCACGAAGTACCGGAGAACCCCCAACCCCAGCCAAACAAGGACGTGTGTGGCCCACAGTGTCACTAGTGTCCAAGCTGAGAGCCCTGATCTACAAGCTGTTCTTTGTCACACTGCAAACATGGAGTGCCCGGGAGGGAGGCGCCCGGGCTCACCCCACTCTGCAGACTTCCGCCTTCTCCTGTACCCCAGTGACATGCTTACAGAACCTGAGACTCGAGGTTCTTGTAGGTCCACTTAGCATTCTTCCTTCCTTTTCCAGTTTTCCCCATGCTGTTAGGGGTTTCCTCCTCTCCTTTTCCTTCCCTGGTATGCATGTGCTTTGAAAAAGCCAGGCTCCTCCCATTTATTTCAAATTACTTTCTTTGTGAAGTGTTTGCCCCTCAGAGCAGTGGAGAGACATAGTTGCTTTATCTCTAGCCAGAACTAATTGTGCTGAAATAATCCTCCCAGTAGGCACTCTTCTTTACCATCCTATACCGTTTTATTTTCCCTTTTTTATACAAACTACAAACTCTGTTTTTCTAAATATTTGAACTCTGTAGTTTCTTGTGTCACTGTAACTTGTTCCTGCCATTTTTACCGGCAAAAGGTACAAACGAGTTAAGTGTCTTTGTGTGAGCTTAGCTTTAGGCAGCTGAGAATTATCTAAAGGATAAAAATAATTGGTTGTCCATATTAGATTCAAGAGTTACAAAAATGTAATTAACTATATTTATGGTAAGAGAAGGATAGAACTTTAGAGTAGAAAAGAACCCTAACTGCCATCCATTTGTTCCTAAAACGGGTTCTGTAGCAGAGGAAGTTGAGGGGCAAAAAGACGTAAGTGAGGCACGAACAGCGAAGGAGGGCGTGAGCCCTGGGTGCTTGCTCCTGCTGCAGGCGGGCTGCTTCTGAGAGGAGTGACCGTCTCCTCTGAGGACTCAGCTTACTAGTTTCTCCTCCCGCCCACGTGCTCCTTCTTGCTCTTCCCAGCTCTCCAAGGAGCCTCTTCTCATTGCACAGCGATGTACCCCTGGCACGCCAGTCCTTTCGCAGAGGGGGCGACCTTCCCTCGCTGCCCTTCACCACGCCGGGCCCCGACCTCCACAGAACATTCACACAGCACTGTTGAGGACCACAGAGCAGTGCAATCATAAGGAGAGGAACAGTCACAGTGCTCCGTACGGCTCCTCTCATCTGCACGACTGTCGTGTGAGCTGCGGGTTGCAAACACGTCTGCACGCAGGCAAGACCCTGTTGCACACACTGTCACACGTGCACACAGGACGTCCTCTCCTGGAACACACTTGGTCACATGCTGGGTACCTGGTATGTGCTAAGCACTGAGATTATACATACAGCGCCCTCACAGAACCAATGATCGCATGAGAGAGGGGAAATATTAAATAAATGCATAAAATACCTGTCGTTGATAATAAAAACTATCAAAGAAATAAGTGAAAGTACTGAGTGGCAATGAGTAGACAGTAGTAAATTTAGACTTCGACATAAATGATATAAAAAGGGTCTAGCTAGGATAGGAAACACCTAAACTACAAAGACCTACAGCTTGAAAGTCCTTGACTATTAAGGGATTATAAATAAAGGGAGGTGGGCAAGAAGGAAGACCTGTGTTTGCAGAGGTTGGTTGATGCCAGATCGTGGGAGGGGTCATAGGCCACATTGATGAGGTGGGGCTGAAATTCACTAAAGGACTTCTTTTCGGGTAGTGCCACGAGCTGATTATTAAATGGGGGCTCTGGCTGCTGTGTGGATCCCAGGTGGACGGATAGGATGACATGATAGATTACAGAATGGGATTATAGACAACAGTCAGGAAAAGGAGACAAGTTAGAATCTTGCATAATCCAGGTATCAGGTACTGCTAGTTTTAACTAAAATGACAGCAATGGAGTTGGAGAGAGGTTACAGGATTTGAGAAATATTTAAAAGGTAGTGAACCATCACACGTCGGCAATAGATTCTGTGTGAAGTGTGAAACAAAGTTAGCAATCAAGACTGAATTGCCAGTTGCTGATCTGATTAGCTAGACACATTATGTCTAACTAGATACGTCAGTCCCTTTGGCTAATGTGGAAATGAATGGGAAGAAAAGTTCAGAGAGAGTCCTGTTCTTTTTTGGACCTGTTACAGTTTATATGCCTTCTAGATATTTGCATGGACAAGTAAAGATGTCAGGGATATGAGTCTGGAGCTCAGAGAACTCAGGGCTGGAGTTACAGACTTGGGCGTCATCCGCATATGGATGGTATTGGACTAAATTACTTTGGTGAGTAAGAAGGGATAGACAGAGGAAAGACAAGAGTCCCAACCCAAGGCTCAAGGTAGTTCATCTTTTGAGAATTTGGGAAGAGATGGAAAAGCACACAAGAAGACAGAGAAGGAATGGACAATTAGGTAAGAAAAAATCTAAGTATGATATCCCGGAATCCCAGGAGGGGAGTTGCTCAAAAACAATAGTTTACTGTTAAAACACATGCGCGCGCACACACACACACACACACACACACACACACACAATACACCTAAGTGGTGAACTACATAAAAAAAATGAATACTTAGAACTTGCATAAGTGCGAGGTAGACTTGAATACAGTATGAAAATTCTACCCCTGCCTTTCCGGCCTCCTGGTTTTGAGAAAGACTCAAACAGGACCGACACCATGTCTACCAGAGAGAGTCAACTCAGGCTAGTGCTGTTTGAAAGAGGAAAACATTGTTTTCTGTTGAAGGTTGTCGGTGTTGACTTCCTGTCCATGCCCTGTTTATCCCGCCCCTCTCCCCTTTAATGACAAGTCAATATGGTTACTCAGAAAAGGTGAAAGTTAAAAAATAGATGAATAATCAGAGACTGTGTCATAAGGAGAATGTAATAGTTAGAAAATGTTTGAAGTGGCCATTGAAGGAGATCAGAGGAGAAGGCTGCTCCCTGGAAGGAGCCCCGAGTATTATAATAGAAACAGAACACCAACCAAGGCAGTGTTGTTTCGTGAAAAACAGCTATAGACAAACACGACCAACCTGTAAGGGGCACTGTGTGACAAATATTGGGTATCGGATAGATATGTACCTCACGTAATTGTCGCAACAAATTCCGAAATGGGTAATTAACCTTTTAGAAGGAGAAAGCCAAAACCAATAAAGGTTATACCAATCATCTAATTTCTAAAGTAGCAGAGTTGGTGCTTGAAATACATTTGGCTCTTTTCCTAAACTCTCCAACTTTCCAGTGCCTTGTGCTAATAAAAAGTAATGAAGAAGTGACAGATGTTCCAAAAGCAAGGGGAAACGTTGAGGTACCAGGCAAATCAAAGGATGTAGGGGAGGGCTTGGTGTAAGGAAAATGGTGACTAGCAGCATAGGTCCTATTTTGTAAGGTTAGGCAGTAAGAAAAAATGTGAGAAATAAGCAGATGAAAGGGTAATTAAGTTAGCGTGTATCTCGCATCAAGCTGTTGAATAATAACAAAAAGCCAACTATAGCTAAATACGCACTTTTCCACTAATCCTTTGAAATAACTTCAGTTACAGATGATAATGCAAATATTTGCATCTAGTCAGTGTATTTCAGACAAGGGTCTATTTTAGTGGCCAAAGTTTAGTACTTCCATCCTTTACTTTCACCTGCATAAACATAATTGTTTTGTTTCTTTGCCAATAATTTTCTGGAAAGCATTTTCCAACGGGTAAAAATGCACACATAAAACATAACTCTCATTGCGAATGTATTTGGCAGCCTGTTTTGCTTATAAATCCAAAAGACGATGCTCCCTCCCTGGGACTTTTTTACGTGGTACTCCAGTGTGCTTGCAGCGTGGGCGCTACCGGAGCCCTGAGCTGGGAAGAGCGGCCGGGTCTCCCTCTGGCTTCCGTGTACTCATTTAGAAGTGGGCCTGTCTTTGGGAAGCCTCCCTGCTTAATTTTGAATTTTGGCTGTGCTTATGCATCCAAATTTCTTTTCCTTGACGCAGCCATGAAAAAGCTGTGCTACCCTGAACTTCGCCAGCGGGAGATGGTGGGAAGCAACATAGCTGAGGCCGTCAAATGCGCACCCATTAATGCTTGGATATAATGCTCACGATGATGCTGACGTGGCCCGTATGCAGCATAAACAGTGTGTAGCAAAGACATGGAATCACGTACACAGTCATTCCTGACACTAACTCTCTGTCAGGAAACTAGATGTTCATCTAGTCTCATTCAAACAGTCTTAGGATCAGAGAAGCGCATCCATTGCTTCTATTCTCTGCCTTCCACTTGTCTAAGGAACTGAACTGTGTGGAGCTGTTGCCAAAGGACCAGTGTGGTGTGTGGTTAAGAATGTGGATTCTAGAACCCGAACGCCTGGGCCCTGACTCTGCCACAGTTCAGCTTCCATCAGCTGCTTAATCTCTCGGTGTCATAGGCTCCTCATTTGTGCAATAATGTGATGAAGATAATAGAGCCTGGCCAGGTAGCTCGGTTGGTTAGAGCCTCGTCCTGAAGTGCCAAGGGTGCAGGTTCGCTATCCAGTCAGGGCACACACGGGAAACAAACAGTGCGTGCATAAATAAGCAGAAGAACAAACTGATGTTTCTCTGTCCCTTTCCCCGCTTTCACTCTCTCTGAAATCGATAAATAAAAAGATGTTTTAAATGAAGATAATGATAGCATCCATCTGTTCAGCTAGCCATGAAAATTAAATGCAAAATGGTTTGAAGGGTCTCTGGCTCATAAACTTGAGGCCGTGGTATTGTTTTATATTATTGTTACTGGTCTTGGTTGTATGGAAACACAGAGAGTGGAATCAGTATCTCCAATAGTTTGTAATATAATTGAAGAGATAAAAAGTAAATACGTAAATGGACACTTGACTTATACAGCTTTGAAAACAATATGAGATGTAACTAATGTAAAATAACACTGGTTTATAACGCTTGATTTTTAGATCCTGGAAATATTGTGCCCAAATGATAAGTATAGTCACATAAAATTAAAATCAAAAGATAGTGTAAAGATCAGATTGGACCACCATCTCATTAAACAAACCCGGAAACTGAGGCTCAGTGTAAGCGATCAGCCCAGGGCTGCACAGCTGTGTCATAACACGGTCCAGAGCAGAGAGCGCCTCCTGACATCTATTCCTGGGCTTTTCCCGTTGGTCTGCGCTGGTTTTACAAACCGGGAACAGGAGACCCCATCAGATCAATGGGGCTCAGGAAAGGGCACACAAAATATGTAGGATTCAGTAGGAGCCTGGAGCACTTTTAAAATCCCCGTTGGGTGAGGGAAGGGTTTCAGTCAGTGAGAGCATGTACTAGACAGGGACACTGCTGTCCCCCCCATAGGACAGTAGGAAGCCACCTGTGGGAAGCAGAGACGCCCGGGAGCATTGAGAGTTACCTGAGATTTTACATTCACTTAATGAAGAGTTATTGAACATTTACTAAAGGCCAAGCGTCCTGTGTTCTACACACCTGCTATAAATCAAGGAACAGAACAAGGATTTCTGACTTTGGAGCTTCCATTGTGGTTGAAGGTAGCAGATAGCAGTTGTAATACATAAATGGAATATGCAGACAGTGCGTGGTGTGTTGGAAGACAAGTGAACGCGTTATGGCGGAGGAGGAGGGAGAGGGATGCGGAGCGCAGTGGGGCGGGCACGAAGCAGCGTGGGCCCCGCGGTCAAGGGGATCAAGGGTCTTGGAACAGGTGAGGGAGCTGTCCGAGTGGACATCCTGGGGAAGGGCATTCCAGGCAGGAAGAAAAGCCGGAGCGATGGCTCCAAGATGGGAGTACGCCTAGAATGTGTGAGGCAAGGAGGTCAGGGTTCCCGGAGAGAGGAGTGGATGACGGAAGAATAGAGAAGGAGGACAGGTAAGGGTCCAGCACGTGTCAGACCTGTTGTCCCCTCAGACACCTCTGAGCGGAGTAGGAAGCACTGAAGAGTCGTCATCTGCTCCACATTTTAATGCGCATTCTGGCAGCTGTGTGAATGCGGAATTTAGGGTCCGGGTACAGGAACAGAGGAAGCTGTTCAAATCCAGGTGAGGCCAGACCATGTGGTAGCGGGAGTGTCGAAGTTCGGAGAAGCAGTTGGATTCTGGTTACAGTTTGCAGTTGATTACCTGATAGACTGGATATGTTGTGTGGGAGAAGGAGAGGAGCCGAGGATAGCTCTCCAAGAAGGTGTGGTGTTGGGGACAAAGGGAAGAAGGTGTTTCCAGGAGACGGTGGTAGTCTCCTGGGTCAGCTACTGCTGGGATGTCAGACAAGGTGGATGGAGAACCAGCTGTGGAACAGGCGACAGCTGTAGCGACCTTGACACAGAGCAGTGAGCACTGGTTTTAACTGAGAAAGAGGACAAGTCAGGGCAGAGGACTTGGAGATTGAGAGAGAGTCTACCCATGTTGTGCGAGGAATTTTACATAAAAGAAGGGAGTAGCTGGAGAAGAAATTTGCAAGGATAATATTTTTCCAATTCAAAGGAAAGTTTGTTTGGTGATGAAGTGATCCACGAGGTTGTACAAAATTGTGGACCAGTTTCAATCTTTTCTAGATCGGGTTAAAATAAACCTGTTTGGTAGAAGTATTGATTTTTCACTTAGAATTCAAAAATAAAAACATTTCAAATGGATTTATGTTGGTCCCTTGTAATGAGCATAAGCCATGGTCTGTGCTTGTCATATTGATAATATTTATTGACTTGAAAATAACTTCTCACTGTTAATTACCCCATCCTGTGGTGGTCAGGAAAATAGAACCTATTCCATCCTCTCACCAGCGCTTCTGGTAAACGAGGCAAAATGCACACCACCCACCAGAAGAGGATGTTTTCAACTGCCTTCAAAGCAGACATTGAAGTAAAACCAGCAACTTCTACAGCCGCCCTTGTTTCCAGGCAGTTTTCAAACTGTTGATTACTGAACCTCTTAAATATTGTCCATCTGCCTGTGGCGTGGTTTCTGATGCACTTAGACGATGTCCTACATTCATCACGTGTTATCATATCAGTCAGAGTCCAGTCAGGGAACAGAGGCCATCCGGTTATTTCAGCAGAGAGTTCAGTAGAGAGAAATGACTGCATAGACATTGGCAGATGAACCAGGTCAAAGAGGACGCCGGGTAACCCAGGCGTGGTCATTGCTGAAGGAACACGGGAGAAATTGCGTTATTAGAACATAAACATTTTAAGGAGGCCCGAATCTGGTGAGCTGGACCCCAGACCTGTGCACAGGTAATAGGTGTATTGACAGGGATTTACTTAATAGAATGTGCTATTCATAATTAATACTGTATGTAAATGGTTATTTACAATAACCATTGCAAATAATACTTATGGAGACAATAATGCTGTGCACAATTATGTTATATAGTATGAATTGTGTACTGTAAGGACTCTCATTCGTGTGCTTATAATGCAGTGCATTCTATGAATTATATGTGTGATAACACCTAGTGAGTACTATGTAAACTGATCATGTAGAGTAGTAGGACGTATGTTAGTGGGGAAAGGGAAATGAGGAAGGCGTGTTCCCAATCTGCACTGGCACATTGGGAGCTTGGAAGAGGGACCCTAAGGGCCTGGGAACAGACCTCTGAGGGCAGGTGCCTGCCCACGTGTGCCGCTATATCTGGGAGTCTGGGAAGATCTGGAAACGCTGACCAGATGCTGCTGGCCAAGGACGGATACGTGGGGTAAGGGGCCACTTTGTGCCAATACTGACAAGAACAGCACACTGAAGGGGAAGGGACCGCCTTCCTCTGGTCTGCAGATTGTGAGTCTAACAAAGGGCCAACTGGTGGAGGAGAAACGTAGTTCTCCGAGTCTCATAGCCTGGACCACAAGGCGAAAGGTGGGAGGGTAGGTTTTGAGCTGCGATGATAATAGCTTACTATCTGACAAAACTGTGATGTCTGTGCAGTGGTCTCATGCTTGTGAAAGCTACGCTTCGTTGCCACTTTCGATATTGAACAAATCAGTGAATCCAAACAAGGGTCCGTGATCGCATATGTGGATTCAGCACCTACAGTCTGTGAGGGAAATGTTCCGAGTAAACCGAGAGAAGAAGTCCGAGTTCTGACTTGCATCTCGGCTGACCTCCCAAGTGCTCTGCTGGACAGCCCAGACCTTCCACTGTGCTGAGCCGCGTCCGCCCTTCTCCCAGGAGCCTGCCCACTCCCTTCTGCTCTGCGGGCCCTGTGCTCTCCATGAGTGCGGGGAGTCGAGCATTGTGTGGTTTCAGCTTCAATTTTTATTTATTTTTATTTTTTAATGTATTTATTGGGGTGACATTGGTTAATAAAATTAAACAGGTTTCAGGTGTACAATTCTATAATCTATCAAATCTGTATAGTATTATATGTTCACCACCCCAAGTGATTTCTCCTTCCATCACCATGTATCCCCCATTTTCTCTCTCCTACCACCTCCCACCCCCCTTTCTTTCCCTTTGGTAATCACCATACTGTCGTCTGTGTGTGTGTGAGTTCTTTTCTTTGCTTAATTCCTGCACTTTTTCACTCAGTCCCTCAACTCCCTTGTTATTTCAGAGTATATTTAATCTCACATTAAATTAGCAGTAGCAAAAACAATTTAAATGTTTTTCATGTCCTAGAGAAGTCATAAAAACACTGCAACTAAATGACAACTTAATAATGTGACGTTTTATTTGCAAATCTCTCATTTCTCTGTGTTCGTGTTGACACCATCTCCTTTTTTTTTTACTTTCCCCGGTGATTTCTCATCTTTAGCTTTAAAATGGAAAAGTGATTAAACATGTCAAAACAAATAACTCTGCATTTTGGTTTTTCAAGGAAATTAAAATTTCATGGGCTTTTGAAAAGAGTCCTATGGAAACATCCAGTCATAACCACATCAGCTTCTGATGGAACAAGGTACCAACGAGCTTAAAAGTCGTTCCGTGTTTTTTATAAATCCATTAGGAACGATAGCTGAAAAAAATTAAGTTCAGCTTATCCCTAATAATGCTGCTTATGACAATGTTTCTTCAGAGGGTTTATTTCTGCGCTGTGGATTCCATGCTCAGCAGGCCCAGGTGCTGCGTGTATTTGCGAAAAGAAGGGGCTTTGCATACCGCTTAGTTAAATCATGCCTTATGCTGCCAACCTGAGATGCAGCAGGAGTAACCTACTCATTAGTCATGAATAAGAAGGGACATAAAGTGGGGGTTTAATGTAAGCATTCGGATGTCTTAACATAAAACGTGGGTGTCCATGTCTCCAGGTGATTTTCCTTCCATGTTACAAGGCGTTAACAATACCTGAATCTATAGGAAAAGCTGAATGATGGAGTTTTCTGTCTATCATTCTCTCTTCCTGGTGTGCTGGAGTGAATTGTGTCCTTGTTGAGCGGCTGCCAGAGGCCGTGCACTGAGCAATGCACTCAGAAAACACCGAGAGGAGTGAAACCGCTCCCTAAGTTGAAAGAGTTAGCGTTCTAAGGAAGGAAACGGATGGCTAGCAAAACATTACAAGTATAATAAATAAATAAAGCCTACGTGTTGTTTTGCATACGGATAGTGGTACACCTTGCTTTTTGAGTTGGGGCACTCACTGGAGATTTGGCAGAGGAAATAACGTCGGTCTGAGAAACAAAGGGAAGGTCAGGGTTCTAGGGCAAGGGCGCGTGTTGTTCGGAGCAAAGGGAAGAGCATTCACAAGGCATGAGATTGCACAGTGTCTTCAAGGAACTTTTGGGGTGTCTGGAGCACGTGCACAACACCGAAAAGGAGCAGAGTTTTCTTAAATCTCTTCCCGAATCTCCAAGTCTGGCAGAGCCTTTTAGGGAACTTCGATTGCACTCTGTGGGCGGCTATTAGAAGTATGTGAGTAAAAGAATCACGTAGTCCAATTTGCATGTCAGAAGTGTGATGTTTGTGGGAATGTTTAAAACTTCTGTTGGCAATTTTTAAAAGATGTATTAGTGATTAAAATATCTACACATGAGTTCAGGGTTAGAATAAAGTAAAGATAAAGAAATTGAGCATTTAGAAAGTCAGATAGATCTATATATCTATGTTGCTCACACTTTAATTGCCTGGAGCCTTTTAAGAACAACCTATTTTAAGACATCTAATTAACCATACTCATTCTTCAGTGTTGATGAACTATTTCACTCTTCATATTACTATTTTAAAGGACTGTAAAGTCTCCTCATATTTTAGTTATAGCCATATATTCTGAAGGCCAGAGTCAGTGCGTGATACTATTGACCGTGGTATAAAAATCAAACCGTAGCTGACCGTGCATGCCCTGAGCGGGGCCGCGGACCTCGCGAGTGTGTGAGGGAGCCGTGTTGGCACTGTGCGCACACAGATCGCAGATCTTTGTGTAATATGAATCAGCCATTTCAGTGCAGAAGCTGTAACAGAAATGGCACAAGCTTTCCAGGGGTTTTAGGTACTTGGCTTTAAGCAGCTGAGAGCATGTGATTTGTAAGACTCTAGAAACATCAGAGGCTGGTTTGGATGAGTTTAACTCTATTTCGAGCTATCCAGCTGCTGAACCGCTATGACAGACAAATTGGTTTATCAATATCACAAGCAATTACAAGCTAAGATGGCCGTTTTCTTAAATATAACCATAAAACTGGGAAGTATTTCCAGGGTAATATCAATTGATACAAAAATATTCAATATACAGACCCTTCATGTAAGTTATATTCATGGATATGCATCAGGTATTACATCCATGCCATTTCTCTCATTTATATTTCTGTTTTTAGGAACTGAACTTAGATTTGTTAAATTATGAGAATATGGAATAAAATGGCTCAGAGGAGAAGAAGGTTGGTGGGAGTTTATAATTGCAGAGGTTTTATCCAAGTAACAAACTGTCTTGATTAATGCTTCTGTCCCTGTCAAGATTTTATTACAGCTATGTTTGAATTACTACCAATACCTGCTTTTGTTAACTAAGATATATTCACTGAACACCAGCAACTTTTATTGCACACAGTGTGCCTACCATAGGAAATTTAGAGATTTAAAATCCTGAAGGAGTTCAGAATTTAATAAACAAAATATAAAATTGTAATATGATGCATTAAGTACTATAATATAAGTACACACTTAAAAGAGGCAGCTAAATCTTAAGGAGTGGACTGGAGATTTAAGATATATATCATATATATATACCTTTTTGTATATTTTATAGATCTTTACAAGATCAATTGATCTATCTATCTATTTACCTGTCTAATGCTGAACCAAAATAATGTGTTAGCATAGAGCAGTGGGAGGGAGGACGGGAAAGGGTGGGAGTGGAGAGCGAGTGCTCAGAAGCCCAGGAGAAGAAGGAAGCATTGAATCTGGTGGGTGAGTAGAGGGAGGGTGTGGTATATCCGGGACAATATTGTAAAGCTGGCCTGTCCTTTAAGCACATGCACATACAAAAATGCATATTGTTATACCATAGGCATGTAGCATATCTATATATGTATAAGGGTATGTGTGTCTGTTTACCACCATGGGCTTGGGGCTGAGCGCCGTGCCCGTCCCAGAGAGGGAACTCAGCAGCCATCTGTTGGATCCTCTGGCGATCTTCCCAGCCTTCTCAAATCTCAGCGAGGCTTTTCTGGGCACCAGTTCTCTTGTTGCCAGTTTGGTTTGAAAGAAAACAGCTGACACATCCTCTCCTGTTTTCTATCACGGTGAACACTGCTTCTTGACTGGAGTGTCTGCTGACCTCTTTATCCACATCCCCGTCCTCGGTTTGAGGAGGTTATTTCTGCCTCGCACACCCTTGGCATCTTGTCCTGTGAATCTATCTATCCAAGGGGCCCCTTTCTCATATATTTGTGTAGATCTCATCCCAGCAGGCGCATACAAGGTGTTTCAATAAGTCCTTCTTCCTTTTTTTATATCAAGAGAAACTCTGATGCCGTTTCCCCTTTGTTAAGAGTGATCTGCTTGACCTTCTCTCTCAGTCCCAGAGGAAGAGGAGGAGGGCCAGGAGGGTTTGTGTTACATACATGAGAACACGTCAGCAGGGACTTGGGTCCGCCCCGTAGCTGTGGCCAGAGCATATGCCATGAGTGGAATCTGTTGCTCTTAAACAGATCAGCAACAAAAGCCATGTCCAGTGTCTTGTCTCCTTAAAGCAGAAAACATCTTTGGCAGTTCCTCGCCCGCCTTTCTGCACACCCACACACGTTGTCCCTCTCTCTCAGTAGTAAGGGTTTATAAATGTTCTACTCTGCGCGTGTGGGAACACTTCCAGCTCGCCTACAGAATGACCCATCCATATTCCTGTGTAGCTTGATGTTTGTAGCTAATTGTTTTGAATCCATGGACACTGTTTAATTTAAGCTTTAGGTTATCTGTAGAGCTCATTTAGCAAAAGAAAAATTTGTATTTTAACTGTTACTATGAATGATGGTATACAATACAATACAAAATAAAAAGAGAAAAAACTCACTTTCTTTTCTTAAGTTAATAGTTATTCTTGCTTCTTATCTGTTAAGAATGAGTCCATCCATCGTCAATGGCCAGAGCAATCCAGCATCTCTGTGTGCTGCATAGGGAGGTGGACAGGAGGAAACTTAGCAAATGAAAACATCTCCTGTGAATGTGATTATGCTAGACACCTTTGGCTATAAGAATACTCTCACACAATACTCTTACAAAATACTCACTGTTCCCCTCGACTTTTCTCTGTCCCTACTTGTCAGTCAGTGGGTCACGTGACGTGTCAAGCTTGGGAGCTGATGTAATAGTCCGTGAGCTCCTTTAAATGGTCCCTCAGTTGTAGCACAGGCATCTGGCTTTGGCTCCTGTGTGTCAGCTGAGCTAAGCAGCATGAAAACGTGTGACTTCTAGGGAAAGAAGCCACCACCGCCTCCCTGAAGCATGTGTGTTAATGATGCTTCTCTGCAGCCCCGCTGCAGGAACTCAGAGGCTTCCCGTTCTCACTCCCACGCTTTCACTGCAGCCGGGCGGGGCGCGGGTTGCCCCCTGTGCCTCTCACCTGGGCCGGGTGGGTTTCCAGGGTCTGCTTCCAGGCCGGTGAGGGGAGACTCACAATACCCTGCACCAAATCTTGACACTGTGCTCATCACTGACAAACGAAAATAGGTGACATGTGTTTTTAGTGTGCTGTTTTATTGTTTTAATGAATTTACAATATTTATAAATACCCTGACAGGTTTTATTAGTTACTTAATCGATTTCTTCTATGGTTGGGGAGAACTAATACCTTATGGAAACTTCTTTATTTCCATACGGTATTTATTCCATAAAGCACTTTATTATTCTGGCATACAATTATTGAGGCTTCCTGTTGCCATGAGATTTTTTTTATATGGCTATTTCATTGTCCCAATTAAAATATATCTTATGACATTAGGGCAGGGTCTTCTCTGATGTCTAAAAGAGGGCTTTGAACTTAGGTGAGGCAACTTCCCTCCATGAACGATTCCAATATCAATGTTGAGTTGAGGAAGGGTTTTATCAGACATATGTTCAGAGTGGCTAATATAAACCACACTGAACAAAATGCCCTCGTTAACTCTGCTGGGATAGAGAGATTACTTTGGTATTAGAAAAACTGCCCTTTATGCCTCTCCAGAAATAACTTTGTCATCATTTGCTAACAGAATGTAGTCTGTGGATGTGTGGCTTTAATGATAGAAACAGACATCCAACCTGGGAAATGTCCGCGCTTGTGGGCTGTCTAGACCGGACATCCTACCTGGCCGAGCAGAGGAAGGGACTCACACGCACAGACGCACACAGGCCCTTTCCATTGTTTATTCTCTAACAAAATTGTTTTAGCTTTTCCAAGTCAGACATTCTATTTTACAAGGTTGAATTTACAAAAGTGAGACGCTTTCCAAAACTCGAGATAAAGCGAAATGCAAGGGGAAAGTGAAAATCTGTTCTGTAGATCCCTACACGACCAGACAGGTTCGTATTGACTTTTTCGGTAGCAGGCACTTACGTGACAGGCGTTTATGCCTGAGCTGTTCCACAGATGAAGATTTTGTTCTCGGGTTCTTGGCGTGCTCAGGTTGAAAAAGCAGAAGTGCCGTCGCAAGAAAGCTGGTTAGTTTTCAGATTTTAGTACGTTTAGGAAACACAAGGAACTGTCTGTAACTACTTCTTGTGTTTTCAAAGCCAGCCGTGATAGCTGTCATTGTTTCACAGGACTGAGTTTGCAAAGCAGGCCCAGTAGAGGCTGCCCGTAGACTGGCATCTGGCCCAGCCGGCTCCAGCTAGACGGAGGCTTGTTTTGTGGTGGATAAACCAAGTAGTTAGGTTCTGGGCCACATGTGACTAAAGAAGGCTTATAAAACCCATGGACGGAACTGCAGAGCATTATGCTGAGTGAAATACGCCAGGCGGTGAGGGACAAATACCATTTGATCTCACCTTTAACTGGAACATAATCAACAAAAGAAAAAAGCAAACAAAATAGAACCAGAGACATCGAAATTAAGAACAATCTAACAATAACCAGAGGGGAGGGGGAGGGGACAGTGGGGAGAAGGGTTTTCAGGAACTTCTATAAAGGACACCTGGACAAAACCAAGGGGGAGGGTGGAAGCAACGGAGGGAGGTGGGTTTGGCTGGGGTAGGGGGTAGTAGTGGGGGGAATGCAGACAACTGTAATTGAACAACAATAAAGAAATTTTTAAAAACCATGGTTCCTATTAAAATGTGTTTTTATCTTATTTTTAAACCCTACTCACTAAAATAATCATTTTATTCTTTACTGTTCAATTCTTTAGAGTTGATCATAATGAAGAATAATATTTAAATAAACATCGCACTTCGGTTTAATGGATTTTCAGAATTGGAAGAAAATGCAGAGCGCTACAGCCGTCACTCTTTGTTTTAAATGTGAGAAAACTGCCACGGCCAGGAAGGTTACCAGGCTAGTTGTCCTCAGTGTGCACTCAATTCTCTCACACTTGTAGATTCCAACTTTAATTTTGCTCTTCGGAGTGAGGGGTCACCATCCACTTTTTGCTAAAATTGATCCTTTTATAGTTTTTACTCTGCTCAATGCTCCAGTCTGGCTCCCTTCTGCTTTGAGGATTTTGAATGAAACCTAACACCTGATAAGAAAATTTGGTATTTTCAGAATAATTCCGCTTTCTATTCATAAGAAAGCAATTCCTTATATTTCTAATCTTATAACTTGAGGCTCTTGACATGGAAAAAGTGAATCACCCTAGACAGTTTCTGGGCTTAGCCATTCCAAGGCGACTGATGGAGCTGGAATGCCAACAGTGATGCTTTGGAAAAACTCCACAGGAGAATATGATATGGACCCTGCTTATAAAACAAACAACAACCACAAAAATGCTGATCAAGGAGAACATCATTATTTTATAAGTGAAGGAATTAGGATTACACAGCAAAATGGTTTGCCCAGGTTTTAAACAATTTTAGTAGGGGTTTTAATACTACATCTAGAACTTTCCCACCACTATAAGGCTGGGTTTTTTTCTTCTTCTTTTTTTCCTGATCATCACTGGCTACAATGAGATGGATCATAAGGAACCTGACATTTCCTTTCCTCAACCACTTTTATCCATACGTCTTTGTCTTTTATGTTACCGGGTGGCAGCATTAATTTTTGTTTTTCCCATGTCCAGTATGCCTTCATACTCAAGAATCTTCATGCTCTTCCCAGAAAAATGGGAATTTTATATGTTAAATGGTGTTAAATGGTGAACTTTGTATGATGAAGTTGATTTTATCATTTGTGGTCACTTTTTAGTTTCTTGATTATGTGGTATGATCATAACACTGACTCTAAACTCCTGAATATATGTGTATAAATAGATTTAGAAATGTATTTCAGCATCATCTTATGAATGTCAAATGTACACATTAAAAATGGTAGGAGTTATCAACATTATTTTAACAGCTTTGTATGTCATAGATTTTGAAACTGAAGAAGTTGCTATGGAAAATATAGCAAAACTAGACTGATTCCCTAAATTGGCTTTTGTACATCAATATTTATAAATAAGATAAAGGTTATATTTGATTTAATTTGATTTTTAAAACATCTGAGCATTTTTATGCATTTCTGAAAGAGAGAAAATTCATTTGAAGATTTGAAAGATTTTAGTATTTATATTTTGAGAGTTCCCTTTTGAACCTTTTTCACTGCAAAAATATTAGAAAAATTTTGTATGTTCTATATCAAAAGCTAAGTCTTAGAAATCAGTATATTTTATTTTTCACAATCGTTCATGAGAAATTAATTTAAATGCAGTTGCCATCTTCCCATAGATTATTACAAACCGAGTGCAATACATTGTAAGCTAGTAATTCGGGTCATTTCCTTCCCTTGGGTCGTCTGTCAATGCGATTCCCGTGAGGGAGAAGCAGAAGTGCAGGCAACACTCTGCATCGCATGTGAGTGCGGGCAGTGCCGGTAGCTCACACTGACACTGGGGCAGATCAGCGCCTGCGGAAGGTAAAGGCAGTTCATCAGTCTCGGGTTCAACAATGCAAGTCATGTACATCGAGTGGGATTCTGTTCACTCTCTTGAATAGTAACTCTGCCAAGTACTCACTACATAATGATCATGGAAAGCTAGTCAGAGAAAAATATAGGTGTTACTCTTCTGTATATACGTATTATAGAAATTTGGATTCCAGTAATTATTTTTCCTGCTCATCTCTACAACTCCATTAAAACCATTTTGGCTTAAGAAAACTAACTGACTTGGAGCGGCTACATTTTTATTATTGAACCCCATGGCTTTGCCCAAATGTGAAGTTTCGGCTTCAAAAGAAAGAACGCTTAAGGGAGAATGATGAGCAAAGTTGCCTGCAAAGAAAATCAGGGCAGAGCAGTTACATCATTATGTCTCAACCACACCAATGAAGCAAAAATGAAGCTCCATGTGATAGGACAAACCCTGCTGAGTTACCAAAAGGTTCAGGGGTCAATTTGTTCACTCCTAACTGGTGTCTTTAATTTAAAGGTACAGCATTTTTAAAAGCTTAAATCATGTGGTCAGCTCAGTTTGGTCATAAGCACCATGAAAAATCTACTTAATGACTTTATCTCTGCCTTCTCCACCATGTATGTGGTGTGTCGTCTTACGTATTTAACAAGCCAGATGAGGGGCGTCTTCGCCCTTTGGGCTCTGTGCAGAAATCCCGTAGACTGGGTGGGTTACCACTCATGGAAACTCATTTCTCACTGTTCTGGGGGCTGGAGGCCTGAGAGCGGGTGCCGACGTGGCCTGATTCTTGGGAAGAAACTCTTCTGGCTTGCCGACTGCCGCCTTCTCTGTGTACCTTCACGTGCCGGAGAGCAGAGAGAGGAACCAAGCTCTCTCGTGACTCTCATAAGGGCACTGTCTCCATTTTTCTGTGAGTTCTACCCCTATGACTCATTCAATCCTAATTACCTCCCAAAGCCCCCTAGTGTTTCAACATATGAACTGGGGGAGACATTCAGCCCATAGCAAGGGGTTTAGAGCTTGGAATCATGGTCCCGCTGACTGCCCAGTTTCTGACGAAAATAGTGTCAGGAGACTGGGTTAATAATTGTTTATTCTATTTGCCAGTTACTTATAAATTGGGTATTTCATCATGATCATGAAACCTAATAGTAAAATATATTCCTTGAAAAAAATGGGGAAGCCTGCAATTAAATAACTCAAAATGTTCTTCATTTAATACATATCTACTGAGTGTCTAGAATTTTTCACAACATTACACTAGACACTGTTGGAGATACAGGGGTGATTAACATGATGCTTCTGCCCTCTCTGGATATGATTCTGACTAATATTGGCTCATTTTAATTTCCACTTTTATTACCTTTTTTAATGATGCTATTCTCCGTTGATGATTTTGAACATAAGCAGATTTTCCCAATGACTGTCTAACGTGTACCAATAACAGCTTTATTCTTTGTTCTATCTGTGTGAAGAGACAAAGGTTTATTCTTCCTTGACATTTATAGCATCCCATGTACCTGCGCTTCATAAAAGGTTACCTAAATCAAATGTATTCCAAATAGGCAATATTTAACATTAAAAATGTCAAAGGGAGCAGGTAAGATCCTCTGTAGAGTAACGTAGAATTGATCGACTGAATAATAACTAGGGAATGATGAATTACATATTCCCTTTAAGTGTCAACCATTTGCTAATAAGTAAGTTGATTCTAATGCTCACTCTGTTACGACCATAGCTGAAAGGTCCGTAGACCCCTCAGTTTCATAACAGCCCAACTGAATTTCCCTCCTTCCTTGAAAGCAGCTACTCTTTCTCTTCTCTTTTTTTTTCCTCCCTAGTCCCCCCATCTTAGATGGGCAGTGTGTCCCCATCCATCCATCCCTCAGACTAGAAATCTAGCCATCATCCTTGATGTCCCCTTTTGTCACTGCCCATTCAGCCAATTGTCAAGTGCAAGTCCTCCTGGTTTTCTCTCTTGAAATGTTCTATAACCCAATGATTTTCTCTGCCTTTACTGTGATAGCCCCCCTGTTCTGGCTATCATGTGTGTTATTTACATGATCATAGTTTATTCCCACCTATAAAAGACTTCTGGCCTCTATTCACACTCCTGTAATGCTTTTGTAATTCTTTCAGACAACTGACAATGTAATCTATTTAACCTGCAAAGCTGACCGTGTCATACCCTGCTTGATGCCTTGAAATATGCCAGCCCCAGCAGTTGGGACTTCTGTACGTACACGGTGCTTCTTGCCACCCTGCCGTAGCTCTTTGGTGCATCCGCCGGCTTCCAGCCTCCTTCGACTGACTCATTCTTTCAGGGTTGAGATAGCCCCTCCGTTTCTGCTGCACTTAGCACAGAGTGTTAACACCATGCGTCCGTATTGGTTTTACCTATAATTTGATGATGAGTCCATGACGTGTTTAATGCTTGTCTGATGAATGATGAGTGAGCCTTGAATGCATTTAAGAAATTTAAAATTTGCAGTAGAGTAAGTAAGGACAATAATGCTGCTTATATTAGTTTACCTCATGAACAATTCTTTAAGACTTTTTAGAAGCGGGAGAGCCAATGATTTGAAACTATATTGAGATCCCTAAGGGAACACTTATAAGTGAGTTAGTATTAGATTTTCATCCTTAGCTGCCATGTAATAGTATTTAATATAACCTTTTTGATGACTCGTTGACATGAAAATTTCAGATTGTTGCTTTTATGAATGAGTTGCAGGGTTTAGTAAACCTGAGACTTACTTGGGGCTACTTTTTACATAAATGCAGTGCAGCTATCTCTCCGTCTTAACCGGATGCCATTTTAACCATTTCTGCCTCCGGCTCTTCCCATTTCCCAGTAAAATATCTATGGAGTACCTGGAAAAAAAGTTGAAGATCATAATGAGACATTGAATTAGAGCCGTCTTAGAATCTCTTGCATGATGGAGGGAATTTCATTGCCAATTAGCTTTTTAAAAACAAATGGGGAGGATCTATGATGTTCCTACCAGTAACGGGCTCGGCATGGGCACCTGAAAGTAGAAGAAAGAGGGTTTGAATGTCTTCTGCAGCCCCCTGGCTCAGAAATGCTCAGTGAATTGCAATGTAGGTAATATAGTCAATGATGATGAAGTAACTGGATATAGGGCCAGGTGGGTACTTGGGGCAGTGGGGTAGGGGGTGGAGGGGACACTCTGTAGAGTGCCTGGTTTTCCTGCCACTTTGCTGTGCGTTTGGAACTGGTGCAGAATGGTATTAAATGCAAACTGAGGTTGAAAAATAAAGAAATGCTTAGCCTGTACCAACCATAAAACTAGACAGTCCTTGGTTTGGTGGATGCTGACTTTTCCTAGTAGCCACAGCAGAGTCTCCAACCCCCCAGTAGTACCTGCTTCCAATTTCCATTCAGAGATAATACAAATAACTGGGAGGAAATGGGGGTGGGGATGTGACCTGTGACACTGCCTCCTGGGAAGTGAGGGGCCTCCAGACTTGGGGCTGTTGACCGCAGTGGGAGCAGGTGGGGTTCGGAGGGCTGGTCAACCCCGACAGTGACGGTTTCCATTCCTCAGCCCATCACAGGATCAGGCCATGAGTGCGGGGGGAGACAGTGTGTTTTAGACACAGTTCAGTTACCAGTAAATTACGTGGGATCGTGTAACTCACCCTCTAATTCAAGACATTACTAATATCACAGAGAACTCATTATGCTGAAAATGAGGGCAAGCCCTCTGCACCCCTCCTTCAGAACTGTCCTCAAAAATGTCTTATCAGCACAAAAACCCCAATAAACCGCAGGGTATCCTGCTAATAACCTCATTAATTGTATTAATGACATCATAATACAGTCATTCTGACTTACACGCTCTAACTGTAATTTTTTCCCAACAAAAGTAAGTTATTTGTTAAATTCTTTCCATATTCCCTTAAGTGTATAACTGTCTTATCTCACAGCCACCAACACTGTCCGAGTCCTCACACCCTCTTAACAGGAGCGAGTCAGCTTCCAGAATTCAACCTCTGACCCAGACGTCCCTGTCCTTCAAGCCATTCTAAATGGCCTCATTAATAGTCATAAAGCACAACTCTTGTCGTGTCGCTCCTGCTTATGCTTTCCAGTACATCTCCATTGCAAATATTGAACAGCCTGAATTACACCCGATCTGTACTTTGTTTTGATTCTTCTGTTCTGTGAAAATGGGACCACGACTTACAAAGTGACCCTGTAAAGTCCAGCATCCGCATAAATGATATACATGCCACTGGTGATGTCTCTACTCGACTCGATCTGTAGCACTTGTCGGATTTTTAGACTCTGGATCATGTTGACAATATGAAGAGCCTCTGGATAGCCAGTCATTCAGCATTGAGATTCAAAAAAGAAAGATAAAACTTTCAATTTATGATGGAAATACTAGTAGGCAAATACCCATTGGACTACGTTTTCGTAATACTGGAAGCATTCTAATGAGTATAAATTTGACATAGGTCACGCTATAGAAGCAGTAATAATGAAAGTCATCAGAGTTCCCTCAAATTCAAGTTGAAAGAGCAGTCACATCAACAGCATTGCCGATTCCATCACAACAAGGAAACATCCCAGAGACCATTTAACAGCGTAACTTCCCTCCGTAGGGAACTGGACAGACAAGAGCACGTGTTAAACCGGTCTGCAATGGGAAGAAGCCACATTTCTGGGCGGCTCTGTGAGGCATGGAGAGGTTAACTGCCAAACTTCATTAGCTCCATACAGGGAAGTTAAATATTAATTCTAGGATCTACTTGTCTTAAAGCACCCAGGATTCAGCCTTCCGAGAGCAAAGAGTTTGTCCGGTCAGTTCCACCTAATGGAAACTTCTGTGGTCCCCTCCTGCCCCCATCCACCCATCCTTCAAATTATACCCTCATACCCTCCCTAGACCATTCTGACCTGAAGTACTCCCTCCAGTAGATGTCATTGCTCAGTTTTTGTTTTAAACTGTTTGTCCGTGTCGTATACATATTTTCACATATTTATCAGTTGATCCCTCTTTCAATGCACAGCTTGTATCCCTTCCTCCACCACAAAAGACGTGAAATGTAACTGTGGAGGTCGAGGAAAGGCACAGCGATTGAAACCGCAAGTGTGCCTGGAGCTGGCGCTGAGCTGCACCCAGGGCATGAGCTGTACCCATCGTATCGCAGGCATGAATTCGGGAGGGAGGCTGCGGGAACAGTGCCCTTCATTTTGGATGAACTCCTTGAGCATCCATGCGTGGAATAACAAGGAATGTTTTGACTTTCTTAGTATCTGTGTTCATTACATTTGTCAGCAGGTAAAACTGTATGAGTCTCTACAGTCATGACTAATAAAACAAGCTCTCTAATAGTCTACAGACAGCGTCAATATTGTTTTGCAAACCTCTGTCCAACTTTTTCCAGCCTCCTTTCACAAGTGAATCGGGGTGATGTGAACACCTGGATCAATGACAGATCAAATGAATTCTAGCATCAGAGGTTACGTGGAGTGGACCGAGAGCCTTTAGGCACCTCCTTCAGATGGAATTCTACAATCTTTTCATGTGACCACTCTGAACATTTAGCAGAAGTTCCACACTCGTACTGATTGCTAAATCTAATAGGAACCTCTTGCTCTGCAGGTATGATTCCATTTAATAAGAACCTTTTCAAAGACACTCAGCTGGGGTCAGAGAGCCTACCCTAGATCAACTTCAGGACATAATTGAATCGGAAGTGAGGATCTGTTCATCTCACTTGGAAATGGAGTCATTTTGCAACATGAAAGGATGATTAAATTAGCACCTCAGCACCGCCTATCCTAAGTGTCATTGTAATTACTTTAATTAATCATCAAACTTTTACTGAGCACTTTAGATCAGAATTGTGCTAGATTGATGCTCAATAACAACTTCTTAAATAAAATTCTTAAAAATAGAAAATTCGTGGTAGGTACAGCATTTATATGCCTTCTCCCTTTCTTAGGCTTGCCATTGAACTGGTGGTATGAAGTGAACATCACAGATCATAATATCTACTTTATAGTGAATGAACAACATACAGATCATCATACACACATACTCATCTATAAACTTGACTTAGAATTAAATTCTTTTCTATTTTCGCTTCAATCCAGTCTTTGAACTCCTTAGCGACCATACCTTCTTTAATCCTAACGAGGGAAACAAGCACTTTACAATCCTCTGGCTCCTCTAATAACTTGGGAATATACACTCTTCTTCAATCTTAAGGAGATGTTCTCCTACCCTCATTGAAAGTATGTTTGTGCTCAATCTCATTGTTTTTCTCTTCGAGAAATGTGTGGGGTACTACGTGGACCAGCTGTTTGCTCACGGGGCGAGTGAATTTCCACCCTCAGTGTGGCTGGAGCATTGGAAGGGGAGGAAAGCCCAGGTTCGGGATGAGGGCAGGCTAACGTGCGCAGCTCTCACCTCGACTTACTCCTGGCCTTTATACCATAACAAACCGAAAGTACCTTATGTCTGGACTGTGCTGTTCGGACCACCTATTGGTTATAAAGCGTTGCACGTAAGGAATACCTGACTTTTTCGTACTTTTCACTCCCCTCCGTGGTAGACAGAATGGCACCCCTGCCCCGAAGGTATCCACGACCTGATGCCCGGAACCTGTGAGGGCGTTACCGCCCACGGGCCCCGGGACACAGTTGGGGCAGGCTGCTGCTTCCCAGCCCCGGCCTCACCTGGGAGAGACAGTGCTTGGGCCGACCACACAGAAGTGGCCGAGCACATTGCAAAGGCTGAACATGGGTGAGCCTTGCACAGTGCGGGCCCAACTGGAAATAAGTCGTTATAAAAGACGAGGACTGCTATAACGTTGCTCCGTCCAGGAAGATTCACGTGGAGACAGTGAAAGGGTTTGAACTGGGCGAGGCCGGTAGCACAGAGACCACCGACCAGACATAAGAGAACTCGCAGGTCTGAAGGGCTCGGGGTGGAGTGAAGGGAGGGCTTGGAGAGCATTCAGGTGAGCACAGTCCACGCTCCAGAGCATGCAGGGACTGGCTCGGCGCGCCCTCATGTCATTACAAATCACGTAGCTGCATTCTTCCCCTGGAAACGAGCTTTCATGCCTTAAACTTTTTAAAGCAAAAAGTTTTAAAACTTCTACCATGTTTA
The DNA here is from genome assembly GCA_028533065.1 of Trachops cirrhosus. Lineage (NCBI taxonomy): Eukaryota > Metazoa > Chordata > Mammalia > Chiroptera > Phyllostomidae > Trachops > Trachops cirrhosus. The sequence continues at coordinate 78,800,737 of CM052549.1, forward strand.
GAAAAATGTACATTTCTGTGCATCTTTACCTACTAAACAGTACAGGTTTAAGGAAATTAAAGGAAATATTTGCAAACTTTCAAAAGCCGTTATTGATATTTACTGAGGAAGAGAATTTAATAACATTGAGAAGTGCTTCTAAAAAGAAAGGCGAACTTTTTTTTAAGCAGGTGCAGTGCAAAGGATTTGGATGGTACGTGGTTTATTTATTTCAGTAAGAACACAATAGAGCACACAGTGTCAGATTATGAAGTTATACACCAGAAATTTATATAATGTTATTAACCACTGTCACCCCAAAACATTTAATTCAAAGAACCTCATTAGAATGTTCTTTTTACTCTCTGACTTGTCAGAATATCAGGAAGGCTTTTATATTCCACCCTTCCAGAAAATGTTATAAAGTGTTCTGGGCTCATTTTTATAGGACTTAAACTTACAAGTCAAATGGAGCTCTTCTTGTCAGTCCTGAAGCTGAATATGCTCATGCATCACTCCCACATTAAGCAGGAAAAATAAGAACAAAAGCAAAGCACTCCAGCTCAGCGGAGCCGTCACCTCCAATTACCCGGCATTGCGCAGCTGCGATAGTGCCGCCTGTTAACTAATAAGGAGCAAAAAATCAATATTAGCCTTCTCTTTTTCCTTGGTAAATACTTTTTAGAGTCCTTATGTTAATTTGTCATTTTCAAATTACCATTTTACTAAATTTCATTAGAGATGCTAGAGTAATTATATTACCCAAAAAAGGTATATTCATGCAGCATAGTATTTGCAGAAAGAAAAATAACATCTTCATCAACCATGCACCAAGCACATTACTTTCATGTTTTTAACCTTGTTAGTAGTCGATTTGTAGTCCTTTTTCAATGTTTAACTTTCCATAATTAGTTTCTATTCTTTAGTAAACTTTAGGATTGCCTTGATTAAAATTTAAGTGTCTGTTTCGGGATATCTTTTATGTGGCTCTAGCACAGGATTGATTGTTAATCTTGAACCTATTTTTCTTGGGTGGCATTTTTGCCTGCTCTGTTCCTCAACTTTATTATTTGTGGAATAAAATAGGCCACTTCCATTGTGCAGGGTCATAATCCATTTTTCCTGGACCTCAGCACTTCATTTTCTATGTAACAGGGTGGAAATAATGTTAGTGTTTCTGAAAGTGGTATGTATTCAGTACATATGAATGGAAATTTAACTTAAACATCGTCATGCTTATTCTTAGGAATATTTGTGTTGTTCAGTCAGTCACTATGACTACTAAATCACCCCAGGGTATTTAAAAATAAATTTGATAGAATTGGCAGAGTCAAGACAGCAGAGAAGGTATATCCTGAACTCACCGCTTCTCATGACTGTGTCAAAAGGTGAAGCGTAAGATGGAGCAGCCCTCACTGTGAGCCGCCGGCGGACTGCCTGGACGGAATTCCCGGAACTGAGGATGTGAAGAGGAAGGCACACTGACACAGACATGAGGGCAGACGTTCAGCTGGGTCAGGGCCCTTGCCCCCAGTGTGGCGATTAATAAACTGGATGACTATCTGAGCTGTAAGGATTCCCTCTAAATCCTTAGTTGCAGGAATTCTGTCTCAGTGAAGGGGTCTGAGCCCTGTACCAGCCTTCCCGGCCCGAGGCACCAATGCCAGGAAGAGGAGTCCTCATGACTCCTGGCTTTGAGCAAGCAGAAACGAGATGTGGCCCACACTGCAGCCCCTCTCGAGAGGCTATAGACCCAAAGCACCTCTCAGCCAGCCTTGCCCTGCACCAGAGCTCCACCCAAGCAGCTCCACAACAAACGTACCTGACGGGCAGCTTCAGCCAACTCCAGAGCCAACACTAAAGCGAACCCTGCTCGTCTGTGCAATCATTCATCTGCTTTTACTGCAGCCAGTCCTCACAGCCCTTTGGCTTGAGGCTCAGACCCACCGGCCAGTGTGCTTGTGGCAGTTGCAGCCCAATTGTGACAGGAGGGCACACACAGCCAACACGGGGCACCCGGCTCTGGTGATCAGAGGACACTACCACTAGGCCTCACAGGATACCTTCTACATAAGGCCACTCTTTCAAGACTGGGGGATGGAGCAGATCTACCTAAACTACATGGCAGCAAAAACAAGTGGCAGCCATACTAAGGAAACAGAGAGATTTATTTCAAGTGAAAGAACAGGACAGAACTCCAGAGAAAAGAACGAGACAGGTACCGGCAAGTAACCACATGTAGGACTCAGAACAATGATTATACAGATGTTCACTGAGCTTAAGAAAGAATAGATGAACTCAGAATGCCAACAGAGAGACAAAAATATAAAAAGGAACCAATCAGAACTTAAGAATACTGTGACTGAAATGAAAAAAGTAGAAAGAAATCCACAGCAGATTAGAGGATACAGAAGAATGAGTCAGTAAGCAGAAGACAAGGTAGTGGAAATCACCCAATCATAACAGCAAACAGAAAACAAAAAATTAAATGAGGATAGTTTAAGGGACCTCCGGGGCGACATCAGTGCGCCAGTATGTCCATGACAGGGTTTCAGAAGGAGGAGGGCGAGAAAGGGATAGAAAGCCTGTGTGAATAAATACTGACTAAAGCTTGCCTGCCCCGATGAAGGAAACAAGTGCCCAGGTCGGGAAGCGCAGAGGGGCCCAAACAGGATGGACCCAAAGAGGGCCACACCAAGACACTCCAAAATTAAAATGCCAGAAGTAAAAGAGGATCTTAGAAGTAGCAAGAGAAAGGAGCTGATTACGTGCCAAGGCGTTCCACAAGATGACCAACTGATTTTTCAACAGAAACTTTGCAGGCCAGGAGGGAATGGCATGATACATTCAAAGTGATGTGAGGTGAATCTGTAACCAAGAATACTCTAACCAAGGAGGCTGTCATTCAGAATTGAAGGAGACATGAAGAGTTTACCAGACAAGCACCAGCTGAAGGAGTTTATTACCACTAAACTGGCAGTGTAAAATATTTTAAAAAGGACTTTTTTTCTAGAGATGTTTTTTTATTATTGTTCAAGTATAGTTGTGTCCATTTTTCACTCCATCACTTTCCCCCACTCCACCCACCCCCACCTCCCACCCTCAATCCTTCCGCCCTTTGGCTTTGTCCATGGCTCCTTTATACATATTTCATCTTTTTTCTTTATATGTATTTCCTGATGACCCTTCCCCTCCTTTCTACTGTTATCCCCCTCCCCCTCCCCTCTGGTTACTATCTTTAAGTGGAAAAGAAAAGGTCAAAACTAAAAATAGGAAAATATAGGATAGGAAAAATCTCATTGATAAGGGCAAACAGTAAAAGTAGTGGCTCAACCAAGTATCAAAGTAGTATAAAAGTTTAAAAAGAAAAGCATTATCATTATGTGTAAACACAGTAATAAATTAAAGGACACACCCTGGCTGATGTGGCTTAGTGGATTGAGTCCCAACCTGTGAACCAAAAGTCACCAGTTCAATTCCCAGTCAGGGCACATGCCTGGGTTGCAGGCCAGGTCCCCAGTAGGGGGCGCATGAGAGGCAACCACACATAGATGTTTCTCCCTCTCATTCTCCCTCCCTTCCCCTCTGTCTAAAAATAAATAATTAAAAAATTTTTTAAAAGAAAGGATACACACACAAAAATGTAAAATACTGTATAATGCCAAAACCACAAACGTGGGGTGAATAAAAACTGTAGTACTTTTAGAATGCGTTTAAACCTAAATGACTCTCAACTTAAAATAGACTACTGTAAACATAGCTTGGGATGTAATAATTTCATGGTAACCAAACCAAAAACATATAGTAGATATACAAAAAATAAAGAGAAAAATCAAAACTACTATAGAAGTCATCAATGTACATGAAAGGAAAGCAAAAGAAGAAAGGAACAGAGAGCCAGAAAACAATTTAAAAATGGCAGTAGCTACACATCTATCAATAATTACCCTGAATGAAAATAGACTTACTGGTCCAATCAAAAGAAAGTGGCTTAAGGGGTAAAAAGCAAGACCAGGGCATGTGCTGCTCACAAGAGACTTGCTTCAGATTGAAAGACACAAAAACTGAAAGTAAATGGATAGAAAAAGATATTTTATGCAAATAGAAACAAACAAGAGCTAGTCTAGCCATAGTTATATCAGACAAACCATATTTTAAAACAGAAGCTCTGACAAGTCCCAAAGAAGGATAGGAAGTGATAAAGGGATCAATACAAGAGTCCGTAACTTATTGACATATACGCATTCAACACAGGAGCCCCTAAACCCACCAAGCAAATATTAACATATAGAGGGAGAGATTGGCAGTAACAGAATGATAGTAGGAAACTTGAACACCTTGCTTACATCAATAGATGAATCATTCAGATAGAAAATCAGCAAGGAAATAGTGGCTTTAAACAATATTGCGACACCAGATGGACTTAAGAGATATTTAATGACAGTCCCCAAACAGCACAATGCACGTTCTTTTTGATTGCACATGGAACATTTTCCAGGGCAGATCATGTGTTAGATCACAAAACGAGCCTCCATATATTTAACAAGATTGAAATCCTGTCAAGCTGTGATCACAAAGATATGAACTTAGAAATCAATAGCAAGAAGAAAACAGAAAGAAAAAACACTCTGAGGGTTAAGGACATGCTATGAACCCATCAATGGATTAATGAGGAAGTCAAGAAGAAACCAAAAATATCTTCAGACAAATGAAAATGGAAACATAGTGACCCATAATCTCTAGGACACAGCAAAAGCAGTTTAAGAGGGACATTCTCAGTGAATGCCAACCTCAAGAAACAAGAAAAATCTCAAACAAAAAAAAAAATCTAACACCTGAAAGGAACTAGAAAAAGAACAAACAAAGCCCAGAGTAAGTGGATGGAAGGAAATAATCAACATCACAGCAGAAATAAATGAAAGAGACAAAAAATAGAAAAGACCAATGAAATTAAACTAGTTCTTTGAAAAGAGAAACAGAATTCATAAACCTTTAGCCAGACTCATCAAGAATAAAAGAGAGGGTCCAAGTAAATAAAAAATAGACGTGACAACTGACACCATAGAAATACAGAAGATTTTAAGGAAGTACTACAAACAAGTACATGCCAATAAATTGGACAATCTGGAAGAAATGGACAAATTCCTAGAAACATTAATGACATGGACACCAGCCTGCAGTGTCCGTGTCTTTATGGATGAAATGAAATAAATTCACATGGGCTACCGAGTCTTCTGGAGGAAAAGGGACTGTGCAACTTCTCTCTCAAGGGGAGAGCAAGCCTCAGAGTGCCTCCGCCACCCTCTCAAGAGGAGAGCGCCCCGACCCTTGCCTAGAGAAGTTTTTATTGGATTCAATTTGCATAGGAATACAGGGAGTATATGTAAAGCTCATTAGTCATTATCAGGCAGTAAGGATCAAACAATAGATAACATACAAAGAACTCTGAGGGCCTATTTTGAGTCAGGGTCAGATAGTCAAATGGTCATAAAACTTTGGGAAACAAACTCACTTCCTGCTTG
>CM052549.1:78806737-78832620 GCA_028533065.1 Trachops cirrhosus
GACGAGAAACTAGCCTCCTGCCCTTCTACTCCCCTGTTCCTTCATGATTCACCCTATTTCAGTATATTTTACACAGAATTGATTCAAGGTTTACACATTTATTTAACAAATATTGAGTGACTACCACTATTCCATCTGTTGACTATGCAACAGAAAACAATAACTAGCAAAAACGCCTGCCTTCATTGAGTTTATATTCTGGCGGGACAGAGTAGACGATGAACTGAACTAATAACCTGCAGTGTATATTTAAAGGGAATCAGCGCTGTGAGGAGAAACAAAAAACCAGAGAGGGGAATAGAAAGTTCTTGGAGGTAGAGCTGCAATGTTTAATAGTGTTGGGGAGCGGCTTTAGTTCGATGACAGCTGAATAAGATCACCAAGGGGTCAAGTCAGGACAATAGAAAGGAAGAAAGCAATCCAGGAAGGAAGGACTTCAAGTGCAAAGGCCCGAGGTAGGACAGTGCCCTGCGTGGTCTCGGAAGAGGAAGGGGAGCCACAGTAGTTGGATCAGAGGAGGTGAAGTCAATGATCAGGGGCAGACTGGAGGCAGGTGGGGAGCATCCAGACTCATCTAGGCTGCTGAAAATACCGCGGCCTTTACTCTGAGTGGTATGGGGAGCCTGTGAGGGTTTCGTGATTTTAAAAGGCTCACTATACCTGTTGTGTTGGAAATAGGTGATAGGGAAGCAAGGTGCAAGCAAGCAGACCAGTTAGGAAACTATTACCAATATCCAGGTTAAGTCATTGGCAGGGCCGGAGGGGAGCAGCTGGATGCTGAAGAGGACACAGTTACGGATGGTGGGGGACAGAGAAAGACAGGGTCATGGATGACACACAGCTTTTTGATGAAAGAACTTGAAAGTTGAGTTGCGATGAATTGAGATGGCAAAAATTGAAAACAGCAGGTTTTGGATCAGTATCAGGAGGTCAGTGGTAAGTATCCTGAGTTTTGAATGCCTCAGATGTGCCAGGGGATCTGTTGAATGTACGAGTGTGGAGTTCAGGGGAGCCCCCTGGACTGGGGTTATAAACCTTGGAGAATCCTCAGGGTGCAGACGACATTGAAAGTTGTGAGACTGGACTGGACGAGGTTGCTAAGGGAATGAGGGCAGAAAGGAAAAGAGAAGAGGTCTAGAAACTGATCTTCGTTTGTACTCTGATGTGAAGTACTTGGTGATGAGCAGGAAGAAGGAAGCGGAGAAAGAAGGACTGGTGACCAGTCAGTGTTCTGGATGCTTCCTGATGAAATTACTTCAAGGAACTGTGGGGGATGGACAAGGTCAAAGACTGCTGATGGGTCATGTAAGATAAGGACTGAAAGTGACCACTACATTTAGCAATAAGAGCAGGTCCCAGGTGACCAGGGTAAGGAATGTTTTGGTGTGCCTGTTTGGAGTCGTTTCCAGTAAGAATGAAAGAAAAATAATTGGAATTGGCAAGCATAGCTCTTCATCATTATTATTTCAACTGAGTTTTGCTGAAAAAAGGAACAGAGAAATGGGGCAATAGTTGGACAGGGAAACAGGGTTAAGACCCTTTTTTTGGTGGAAATTTGTTTTTGTAATAATGGAAATCCATGGTCAGAAGGCAAAATAATTGATAATTCAGGTCGAAGGGATGAAACTGCTGGAGAAATTCCCAGGTCAAGTGGGAGGAGCTAGGGCTCAGTACACTAGAGAAGCCAGCCCTAGAGGGAGGGGCAGCTGGTCCTAGTAGCTGAGGGGAAGGCGGAGTGTGGGTGAATGAGGATGTATAACGCCCCCTAGTGTTTCTAGGAGCACTCACATTTAGATAGGAGGGACTATTTAGCCAAAATCGTCTCTAATCATACAATTTTAGTAAATTTAAAATGAATTTCCAACAGGATATGGAAGTAAATTTTTCTGTTGAGATAGAAAAGGGACTAATTAAGCCTCTTAAATCCTACTATGTAAATATAACCCTGGGAAACACATTACTCTGATTGAATATAGCCCATTCAGGGAGCACAAAATTCATCTTTTTCCTTACGTCTGTCAGATCCAAAGCATCTCCGGTTTGTAAGTGAGCCCCTTGATTTGTGAACTAGGATTTAGAGGTTTGCTCAAGCACAAAGACCAGCTTGGTTTAAATGCTCTTAGAAAAATTGCCACTGAAATTGAATTTCAGTCAAACTTTTAACTCAATTGTTTGAAAACTCTTTGGGTTTGAATCAATGAAAGCATGTTCAAATTTGACAGTTGAGCAGATGGATGGTTCATTTGGAAACCCATTGCTACCATTTTGTGAGTCCCAATAAAAACTCTGGCTGACCTAAAGAAAAAGTTCACGCATGCCGAAACAGAACCTCTAGGCTGTACCTTATAAAGTTTCCATTGGTATCCAGGAATATCAGTGCAAACACAGTGACAGGTTTCTAAGGAACTTGCTGGAAAAGGCCATTCATGCTTTATCATGTTAGTTAAGGAATTACAGTTGTGGACAGTGTTTTACTCAGGCTAAGCAGAAATCTCTGGATAGTAATCAGTACTTCCCCACTCACATTGCATTTGAAATATGTTCTTGTCTATGTAGACAAAGGCATCACTTTAAACTTGTGAAGGTAGATTATTTTTATCCTTTGCTGATGTAAATGAATGCAACGTAGAACCGAAACCTCAATAAAACAGAGTAAAAATGAATGCTGTTTAGATTTGAAAGAAAATAATGGACCAAATAATCCTTCGCTCTATTAATGCTTAACGTGTTGTGCTTTCAAAACCTCTTCCTGAATAGTAAACGTGAGCCCCCTAGACTGGAGACAGGGGCTTAGTCATGCTTCCAGGCACAGGTTACTAAGCTTTAGGTTAAACTATAGTTACTAATACGTTGTTTGCAAATAATTGTTTGTAATATTGGCATGTAATTATGTAAATGACACTATTGCTTTCCACATTCACCAAATGGCAAAAGAACATACTTTTGAAGAAATCTGGGGCTTCCCACCTTCTCCTTTTCTGAGTTTACATTTCATTCAAGATGTGTGAAAAGGACTTAATCTTCCATCTTGCTGTTTCGCTGAAGGTTGTAGGTCCCCGTTCACTCCATTGCAGTGTGGTCTCTCAATGGCAAGCAAACCACTCTGATTCAATTTTTCTGCTACTAAGAGTTCAGGATAAAGAAAAGTAGTTTGATTATTTCTGTACTTACGGGCAAATCAGATAGTCTGTGTCGTGATGCACTCGGGGGCTGCACAGTTGACTCTGCAGATGGCCTCTGACCTAAGACCATGGACCAAGTTCAAGGAAGATTTGTATATTCCTTCACTAAAATTATTCATTATATTTTCAGAGATCTTTCCATCATAAAATCAGAGTAGTGTCTTTATAAACAAGCAAGTTGAAATGAGCTGGAAGGAACGCAATAACCCAGGTCCACCCTACAGAAAAACCTATGCCAGCCTGTTTGGCCGGATGAACCAACATTCCGTCTTGCCACCAGGAAGTGTCCTGTGTCCATGACAGTCTTGACTGCAGACCGATCCTCCTCCCCTCACCCAGGCCTGTGATATGTGTGCTCTTACAGCTGACGTCATCGTGACTGTGGTTTTAATGCCACCACTTATTTAAACCTTACAGGATGCCGGAAGATGTGATGTACAGAGAAAAACGTGTTCCAGGAAAATGTACTTGACTGATTTGTAACGACTGACAGTGAACAGTGATCAAAATTTAATTCAGATTGTTGTGGCGACACAACTGTAAAACATTGGCCAAAGGAAGCATAAAAACAAATACAGAGAGCTGCCTGATGATCACCTATATATTTCACTTCAAAAAATTATTGCACACATAATTACATATGCATATGGAGCTTATTTTTAAAAAATTATTCAGAGATCTAATTAGTAGACCCCATTTTTAAAAAAACAAGTGTCCTGGTGAATTAAAAAAATTTACATTTAAATAAAATATGTAATATATGTGTAATTATTAATAAGTTCTCTTTAATCAGTTGTTTTGATTAAATGACATCAGTCCTGACCACATTTACTATTGCTTACATAATGGCAACTAGTTGCTATATTTAATTAGATTTTGGTATATTTATTATGTTTCTTTATAATTTGTAATGAAAACATCCTGTTTTAAAATACTTCTGTCTTCCGTGAAATGCTTTGTTTTAAAAAATCTGTAGGGATTGCTGCATATTACATTTCTCTCTTGAAAATGCAAAACACAAATTAGCATGATAAATACTATGAGATCTCCACAGTAAAAAATAAGATTCAGTGAGAAATCTAATTAATGTTTTGCTTTAAAACAATCTTGAGTTTACAGAAGAGCTATAAATACAGAAACCAAAACTCTTTCTTTCCTGAGTCATTGGAAAGTAAATTGACAACCTGATGTCCCACCATTTTCGAATACTTAGTGTCCGCTTTTCACAAACAAGGACGTGCTCCTACATGAGGACAATAAAACCATCAAAATAAAAAAAATAACATTATTTTATTTCTTCTATTGCTCAAATCCCATTGGAGTGTCACCTTCAGTTAAAGTTTGTCTAGTGTTCTTTCCTGACTTGGTTCAACCTACACGTCTTTGGTAGAAACATCCCTAAAGAGAAGCTGTGTCAGTTTAATGATGTACATTTTCAAATCGTTCCGTTATTTTAATCATTTGATTAAGGTGATATCTACCAGGCTTCTCCACTATGAAAAGATTTTTCCTTCGTAATTAATAAGGATTTTGTTCTATGTTTTTATTGGCTAAATCTGGCAAGCCTAATTTCATTTCTAATTATCGGCACATCTTCATAAAGCAGAAAAGCCTTGTTTAAAAACTGAGTTCTCGTGTGTTTACTTTGAGATCTTAGGCAAAACTGCCACCCATCCTCTTGTGGTTGGAATTGACTTGCTCTTCCGGTCTTCCGATTGCTTCGTGAACGTTCTTCTTCAGTGACTCTCCCTCCTCTTTAAGGGCAGTCAGCTTCGTGGGTTTTTGTTCAACACCTGGTTCTTTTATTTCTCCTGCTTCCACATTTTTACTTTTACCATTTATTCTTGTGAAGAAATGATCCCACTCTACCTTCCTCCAAAAGACAAAAAGACAACGCCCCCTCAATCACTTATAGGTCGCTCTCTTGATGAACTCATTCATTTTTGAAGCTGTCATTTCTATCTTAACAATCTTTTAATTAATGTAATTGTCCTGCAATGAAAAGAGCATCATACCTCTGAGTGAGGTTCTGGACACTTCACTTTTGACTGGCTGACCTTCTAACTATCGGTTTTATTATCATCTTTAAAAGGGAGTAATAATTCTTATCTAACTCGATCGCTGAGGGAATTAAATATGATAACATCTCGCGGTAGCTGATCCATCAGGTAGTACATTTTAGGCATTAAATAGATAGTAGTCTTTTCTCATATAGCTATGTTCTAACGTTTTAAACATTCACAATGAAAAGATCCTAAGAAAAGGGACAGTGCATAATAGTATATGCTCTTAAATGTGATATGCGGTGGACATTTGAAAATGTCATTTATTTACCTGGTTTTACCAAGAAATAACTTTCCCAAATAGCTGAGCGTTACCCATCTAAAAGCGGATTTTTAAAATAATCAACTTCGATGCATGCTCACTGAACTTTTTTTGAGAGTACATTCCTCTTTCTCCTTGAGCTGCACTTGTTGTTGAACGTGCATCAGGTTTTCACGAGTCTGTGACGATGACAGGCAGTTGGGGTCGCACGCCACACTCACCTGTCCCCGTTCAGCCTGCAGGTCACCCTTCTTCCGGTTGGCTCCTGCTTGCTTCCATGTTCCTGTGGAGTCTAGGTGACCACCCCCTCCCCGCCCCCAGCACCATTCCCAATTCTCCCGCTGGCCTTCCGCACTTTCTAATCTGATGCTTATCATCGATGAGTGGAGGTTTTAGGTCACCCAACTTTAATGACATTGGGAACAGTAAAGGTAAATGGCAGGTGAACCCCCAAGGGGCTGGCTTCTGCATCAACTTGATTCAATCTGTTTGGGGATCTGGGGGCCTTAGGGCTTCTGTCCTGTTTTGTAGCAATGTCCCTGGTGGTTGCTTGCTGAGGAGAAATTTGTAGGTGGAGATATTATGAGAAACCCAGCGACTAGCCTGTAAATCAATGCCAAAATGTGTGGTACATTATCTGCTTAGCATATCATTTTATAAAATACCAAGTTTTCAGCGCTGAAAGGACCAAGTCACAAACGAAGGTTTTTATAAACTTAACAGTATGACTACCAGTTAGCACCAAAACCAAAGTAGTAATTTCTAATAATGGTTATGTTCCTGAAAGAAGCTATAGGATAGGTCCTGCTGATAAAATCAACTAGATACTAGAATAGACAGAAATACTTTTTTTAATGTCTTTAAGCTTTTAATAGTTATTTCCTATTCAACATTATTTACATGAGTATTTGGAATATTGACGTTTATCCTAATAATGTCGAAGGGATATTAAAAATTCTATACTGTACTATTCACTGCAGTCCCATGCCTTGTGTTACATCCTCATGACTTATTTATTTTATAGCCGGGAGCATATGCTCTGCTAACCACCTTCAGTGTGTAGAAGGCAGACATGAAGAAGGAACAAGACTTCAGAGACGGTTATGAGAGAGCTGTATTAACATAAAAGGGAGCAGGCAGCATGGCTAATGGAGTCATGACTAAGCATATGGATGTGACTTTGAAAATAATTCTGGCTTTGATGTTCCACCTGTTCTTTGTGGGAATGAAAAAATTCTTCGTGTTTAAGAATCAGAGGAAAACACTCACGAACACGATTTCCAAATAATGCCAGAGACCGAGGGAAAATCCCACCCTTCTTAATTAGTTGAAAATACAAAGCCAACTCCACGAATGAAGAGTTTTGCACAGGTTAAGAAAGCTACTTAAGCATGACACGCTCAGGAAACCCATTTTCTAGAATTTTCTGGGGACTCCTTGGGTCAATTAGTTAAAAAAGCAGACAAGAGATAGGCTTTCACAAAGAAATCACATCTTTTACACCTAGCGATGTAGCGTTTAATCACGTGGGTAATTGGGTGGGTGATTCTAAGTTAAAAAATAAGCAGAGATTTTAATCAAATGTTTCAAATTTCTCTTCTGCTCCACCCCATAAGAGGGACGGATTTTCAGAGTTCCTGTCAATGCTTCAGTTCTTCTCCAGGAGAAATTCAAACCACAGCTCTCTTAGTAAGGTCACACAAACCTCGTCTCATGTGAAATGGCCACCGTCCCCTCTCATGGGCATCCTCCATGTGCTGATGGCTTTGAGCACCCTGACAACAGTCTCTGGATTAGAGAGAAGCCGTCGTTAGGTAGCTCCTCCGATCACATAAGGGTGCCCTGGAGAAAAGGAAGACAGAGGAGGGGAACGAGGTTCCAAGCACTTAGCTCCAAGCTCTCCCTCTGCAGGCTGAGACCCTCCCTCACCCTCTGCTTAGCTCTGCCACACTGGGGAGACGCGGAAGGAGGGACCCTGGATGTCAGGAACCATAGTAGACAGCGCAGGGCCAAGCTTGCATCTGTCTCCTCCTGCCTTCCTTCCCCTGGAGAAATTTGCTGAAGCTCACGTAGCAAAGTGTGTCCTGACCTTTCCCCAACAGAATTTGGAAGAATGCTCCACCAGTTGTGTCTTCCAGTTTAAACTGATACAGCCCAGCCCTCACACAAAAGCAACAGATGGTGGAGACTCAGAAGTGGCTTCTGAGGATGAGGCCCTAATTCCCACAGGGTCCTTCCCTGGCATCTTCTCCCACCACATCCTGTAACCCCTTGTCTGCGCAGCACCCCTGCACTCCAGTCTGACCCTCCCCCACCTCCCGTGTTCAGATTATCAGTCTCTCCCAGCCCTCCCCTCCCTGCCCCAACTCCCAGGGAGAGGGAGACCTCTGGCATTTGGAGAAGGAGAGAAGAGTGCGTCTGGACTGAAGGTGGCGATCAAAAAGGGATTTCTCCTTGTGGTGGCTTATCGCACTGTGGCCTCTGAGGGGCACCTTGCGTCATCTGGAGCTGGTTAGAAATGCGGGTTCTCGGACACCACTCTATGGTGAAGGAACCGGAAACTCGCAGCGGTAGGCCCAGCGGTCTGAGTTTTAACAAACCCCTCAGGGGGGTCCAGTGCAGGCTCAGGGTCGAGACTTGCCATCTCCTGTGGTCCTTGGACTTCTTTCCAGCCTCGGGTTTCGAGGAAAGAAAGAGTCTGCAAAGAACGTTGCCTAAGAAAAAGTCGTACAAGAGTTCATTTGAGCCAAACTGTCAACAGTTGCCGGGAAGCGAAATCTCAACAGATTGAGAAAATCCTCTGGAGGGTGGCAGTTGTGCATCTTTTTTTTATACGTGAGGGTCAAAGGAGACAGACATAGGATGATTACACGAGATCCATCAGTGGTGGACTAGGGAGGCGGGAGAGAGCAAAGCAGCGAAGCCCCCGGGATTGGATAAAGAGCAAAAGAGAGGCACGTGCCTCTCTCACACTGGTGGGCGCAGGGCCTGTAATGTTTTCAGCGCGTGGAGGTGGCATTCGGGCCATCAGAGAGCATTGTCAGCGCCTGTTCTGGTGCCGTGCTTGTGCCTTCGAGGGGTCTGGGGTAGAAAACCACTCTGACATTTCACAGGCGTGTTATCTTAGATGCACAAAAACAATAGTTTCAGAGGTAAAGATTGCCCTTCATCAAGGAAGCCACAGGCCTGGGATGGGACCACCCACCATGACCCGCTTTTAGTTAGGAACTTTTACCTTCAGACCACCTGTGTGGTTGCCACCATATTTTTAGGACTATAAGATGCACTGGACCATAAGACACACCTAGGTTTTAGAGGAGGAAAATAGGAAAAATAATTTTGAAAAAAAATGTGGTAAAATATTTAATAACCTGTGACCCCACTCCACTGCTGGCCCCCCCCACAGCGAGCCAGGTAAACTACATTTGGAGTATAAGACGCACCCCCATTTTCCTCACAAATTTGGGGAGAAAGTGCATCTTATAGTCCAAAAAATACGGTGCATTTGGTCTTGGAATGCCCACCCTGCGGGCATCCCTTCAGCTTGTCGGATTTAGTCTGTGGCCCCTTTTCTGTCCACAAAAGAAAGAAAGAGGGAGGAGGAGAAAGAGAGAAGAAGGAAGGAGAGTAGCAGAAAGATTCAAGTCAGGTTTCCTGCTACTTTTACCTTTGTCTGGGGCCTGTGTGGGAAGGGGATAGGAAATAAATAAACCTGCTGAAAATAGAAATAAAAAAGCAATTTTGCCCTTAGAAAGGATAAGGAAGGTTAATTCAAGACACTTACATTTGTTTCTGGTTCTCTATGCATAGCCATAGTTGCCACTGAGAAGATGCTGACGTTTTCACTTAAGGAAGTTAGCCTCGCTGGTCCCTCTCATCCCTTCCAGTGCTAATTCAGCAGATCCAGGAGTGTTTAGGATCAATAAAAACAGCAGGGAGGAAGAATCATTAGGCGTATAGGAAGGACTGCTGTATTACGTTGGGAACTGTGTATACATATTGAAAGACAACTTCTCAGAAAAAATGATTATGAGTTCACATCAGAGTTTTATTTCAAACATGGTGCTTAATGAGAAGTTACCATGTAAGCCAAACTCAGGGCTGCACCCTGCTGGTTGAACTCTTCTTTTGGGAAAAAGAGGTGATAAAATAAAGTCTGGTTAAGGAATATCAGCTCGTCACAAGATGGATTAAAGATGTAGGCAGGTTCCAAAATTGAAGCCGAGTGGGTAACCCTACGTTCCTAGAATGGATCCTGAAATAGCATGAATGTCTCTTAGAAAACCGCCCAGGAGTTTGATCAGGAATTTTAGTTCTTTTTCAGGAGGGGCTGTGAATGACACCTTACAAAGAGAGTTCTGTCTCACAGATTTGGGGCTTTCTACTCTCCTCTCTTCTAAGTTTCTTTTTTTCTTTTGTTCACTTTTAGTGAGTAATTTAAGCTTCCTGAATCTCAACCACTTCATCTATAAAGTGCGGAAAGTAATTTCTTACCCAAATGAAAGAATAAGGCTAGAAAAAAAATGATCAGTTTAGAGTCTTCCAGGATCTAAGACAGACTCATCAAAATGATGCATTCGAGGGGGAAGGTGGAATGAGGTGTCACTTTCTGTCTTGGGCTCTGATATGCGCTGTAATGCTAAGCCCAAGGCAGGGTTTTTCGTTCTATGTCATTAATCAATCAAACACTGGCATGGTTCCCGCTGTGTATTATACATTCATAAAGATTAACTCAATCCACATGATTGCCCTGTGCTGTAGGTACAAGTACTCTGCCCATTTTGCAGACGATACAGCTGAGACACAGAAGGTTAAATGGCCCAGGCGCGCTTGTCCGTAAGCGTCAGAGACTGGATTTGCGCTCAGGCAGGCTGCCTCCAGAGACTGTTCAATACACTGTTCACTTATTGATATCCTGGCACTCTCTTGAGTCTCCACCAATCTGAGTGGGCCTTGTCAGAAAGCAAAGGATGTCAGAAAGCCTGAAGAAGTTGAACCTTAAAGAGATGCAGTGGGAGGTAATTAAAGCAAGGTCATTTCCACGTATTGTATTGGAGTGCCTGCTGCCTGATCTATGCTTGTCCATTTATGTTGTAGTCATCTGTCCATAGGTTAAACCTCTACCCCTCACCTGAGCACAGACACTGTCGGTCACCCTCGTCATCCCAGAAGGTGATACGAGAGTGACTCAGAAGCACCCTCGCCTCGCACATATTGCTGATCATATAGCAGGTTCTCTACTTATTCTCAAGGAAAATCCGTAACATCGCAGGATAGAAGACATTCAAGAACCATCCTGCCTTGATGATCTTAGAGCCTCTGCCGTGTCTTCAGGCTCAGCAAACCCCTCTCTCGGGAAGGACGAGAATGCAAGCCTGCATGCAGGGGGCCGGAAAGCAGAGACCAAGGCGAAAAAAGAACAGTGATCAGATGTAATAGTGTAACTGCCACCAACAGAACTGTTTCTTCAGGTCCCCGAGCTCCAAAGCCAGCCCTCTGCTCTTCAAGATAGAGCTGAAGTGCAAAGCACCTCACCTGTGGGCAGGCGGACTCCGCGTGATGCTGCTCAGCTCAGGTCCATGACTCGGAGCAACCCCAGGCTTCGGGCTGGACAGCTGGCGCTGGACCCCCTACACTTGGGAGTGTCATTTCCTCGGCGCAGCTGTGTGTCAGGCACAGTGCTGACACAGTCTACTAGCCAGACTTAATCGTCTACAGGGTAGGTACTATTTCGTTTTAACAACGGGGGCCCATATTTTAAGTACTTGCTCCAGCCACACAGAAAGGAGGGAAAATGGGATTCATTCTTCGATCTCTCTGGCTCCTATCTAGTTGTGGGTTTCTGCTCTCTCATGTATCCCTGAAATCTTGATCCCTGACTTTGAAGTATTTTATTGCTTTCACATAATTGCCAGTGTTGTATTTGGATGTGAGTGTGTGTGAGTGTGTGTGTGTGTGTGTGCACCCTCCTCCACAGCCATCCTGTGAGAGTGAGAGAGAGCAGTCAGGTTGCAGGGTAGAACTTGACCCCACTGTGACTCAGCAGAAAGTTCCTACCTTCTGGAGCGGCCTCCAATTGCCAGAAGGCTGCTGCTGCTGGCCTTTTCCTCTAACAAAAGGTTCCCGTAAGCTTCTCTGTAAGGCAACGTACAATAGAGCATTCACGACGACATCAGAACAGAACGTAGCCCTGACACCTCCAGAGTATTGCAGCAATAGAACGGATAAGCGTATAGCAAAGTACCACTGTGAAAATGAATTCTACTCTAAAAATTATACTCTAATAATGGATTGGAACCACATTGTAGTTTAGAACTATAGTGTTTTCATTCCCTTAAGAACCTTCAGTAATTTTTCTGGTTTTTCCATTCATTCTTTCTGTAAGAGAAGACAATAGAGAAATGCTTTAAAACTTAAAAGTACATCATGTTTAATATTACACCCCTATGATTTTTCCTGTTTCTGATTATAGAGAGAAACAAACATTTGATTCACTTGAATAACTTTATAGTTTACAAGGCTTGGTTATATTGCCAGCTATATTTAAGTTTATTCAAAATATACAGCCTGATATTTTAGATTCTGAGGTTCTGACTATGGGCAACAGTTAAGGAAGTTTTTTTTTTCTACTCTCATTGGAAGCACTGAGTTGAGACGCTGTAATCTTCTCTAGAACTATCTTCTATTTCATGTTTCGGCAAAGACTTAATTGTTCTTTGAAGAATTTCTAACTCTAAAAATGATGGCAATTTATATCCCAAAGAAATATAATTATCTTGCTCAGAAAAGGGAAGAAACATAGAATTGCCTTTATTTTTAAATTATAGTTACAATCATGTATTGGCAGTACATGTGAACGATTGAGACCATATCATGATGGAAATAAGCTTACAACAAAGAGAAAGCATGCATAGGTAATGACCCTCTGCCAATGAAAGGAACTTGTTTATTTTTATGTTTATCTATGTAGACGTATTAAAGGTGCAGGGCAGCAGACTGAACTTCACCTTCACCTTGGCTGCCTTTCTCAGCGCCTGTATTTGCTTGCAGTGCTGGATACTGTATGTCGCGTGCTTTCGATACTATGTGTTTTTAAAATAAAGGTTAATGTCTTTAATTTTGTACTCATTCTAGAATTTTATAACTCTTGAGGTAAAGTATGCATGATGTGTCAAAAATAGGGAATAACAGTATGGTGCTTACCGGAGAGAAATGCGGGTGGGGAGGTAGGAGAGCATGAGGGGGATAAACGGTGAAGGAAGGGGACTTGACTTGGGGTGGTGAACACACAATACAGTGCACAGATGATGCGTTATAGAATTGTGCGCCTGAAACACATATAACTTTATTAATCAATGTCAACCCCAGTAAATTCAGTTAAAATTTTTTTAAATAAGTAACAACTTCATGATACATTTTATAAACCACTTTTCATTTCATTTGCATATGTAAATGATGAGGAAAATCTCTGTACATATTTTATAGTGAAAAGGATATATATGTGTGGCATATGGTCTTTAAAAACAGGACCATACAGGGGTGGGCAAAGGTGCAGTAGGCTTACAGTTGTGAGTATGTGAAACTCAGAGTCTATCCTTGTAGTATTGTTTCTTCTTGCGTTATATATCATTTCCATGTGAGCAACTGCAAACCTACTTTGGCCCACCCTGTACATTTAGCCTGAAATTCAAATCTGTTATTTATACGCAGATCCCACCTTGGAGTAAGACAAAGGGGAAGGTGTTCACTCGCTAGTAGCGAGGCAAGCATCACACCCTGTCTCCCAAAGACACTAAAATCGTAGGCCCCATGGTGGGGAGGGCAGAGAGACTTCGTACCCTAAAGGGACAAAACGATGAGACCTTCCGATCACAGGCACGAAAGGTGGCCCTTGCTGTCTTCAGATTGTAAAACTCAACAGGGCCACTGCCTGTGACAGGGGGCCCGCATTTGCCTGGGGGTGTTCAACATGCCAGTTCCCTCCGCCACGTTAGCACAGGTCACTGAGCACACGCCTGGCGTGAGAAATGGGTCGGGGCTGATACACGCGGTGGCAGTGGACAGGATGTCACAGGGCACTGGAGTCAGAGTGGCGACCTGGGCTAAGTGGTGGGAATGAGAACGAAGGGGAAGGGCGGTAGGAATGGATGTCCGAGGGAGCCGTGTACACAAAGACTGTCTGCACCAGACTGCGGGAGGAGGGAGGAGTATTCTGGGTGAGTCCCGCGCCTGAAACCCAGGAGTAACGTGTGAAGGTGCATTTGCAGCCACGGGGACGTCTGTCTTGCTGTCCGAGGATGTGGGGGTTGGGAAGGGAAGGGCGTGGGACCACTAAAGGGCTTGAGGCATCAGCCACGGAGCTGAGTGAGAGCATATGGTGGTGGAAGATGGGAGACCAAATCGAAGATGAAGGTTTGCATCTTGCACCTCGGGCCCTAAGATTGATCGATGTTGAGTGGGAACACTAAGAAGAAGTGCCAGGACTGTTTCTTAGAGAACTGAGCGTCCCTAAGAAACCGAGGAGAACAGAAACCAGGCCTGACAACAGAATTAGGATTAGAGGGGGCTCTGGGAATTAAAAAAAGAAGCGTGAGGCCCAAGGAAGAGAGGACTGGATGAATGATGGGGCACTGGGAAGTATCAAAAACTCTTGGGTACCAAAAGAATGACTTCAAAAAAGCTTTGTTTTGGACAAAAAAAATAATTCTTGGCTTTTGAGAAAATAGTTTCAGTGGAGTAACTTAAATGAACGGGAAATAAGTGACTGATCACAGAAGTCCAGCTGCACAGTGGCCACCAGGCAGTCTTTCAGGGTTCATTAAACACTGAGACTTAGGAGGTGGTCCTGGGCCACATTTCATGCCATCTCACTCGGAGTCTGTTGTTCCGAAAGTGAGCTGGCCAGGCAGGATGATGTCAGGTGGCCCCTCTCGGTGAGAGTCCGTGCAGCTGTCCACTGAGCAGCGCCACTCAGTCCGCAGGAGGCAGGCCCTTCGGTCTCCCAGGTGACAACTGAGGTGCGAAGAGATGAGATTCACAGTAGCAGGTGCAGGAGACCCTGGCTTAGAAGTCGCCTTCTCCCAGGAGACATTGCGTTTGATAAAAAGCCATAGGCCTGAAACACAGCCAGCTGCCATAGCCACCACCCTCGTTAGGGACCAGAGCTATGGAGTCGTCGTCGGGCTTCCATGACACAGTGGTGTTTTTCCAGTGTGATGCAATTTTTTTAAAAAGGCAAGAAATGATAGGGAACTGAGGAGAGCATCAGAGATGAACGTGAGAAAAGTTAAGGACCGTATATACATAGGATAACAAAAACAGAAGTGAAATGAGTCCATGGAATCCGGACTGAAGAATCACTTTGAGCTCAGAGGAATGCAGCGTGTTACAATTGACTCCCAGTCTTGAAGCTTCTTTGTTCTGAGGGTTACGCACCTGTGATTTAGGACAAGTCAATGCCACGGTAAAATGCAGAACACTTAGAGATGAGGAGCGTGCTGCAGTTTTCATACTGTCTAACCCAGTACGCGACTTCTCGCAATTACATTTTTTGGAGAAAGCTAGTTGCCATAAAATCCTAGGTTATGCAGGGTTCTCTCCCTAAAGAGGGAAACAATTTTGAGTACGTTTAGTTGAGTATGCCTTCTACTATCCTCCCACCCTCTCCCCACTCAGGGAAAAGAAAAAGAGGATTAGACTCATTACTGACTCAAACCTAGTGGAGAGTGTCAGCTAGTAGAGTGGTTAAGAAAGTAATATAGATGGCCAGACAAAAAGTGTTTTTCCAAGGAAACTGTGGGGAAGACCAAGACCGGAATCATACATAGTAAACCTTGGAGAAGAGGGAGGTCATGAGCCATATCTAAAGAACAGTGTAGAGATGATAGTTTTCTAGTTTGAAATTTTACATGAAGTTTCTAGCACATCCACGAAGATATTCCCCAATATTTATGGAAGAGGATTAAGAGATATCTTCTAGGACAGTTCATGCAGGGATTTAATAAGCAAAGACTACCTAAATGTCTTTCTGTTTCACGTCTTCAAGATACATTTCACGTAAAAGTCCCTGGTATGACACAGTTTGGAAGTCTCTTAAGCCTGAGTTAGGAAATCAAAAACACTTAGCATTATGATGAAAAACCAAAAGAAAAATTCTTTTAGCTCGTATATCATCATCCATAGTTGGAATTGAGTCCAAACCTTTCATTAAAACTGAAGAAGGAAGAGTCTGAATATGTTCTGGAGAGAACAGGGTGACACATGGACATTGAACATGCAGTATGCATACTTTATTTAAGTTACCATTGTTGTTGTTATATTTTAGAGAATGCAAACACTCAGGGATAACAAAGAATCTCTCTAACCCCATTGTCTCTTCACGATTTTGGAGGGAACTTGGCATTCTGCGAAACCATCTTGTAGTGCGCTCACCTTTGACAGTCTCTGGCAGGTCGGCAGCATAGTGGGTCTGTATCAGTGTCCGCCCTAGTGTTACGCTTTTTATTTCCAAGTTATTTACTTTTGAATTATGTAACTACCCATGCCCTGGTAACTTTTCATCGGTATGTTCTTTTGGTTCCCCATTAGAGTCGCCTGGGAAGGTTAAACACCCCGATGCCCAGGTGGCGGGGTCAGCCCCAGGCCTCAGCCCGCTGTCAGGACTCTGGGTGATTCCAGTGTGCGCCTGCATCCAACGACCACTTCCTTGTTAACAGGAGTGCTCAGCTCTGTGCAGAAAAATCACCAGCGAGATTCTGAAACGTGCTGTCTCCACCCCCAGAGATTCTGATTCAAGGGGTCTAGGACTGTTCCTGGGGTTTTGCATTTCTAAAGAGCTCTGTGGATATGTTGGAGAGTCAGGGCGGGCACCAACACTTTGAATCTCTAGAGAAGAAATCTCTGTACTGGCTTTTGTCAGCTGCTAAGGACACAGGGAGAAACTCCTGTATCACCCACAACAATTTTACCTATGGAGCCTTTTAATCTGTAGGTCAAAGAAGTGACCTTTTAGCACAAATGATTTTCGGGTGGTGTTGTAAAATCACTTTCTTTGGGGAGAAAATGAAAATTTAATCCATAAATATTTAGCGATGAAAAAGTCTTTAATAGAAGCTAGTGTGACATATGTGGAGTATGTTGAGAGTCAATTGCATTAAATCTTCAAGTTTGAGAATTTTTGTGACTTAAAATTTTGTCACACTGGACAGTGATTTTGAAATGTTTGATAAATCACTACATAGGCAAGCATCTGTTCAAATAAAAATGATTGGTTATTTGCTAGCAAAGCAGGAAATAATTCGAGAGTCATGGTTAACCATAAACTAGGCATAAGTCAAGATAATAACACTTAACTGTAATTATACTAGGCATATATAATAATAAAATTTCTTATATGTATCCTAGTGAAAGAAAACTTTTTTTTTGAATGCTTCATGTGAGAAAGGCACTGTGTTAGGAGCCAAACAAAAGGCAAAGAAAGAAGAATCATCTTTTATTATAAAATGTACACTGCTCTTAAGGACAACAATCCATAAAGGCTGTGTAAGACGTAAGCCAAGTTCAGAGGAGGGTAGCGAACACGAAAGTGGAAGAGAGGTCTGTTAAAGGATCTGACAAGGCAGCTTGAAATCTGTAAAAAAATGCAGCGATTTCCCTTGGGATGCAGATTGTGGAATGGCTGGACATCGACCTCAAGCATTTAAAAGGAGTTAAACGTATGATAATGTTACAGGCTGAATTTGCCTTCCCAGAATTCATGTGATGAAGTCCTAACCCCTGACACCTTGGAACGTGACTGCATTTGGAGATATCGTCTTTAAAGGGGTGATTAAAGGTTAGAAACTGTAATGAATAAACTAAAATTTTAAAAAATTCTAAAAAAAATAAAGGGGTGATTAACTTTGGGGACTTCAGGGAGGGCCCTACATGTCTGTGCCCTCATCTCTTCTGATAAGGCCACCAGTCCTGGTTCCTACCAGTCCAGTAGGACTGGCGTCCTTATGGGGAGGGATGAGGATGCAGACACGCCCAGAAGGGAGACTCTGAGGTCACTGCGGCAGGGTGACCTTCGCCAGCCAAGGAGACCATCCTCAGAAGATCTAAACCTGCCCAACACCTTATCTCCAACTTTTAGCCTCTGGAATTGTGAGAAAATCATATGTGTGTGTGTGTGTATATATATATAATATATATTTATATATGTAATATATGTATGTAAGCTAAAGTATTTTGTCATGACAGCCCTAGCAAACTAATATAGGCAGTAACTTTCTGTAAACAGTGTCCACACTAGGAAATGAACTGGACGTTGTTACAGAAGTGAGTTAAAAATGTAAAAAGTAACTTCTAACTACAGGGGTTCCCGAAAAAGTGGTATTTTAAATTTAAAAATTACCTGTTTTTAACTTCTGACGGGAGTGAGCATCGGTCCTCCTTGCAGAGAAACGTAAACTTCACCACAGCAGCATATCAATACCCCACTATAATTCATCTGCTGTGTCCCTCCGGACCAGATCAAAGATTTGCCTGCAATATTTTCACTTATGCATAATTAAGTAGTGGTAGAGTGAGGATTGGGTGTTTTTTTCAATGTCTTTTGATCTCTTTCACTCCGAGGGGGCCGTACCCAGAAGGGGTGAATTAGGGTAAGGGCCCCATGCTGTTTGCCCTCTAGAAATTACTACACAGAGTTCGAATCGGCTTGCGTGGAACACACATGGATGCTTTGCTATTTAAATACGACCTTGTGTCTCGTTCCTCCATCACCGTAAAAAATTAAAAATCAGTTTCACTCTTTGGGAAATGGCTTTGAGTGAAATGAAAAACGATTTGCAAAGTCAGACCTGCAGCGGAGGGAGAGGAGGTGTGTTTGGAGCCTGTGGAGACGGCGCCTGGCGAACCGGAGGCACACACACCTCCAGGGGATCGCTTCGCAGGATCCCAGCGGTCAGGGGCCCCAGGAAGCTCTGTGCCATAAGCACTGACTTTGTTTTATCTGATTGGCATTTATATGACAGGGACAGATGGGCGGAACCCAGTCTATTTCCAAGAGGTCAGGCAAGGTTCTGGAAGATCTACACAGGGGAAGTCGGATGTAGGAAATGATCACACAAAGTAGGGTGAACCTCGTGTGGAGCCTGCCCCAGGCTTTCACTTTCATACTGTCATATACGTCTCCAGGGAGACCGCTGTCTCCCAAAAGGTTCCCCAGAGAAGTGTGGAATTTTACAGTTAGGTATTTATGTAGTGTAGGAAGTGTTTTTTAGCAACCGTTGATTGATATGCAAATCTGTAGTGTAAATGCGAGTTTTGGGGCCGGTCTGCTCTGGGAAAGGAGGGAAGATGGGGGAATAAAGTTGGGGGCTCCCCCCTGCTGAAGGTGGGGAGTCTGAGCAGGAGCACTGAGCTGCAGGGGAGCAGGGGCGACTCTGGGTTCCGCAGAGCCTGTGCCGTCAGCGCAGGTGAGACCTCCGGCCTCACGCCTGGGAGACTCTGAAGCAGTGGAACTCTCAGGACCTGAGGAAGCCTTGAGGCAAGATTCACAGTCCCCAGGCTCACCCTGTGAGGGTTCTCAGCATGCAGACTGGAGAAGCAAGGCAGAAGAAGCTCGGTGGGAACCCCAGGAGAGCAGGGACTATGCCGGCGCCCCTCAGCAGCTTGGAGCCTTCTGAGACAGAGCTCAAGACACCTGCAGACTCAGAAACATAAGGAAAAGCTGCATTTTCCACACAGAGGCCTCAAATACTGGATGGGGAGAGGGCTGTTGATTTGTTGAGCATTCTGCAAAGCTCAGTGGAGAAACTCTTGAGGAGACGAGCCCGGGTTTGTGGAAAGGGCACCATTTCCTAGGCACCTGAGGCCTTAGGTGGTCCTTCCAGGGGCACAGGTAGTTCAGCACACGAGGGCCCTCAGCTCAGTGGTCAGCAACAGTTAGAATCCATCCCCCGCCAAGCAGCGTGGTGAACGCCCACAGGAGGGGCCCCTGCTCTGTGATGCTCACAGATGCGTTGTCAACTGACCACACCATGAGGTCATAAGATACCTCTTTCCAATTTTCAATTTTGCAAAAAGTTGTGGAGGCGGCCCTGCTGTGGTCATGTCCATCCGTGGCGTGTCATCCTCAGGGACCTGGGCAGGAGCAGGGACACAGAGGCCCTGGGCAGGTGACTCGCTCGCTGCGCTGCAGGAGCTCCAGCTAAAGAGCCAAGTCCTGTCCAGATCATTCTACAAGCTCCAAGAAATCCCGCCACACCCCTTGCACTTTCATAAAAACCACTGGAAAACCCTATCTATTATTGCAGTGAATAAAATGGGGTTTTGAGCTTATTGTTGGATTTAATCATTATTTTTATGGCAGAACTAGGGGTGTGTGAGAGTAGTTATAACAGTTGTTTTTTTTAATCTTTTATTAAGTCATTTATCATGAGCAGAATTCGGTGTCTAACCTTAGCTCCTTATTTAAGTTTCTAACTTATCTGGGTTTCTTTTCTTTCTTTCTTTTTTTTTTTACATGTTGTATATTCCCATTTTATGTCTCTAAAGGTTATAGAATAGCTATTTCATTTTCTCCAGCAAAAGCTATTTAGCACTCTGGGATAGCGTGGCGGTTAAATGGCAAAAAGAAGAGATGACTTGAAATTAAAGCTACTTAACAGTGAGGATTAGAAGGGGCACGGAAGCCACCCGCGTGCCTCCGTCCACAGCAGCTTCGTTTTTCAACAGAGGATTTTCTGTGGCCCCTGACTGTCCCGCTCAGCTCACTTTCGGGTTCCTGATAATCTGGCCAAGAGCAGAAGAGATGGAGGATGAGCACAAAAAGTTTTTAGAATGAATGTGAGCCTTACAGTGATCCATCTAGAATGCCTTTTAGATCGTTAAACCTATTCTTCCTGTAAAAATCACACTTATTTATGGTGTTCCTATACATTGATTGCATGTCCATGTAATACTTCAAAATCCTCAACAACTAATTTTTTAGATGTTTTATTTCTTTTAAGTTTTTAAGGATTTTATTTATTTATTTTAGAGGGAAAGGGAGGGAGAAAGAGAGGGAGAGAAACATCAATGTGTGGTTGCCTCTTGCAAGTCCCCTACTGGGGAACCTGGCCCACAACCCAGTCGTGTGCCCTGACTGGGAATTGAACCGGCGACCCTTTGGTTCACAGACCAGTGCTCAATCCACTGAGCCACACTGGCCTGGGTAACAACTAATTTTTTTTTAACAGCCTGAAATTCAAAAGACAACAGTAAAAGAGGAAAATTATTAATAATGTCCTAAGATTTGAGGTCAGCGGGGTATGATTAAGAATGTTATAGGATTATTTTAGTCATTTAATTCTGATGGGGATTTCTTCCTGTAGAATCTTTATTTCCTTTCTCCTTCACTGGACACTGTTTTCTTCTCCTTGCAGATCCACTACAGGATTTATCCTGTCTCTAAAACCTGTCCTAATCTCGCCAGCCTATACACATGCTGTCCTGTACAGTGCTGATGCTGTCACTCCGCTCTAGGTTTAGTGGGATCCGTTTGCTTCATTGTACACCCAGCACTCGTCATTCTGTTTATATGAATGGATGAGTGAAGGAATGAGAGTTTCAAACACTTCCCAGTGATTTCTCACAGCTCTCTGCTAACTTTTATATTTGCTGAATAAGTTGTAGATGATAAAAAATCTTGACGTTAGGGGCTGTGACGTTCAGCTCTCATTCCCATCGTCCCCAGTCTTCCCTTCTAACTACTGAAGCCAGCCAATGAAGGAGAATGCAGTTTGCCCCAGGAAAACTGAGCATTAGCTCCGTGATCTTTCTGCTCTTTGCAGAGTGGCATCAGGGTGTGGGTAGGGGCACGGGGGTACAGCTTCCATACATACCCCATTTCACTCTCCCCTCCTTGCTGCTGCCTCCTTCACTTTCTGAGGGTGATAAACCTAGAAGCATTACAGTCCACACTTTTGGGAGAGGATTGCTTCCCCCCACTTTCTTCCCTAATATAAAAAAAAGTATCAAAGGAAGAAAGCTTTTAAGTTCTCTTCCAAGGTAGATCCAGGCTTTGTGGGACCTGAGCTTCATAAAACTTGGAGATAGGGGAGCTCTTTCCAAAAAAAAAAAAAAAGAAAGAAAGAAATACAAAAGTAGCTACAAACTGGAACTCTTTATTTATCATTAAAGATTTTATTCATTTATTTTTAGAGAGGGAAAGGGAGGAAGAAAGGGAGAGAAAAATCAATGCATGGTTGCCTCTTGCACGCCCCCTACTGAGGAGCTGGCCCACAACCCAAGCCTGTGCCCTGACTGGGAATCAAACCTGTGACCCTTTGGCCCACAGGCCAACACTCAGTTCACTGAGCCACACCAGCCAGGGCTGGAATTCTTTATTTAGAATGAGGGAAATCTCACAACAGATTACTGCAGCCTTCAAGGCTCACATCCCTTATTTTCTGATATCATTAGGTGCTTTGTGAGAAATCGTACTGGAATGCCCAGGGCTATGACCTGGCTTTCCCTCCCTAGAGGGAAACTCCCAGCAAGTTGAGGCTTGAGTTCCAATAGCCTCACAGTAAAGTCCCCTCTGGTATTTAAAAGGTTTACAATCTAAATATCCCATGTGTATATATATATGGACATAAGAATCTTCCAAACCGTACTTTTTTCCATTCCTCCTTTTTCCATGTCTATGATAACTTAGATAGAACATGTCTTATTCTGGCTTAAAAAGTCTCAAAGAACAGAGACTCTTTCAATAGAGGGGAAAGCTCAGATCCGGAACCAGCAACTCCCTCACCCATTTGACACAGTTATTGTGAGTGAGAGCCCCAGTCAGGCCCTGTGCGGAGAGAGAGCAGCGCCACTCCTCGTGGAGAAGGAGCCAGCCGACAGTGACCCACCACGCAAACACACAGGCCCAGATGTGCGCAGTGCCAGGAGAGAAACCACACTCGGAGCCCGCAACGAGGAGACACGGAACCTGGGACCACGGCTTTGCTTACACTTTTGTGTGCTCTGTAGATTTTGTATTTGGTGCTTTGGGGGGCGATGAGAGGGGTCAAGGCCATCAAGAAAGAGGAGGCCATATCGAGCATGGATAGGAGTTTACTGGGTGAACATGGTGGGGATGAGGGATGTTACAGGGTGTCCGGCCATGAGGGTTAAAAGGGAGGAACTCAAAGGACCCACGTATCCCTGTGGCTTGAACCTGAGGCTGGTTCAGCCTTCGTGGCAGCTCTAGGGAAAGCAGAGAGTTGTGACTCGTGCCTGTGCTCTTCTGTTGGTACGCAAAGACTTTGCGTGACAGGAAGATGGCCGGACACCTCATGAGTAGCTTTTCCACCATGATTGCATGTTAAAACAATCCTATTTTGGATATATTGGGTTAAATGAAGTATATCGAAATGAAGTCACTTTTCTTACCCTTTTATTAAATGTGGCTCCTGGGAAGCTTATACTTGGCTTTGTGGCTCCCATCATGGGGTGACACTGTTTAAGCAGTTGGTCCCAGTCCTGGCCGTGCGTTACTACCCACAGACCTCCCTCCCAACAGACAGAGGGCATCGGAGCCCCTCAGGGCTCAGGCCAGGACCCCGCATTTCAGATAAGGGACCCCCGTTGTTGTAACGCGGGCTGCCCCTAGGAGTGCCGTGGCTCGGGTGTGTGGAGCGTAGTTCTGCGTCTGCACCGCTCGGCCCTCGTGCCTCTGGCAAGCTCTCTCTCTGAATCTCGCCAGATTCCAGGGACCTCTTGTGCAGGATAACTTCCTGCGCAGAGTCATTTGTGGAAGGTCATTTGTCAGTAAGGCTCCTGTTGATGGCAGCCCAGACTGATAAATGTCTAACTCCAGGGACATCATTTAACAGGAAAAAAATGAGCCCGGTGCCTTCTTCAGCCTCTGCACCATGGGGCACCTGCTTGCCGGGCAGAAGTGGGGGCCTTAGGGATTCACTCCTGTCCGATCTGTCTCCGTGGAGAAGCGGTGCAGGCTCATGAGGAAGACACCTGGCCATCTCTGGCTCCCCTCAGCGTGAGTGTGGGGTGAAGTCTCTTTTGGAAGGCGACAATGCCAGACAGGCACAGTGACAAACTCGTGCCTCCCTTCATGCTTTCCCGAAGACACTTACTTCCAGTTAGTAAGATGTCTTGCTTTCGGCACCTCCTTATCCTGACTAGAGCTTCGTCGTGGTCATGGGTATTTATGGGTTTTTCCAAGGTACACTCTTTAAGTGGTCTTTATCTGAAGGGCTCTTAACAACACCAGTCTTTTCAAAGTCTGAGAAAAGTGACTATTCCTTATGTAGTCCAGAAAACCAAATTATACTGGTCCCTAGAAGCCCATAAATACAAGCTTATATTTCCACATCTGCTAGAAGGCTTCTTCTTCAGCTGAAAGTCTTCTTCTCCTCTGGCTTCTCCAATCCCATAGAGCAGAGGGACGACACCCAGAGGGACCACTTCTGCTCGTTTAAATCAGCATGTCCTAGGAACCGTGGGACTATATTTTAAAGTCACATCGTTTCTTTGGTTGCTGTGTATATTTACTGGTATATTTACTTTGCTCTGGAGTCCCTCCACGTGGGATCTGCAGACTCTTTTCGCTCCATGGCTCCTTCTTCCTCGTAGGCTGCCCCCGGCAACGGCTGAAGTGGAACCGCTATTTATAGCTTGATTTTTCACAAGTCGCTTCATGTGAATTGGTAGAAGACCTCTGCCAGCCCATTACCTCTGGGGTGACATGATCAGCATAGAACTTCAGTTTCTAAAATAGAAATTTAAGTAGCGTCGTGAGAGAACTGCTTGTGTAGATCGTGCTAACACCTTGTTAAGTTGGATAGATCCTTGTCTTAGCTGTTAAGAAAGTTAATGTTCCTTTAAATATCATTCATTTGAGAAACAGCAGGAATAAGAGTGTTTTTTTTCCTCCATTTAGCTTCATGGAGATTATTGATATCATTAAAGAAATTCAAGCAACCTCCGAAATTCTCTCCAATTCCATAGCAGAATGCCCGGATGTCTTTCTGGGGCACGCTGATGTTCACATTCTGGTCCGCTGCTCCCAGAGCGGGTTCTGCCTTTTTGTAGCTCCTTAATTTGGATGTATTGTTCTCTCCTCCTAGCATCTTACAACCCTTCTCCTAGCAAACTCCTAAGCAGCCTCTCTGACACTCACCCCCCTTCCAAATGCTACTTCTTCCCTGAAATCTCCCCCAACTGCCCTGGGGTGTGGTATCTCACGTAACTCTACTTCAGTACTGAATTCTAATTCAGCGTATTTATTTACATATATTGATCCCTCATCCGTGAGTCCTGGAGGGTAGGGATTAAATTCAGTGTTTGTCTTCAAGAGGTAGGAAAGAGCAGACGTTTGAAGGTAACTACCGTATCTCCACCTCTTGACTTTTCCCGTGCCATATCCTCCCACTTTTTCAAGCTTCACTTTTACGGTGTGATCCAAATGCATTCATTCATCATCTGGGTGGCTTGTCTTTTCACAGGCCTCCGTTTCTTTATGTCCATTAAGTGAGGTTCTGCGGGTCTGGACGGGTAGCGCACACACCAATATGTGCGTCTGAGGCCTGGGAGAGAGGCCTTAAGGACCCTCCTCTTTATCTGGTCAGCGCCTCCCCGGCTGCTCAGGCCCTGGCTGACCCTGAAGGAAGGAACAGCACAGCCTAGAGTTTCAAATGTCACCAGAGTTGACGTTGGAGTCCCGTGTTCTGCTTCTTGGCCCTGCAGAAGGGACACAGGGACAATTGAAACTGAAAGGCAAGATGGATGCCCTCTAAATATCACCTCACTGCCTAACATTTTCGGTCTGGGTTGAGTGGTGTGTGGTTTTCTTTGTAGTGTTTTATTTGTATTACTGTTATTGATTGAAAATGAGTATGGCAGTAGAATGCTTTGATTTTGAAGCTGCAAGTCATATACAAACAGAACTGTATCCCAAGAAGGCATTTCCAAGCCCAATTTAGAGTAACAAAATGTTTGTAAGTTGAATTAAATGGCTCTTCTTTATCCCTGACACCGTGTAAATTGACTGAAGGGAAGCAACCATTGTCTGAGCTACGTTACAGATACCACAGCTTGCAAAAGCAAGCAAATGAAACAGCAAATTCGGTGCCAGATTTGCAACTTATGTTGGAGAATAATGGCCTTAAATACAGACACAGATTCTCTCTGTATCTTCATTAGAATGAAGTGCCGTTTTTCTACTGTAGCGACATAGCATTTCATTAAAATATAAGTGTGTGTGGGAGTTCATGAGCTCCCCTTGTGTTTGGGGAACAGCTCTGGCAGGATTAATGACTGTTGGGGTTTTTTTTGTATTGATGCACTTTTATATATGCATCTGTATTTATGAGAACATATTATTTCAGATACTGAGTTCAG
>CM052549.1:78833120-78861172 GCA_028533065.1 Trachops cirrhosus
TCCCTCTGTAAAAGCAATGGAAAAAAATGTCCTCATTGAGGACCTTAAAAAGTTATAGAAAACTGAATTTTATAATTTTTCATCTATAAGATTGTATAAATTTGTACTCTTACTAAAATGGAACTTACCTTTTTTACTCTACAACTGAATAAATACAAATTAGCTTTATTCCTGAATATGGATCATTATACATAGCTTCCTAGACACATCCAAAAATACATACTTGAAATGAGAAGTATAATGAAGATGATTAAATAACTAACTCCAAATTTAATCACTTTGAACATTATCTTTATAATATTATGCCAAATATGTTAGTGATACTTATCTAAATTTCAACATGTTATAATCTACATAATTTATTAGTGATAGCTATACTTGAATTTCAGATAATGCATTCAAAACTGCATAGGATGAATATTAAAGATATTATTCTTTCAGTTAAAAATTATCTTCTCAAAGGAAAAAATAAAATAATATGGTTTAAGTTCTTCAGCAGGCCGAATGTCAGTCTATCATTCATTCCTAAAACACTGACTTAAATTGGAAATCATAAATCTTGCTGAGAGAGAATGTCTTTTTTATATGAGATACTCAGTAAATATGTGATAAAATTAGGCAACAGACCCTCACGGTTTTATTGTTGGTACTCCTTATGTTTATGCCAATAAGATAGGTTAATCATACAGAATGCATTTTCATCCGGCACCAAACTTCCATGAGAGAGAGAGACTTATTTCACCTTCTTCAGATCTCATTCCGTGACATACTGGAGCTAAATTATAGCTTTGATTATTAAGTGCTTAATTAAA
Source organism: Trachops cirrhosus (assembly GCA_028533065.1). Taxonomy (NCBI): domain Eukaryota; kingdom Metazoa; phylum Chordata; class Mammalia; order Chiroptera; family Phyllostomidae; genus Trachops; species Trachops cirrhosus. Next base: position 78,833,933 of record CM052549.1, read on the forward strand.
GAAGAAGAATTATCCTAGTTTGCCTCCTAGTATCGCTGCATCGACCCACCCCCAGCAGGCCGACCTCACACCCCACACGAGGCAGGTACCGTCCTGATCAGCTCTCCTGGTTTCTCAGCGTGGGCCTGCCTTGGAATACGCCGGTTTGAATGCTAAATGCTCTTACGAGTGAAATCACTTGGGACTCCTTTCTTGTAGGGGTGATATTAAGCTTTGTTAATCAGAGTGGAAAATGTGAATGTTTACAGGGCACTAGAAAAAGCTCTCTCATCAAAAGTGGAGACACAGCCCAAAGAAAAGACTTGTTCTCAAAACCTGCCTGTGTAGCGGAATGAACCAATTCAGCTTCGCATAAAAGAGGGATCCTACAGTGAATTCAAGTGGACTCTTTCCCCTTCTTTATGATAGTGGTAATGTTTCATTGTTTCCCAATGAATGGAGCTAATTGTAAACTATTTCTCCTGTCACTGTGAGTTTCGTTTGCATTGAAAACCCTCTGTTAAAACCAACAAGAAAATTAATAGTGAAAACAGGGGGCTGGTGTCTAATTTCTGTTTGCTTTTGAGAGCTGGTTGGGAACAAATAAAATAAACAACCAAGGCGTCCTAGAGGAGAATAACAGAAAGCCTTTTCTGTCTTTGCACAGTGCAGAGCCTAACGGAGGTCACACACCCTCCAGCAAACCTGCTTCACATTCAGGCATCTGTTACCAGGACCACAGCAATCACCGTTTGAAGTCTGCTCAGAAAAAATGCAAAGGGCCTGCTGAAATGCCAGCATTTTCATTTTGTTTTGATGACTTTCTCAAAGAATAGCAATGTTCAGCTTAGATTTTTTGTGTGTGTAGTGCCCTTTGAGAAAGAACATTTTCTCTTTAAAAGCCACACAAAGCTCAACTCAAGCAGTTTCATTGTTCTCCCTCTCTCAGGAAGCTAATAAAAAAGACTAATGTATTACTTAATGAAGCTATTCGTTGCTTAATAAAAATAAGGATTAGTAACAATAACTGTTATACTCCCATTAACCTTATTTTCCAGCTCGCACATAGAAGTTGCTTAGATGTATTATATTTCTACCATAGTTTGCTTGAAAAATAAATAGGGCTACTGGGAAATTTAAATTTCATTTAAAAAGTAAGATTGTTTTCCATTGTTATTTTAGAAATTTGAGTTAAAAACCAGTGTTAAACCCAGCTACTAAAATCTCAAGTTCTGGGAAGTGCCATTACTGGCTAGTGGCAGCTCTGGAAGTGGGAGAAAATCTGTGACTCGCAGTTCGCCAGCCTGGGTCTTATTCCCAGGTTTGCAGCTTCCTTACTGTGTGATATTTGCAAGTCTACTCTGTGACTTCTGATTTCCTTGTGTGTTCCTTTTCAAAATGGGAAGTAGCTCAGGCAACCTACAGCCAGAACCACTCGTGATTTGTTTGTGATGGTGACAGGTACATTTCATCAACGTTCACAGCGAAAGCTAATAAAAACCAATATGATCGACCCCTGGTGCGAGATTTTTATAACAAATCGTGAGCATCTGTGGTAGGCGGTTCCCAGTATCATTCCCCTAGATCAGATGAAGTCAACCAAATTTAGTAAAGTCTCTTTACTGAAAGCTTAGTTGAAAGATTATTCTTCTTTAAAGACATTAAATGCATTAAGAATCTATGCACAGCCCTGGCTGGTGTGGCTCAGTGGATTGAGTGCTGGCCTGGGAACCAAGAGGTCACCAGTTCGATTCCTAGTCAGAGCCTGGGTTGCGGGCCAGGTCCCCAGTTGTGGACATGCAAGAGGCAGCCAGTCGATGTTTCTCTTGTTCTCTTTCTCTTTCCCCTCTCTCTAAAAATAAATAAATATAATCTTTTTAAAAAGAATCTGTGCTCTGTAAGGTCAGGAACTTTGATGTTGATGCAGCCAAGTATCTAGGGCAAGGGTGTCAAACTCACTTTCACCAGGGGGGCCACATCAGCCTCGTGGTTGCCTTCAAAGGGCCGAATGTAATCCCAACTCCTTATCAGTTAAGCAGTAGTTACATTTATACAGTCCTAAAATTATTTTGGCCCTTTGAAGGCAACCACGAGGCTGATGTGGTCCCCGGTGAAAATGAGTTTGACACCCCTGCTCTAGGGCATTGCATTGCCCATAGTATTGAATCAATGAATGAAAGAACTCACTGAATATATCCTCCTTTACTATATTCATGGGATGATTTAGTTCATGACTGTATTCCTCATGAATATGTTCTTCATGAATATATTCATTCGGAGACGAAACCTGTGACCCTTCGCTTCTGATAAATTGAACAATCCATAAAATGCTAATGTATTCACATTTACTGAATGTATGTAAAAGAAGAATGTATTCATATTCATAGAATATATTCGGGAAGAATATCCCTTAACACAATTACCTGAGAAATGGTACATTTGGTGCATTTGGTGAATCAGTCATGTATCAGTTGATTCTTTGGAGAATTGTTCTTTTTTTTTCATTTTTTATTTTAGTTTATTCAGTACAGTTTCTATCCTTCATTCCCATTCCAGCCCACCCACCCATCCTTCCCTTCCTCCCTCCCATTTCCAACCCCCCTAGTTTTGTCCATGTGTCCTCTATATTTGTTCCTGTAAACCCTTCCCTTCTCCCCTGAAATTCCCTCCTCTCTCCCCTCTTGCCACTGACAACCTGTCCTCTATTTCAGTGTCTTTTGTTATATTTTACTTGTTTCTTTGTTTTGTTGTTTAGGTTCCCGTTAAAGGCAAGATCATATGGTATTTGTCTTTCAATGCCTGGCTTATTTCACTTAGCATAATACTTTCCAGCTCCATCTATGCTGTTGCAAAGGGTATAAGCTCCTTCTTCCTTTCGGCTGCGTAGTATTCCATTGTGTAAATGTACCATAGTTTTATGATCCATTCATTTACTGATGGGCACCTGGGTTGTTTCCAGCACTTAGCTATTGTAAATTGTGCTGCTATGCACATTGGGGTGCGTAGGTTCTTTTGGATTGGTGTTTCAAGGTTCTTAGGATATAGTCCCAACAGTGGAATTGCTGGGTCAAAGGGCAGGTCCATTTTTAGTTTTCTGAGGAAGTTCCATACTGTTTTCCACAGTGGTCGTACCAGTCTGCAATCCCACCAACAGTGCACTAGGGTCCCTTTTTCTCCACAACCTCTCCAACACTTGTTGTCTGTTGTTTTATTTATGATGGCCATTGGAGAATTGTTCTTGATCAATCCAGTTTTAGAGAATCGGTTTTTGGCACATTGACACACAGCCCCTTTTCTTGACTCTGATAAGTGAGATCATGAGCAGGTGGGGTACTGGCAGTTGGGGTTTGCTACCCTATCAGCCCATGGACTCAGATGTCCCCCATGAAATCTCTGTTGAAGGATGGATGGGATCCCCTTCTTCAAAGGGAGAGAGCTTACAGGTCAAGGTCAACTTCAGAACAAGAGCCAGTTACTCAGCTCATTCTGGCTTACTGTTTCACGTTCTCTCCTTGTGACTCAGAGAACGTGGCTTTCAGTTGGGAATGTGTTTGAGTGTGTGAGTATGGAGGATACTTATGAAGACAACCGGACACAGAGGAGGGACATGGACTTCAGCTGTTAGTGTATGCTCTGTATTTATGTTATAAAATATGGATACAGGGTGCTCAATAGAAGTATATCATCTTATACAAATACAGAGCATACAAACGTATGTTTAAAGAGTGTAATCTATATAAATCAGTAACCAGCCACTTGAATTTCCTTTCTCAGGTAATATAAGCCCTTTCAAAGTTATAACCCCAGCCACCCAAGGGTTTGGCCTGCCATGGAGAACCACTGGCGTTGTGAGCCACGGCTTCCAATGAAATTGCTCTCTCTCAGGTAGCTGAGGGCAGAAGCAAGATGGAGAACCTTTCAACTAAATGAGCTAGGACGGCGGTGAGCCTGTAAGATGTGAACATTGGAACATTTAAGCCACTCGGTTATACCTTTGTGTCTAAGATACAGACATGGTGAGCTCAAGAAAATGGGGAAGAAAGCTTAAGAGAGTATGTAAAATGAAGGCAAGATGGTAGACTCCATAACCTTCAGAGGGAAAGCAGAAGAAAAGAAAGTCAATATTTTCATGTCAGAGGGGTTTGGGGGAGGTCACGGATGTGGGCTTTTTGCTCTATGAATTTAAATAGTTTGCATTCCCTATATCTGTGAGAGAGAAAAGGGCTGTAATTATGGTTGATAAGTTAATCAAGGAAAGGAAAGCTCTACGTTTAGAATGAAAGGAGACATAATTTAAAAAGTGACATCACCTTTCAAAGCCCTTAAAAGTATCCTGAAGTCCCCTCAGAATTTTTATGGTGTCTCTCTCTACCTTAACATAGGCCTCCAACAGTATCTTTTACTTTCTTATATGTGACACTTCGTGTTAAATGAATGGAATTGATAGCTGTCACTTTTTTTGAAATTATGATTGTTTTAATATTCTGTAGCTGCGTGTGTACTGAGTAAGTTTTTGGTGGCTTCACTAGACATCTGTCCCATGGCCTGAAATACAACAGTAACTCCAGTATTTTCTACATCATTAAGGTATTTCAGTGAGGTTACATATTACTTAGTCTTATCTTGATTTATTAACTTTTGGGGATATATAGGCACGGCTCCTTTTACTGGCTCTTTGCTTTATTGTGCCACACAGACAGGTGTTACACACTTTACAAGTCGAAGGCAAAACCCTCCATCAGCAAAAACGCTAGGGCTTGCTTTATGGCGATGCTCGCTTGACTTGAGACGGTCTAGAACCAGATCTAAAATATCTCCAACGTATCCCTGCATACCGTGCATGCGGAAGGTGCGTGCATCATGAAGGTACAGCTACCTCAGTTTTTTGAAAAACTGAATACACCTATGTAACTCGGACCAAGATCAAGAGACAAAAAGTTACCAGCCCTCCAGATTGCTTCTGAATTCAGTAATTGATGCTAACTAGAGGGATGTTCATGTAGCAACCAACACCTGGCAATGTTTGATGGATAACTACCAACGAAATGTGACTGCGCTGTACGACAAGAAACCAAGGCATCTGCAGATCTGAGGAGTGTTTTCTTTGGACAGGACGTGACCCGCCAATAAGAAAACAGTCATTGTTCACCTGTATCTCAGAATGTCAGGGCCCTGAGGTGTCTGATCTAACACAGGTTCCCTCAGATGACCCCCCTGTGGGACGCACCTGGGTGGCCTGTCCCTCTAGCCCTGGGTCAGTGTCCCAGAGCATTTCTGCCGTAGGGCGCACACGCTCTTGCCGCAGCCCTTGCCTCTACCTTCACTTTCCCTTTCGGGCCCTGCAGTGCTTCTGTGGCACTGGCTTTGCCTCTCCGGGCCATCTGTCCTCACGCTCCCAAGTGTCTCTGAGGCCCCCGTGGCTGCCAGCTCCTGTCCTCTGAGTGCAGACTTTCAGTGATGCCCTCTGTTGTCAGTAAGAGTCTTCCCTTTGCACTCAGACGCAGTCTGTTCTGTCTCCTTTGGGTGGAGTCGCCCATTAGGGCAAGGGCAGATTTGTAGCGCCAGATACTCAACGCCAGCAATGGAAGTATTTTTTGTTATTAATGTGCTCCAAGTGACTTTATCAAATCCATAACATTGCCAGTAGTTTTCTGTTCTTCTCTACAGCCCACGAATGTGTTTCCGTCTTATTTTAAGTGTCTAAAGCTGTGGGGAACCTTGTCATCAGCTGGTACGGATCATTTATTTTAGTAGTAAGAATTTCTGGGCCAGAGGGGCCAAGCGATTGTCTCAGGGGATATTAGTACCTGAGCTATCCAGAGTCTGACACTGCTATGCCGTGTGTCGTGCAGTGAGTCACATGTCCGGGCACACGTACATGCCAACACACACACAGCTCATGTATATTACACTGGTCCGGGAAACCATACTGGAAAGGAAATCAGTGCTTGTTAAAATTTATGCTGTTATAAAATATTAATTTTTAAGCTATTAGTTTTATTTTTGATCTTGTCTAATATGCTTCACATTCAGATTAAAATCCACAAAAAGGTAAATAGAATAAATGTTTTATATATATATATGCAACTTTAGTCATACAAATATTAATTTAATGCTACAGGTGTGCTCACCTGTAGCATTTTTCCTCTCCCATTTTGCCACCAAAAACGGGGGACACTACCAAAAGGCGGTTGACAGTCAGAATGGATTGTTGCTGAATGGAAGAGTGCAGAGGAAGTAGTTCATGAGTGCATGGGGACGTGCCCTTCACGGTGCAATGCCCGCGGCTGAGCGAGCGGCTGAGCTGGAACAACCGAGGCTGCCTCTCCTGCTAGGAGTCACGGAGCAGACACGGCAGTACAGGGTTTGCAGAAAAGCAGCTGCTTGTGGAAGGGGGGGCCTGACTTTCTTACCTGTGTCTGTGGCCTACGGACATTACTTAGGCCCCGCTTGGAGTCAAGGACAAAAATTAGTCAGCGTCAGGCACAAAAACAGAGCTCTGTTCAAGGGGAGTAATGCAGAATTGTCTGAAATGAGAAAGTGTGGTTCCATTATGTATTTTATGATGTAATTCAAAAATAATGATTTATACTCAAATCATGAAGGATTGTACCTCAGCATAATATTTTAATACCCTTCTTCCACGCCAGGGCTCTGGTCACGATCATTGTCTGAACTCATGAATTCCCAGCCCCTGAGCAGCTGGAAAATCTCTCCAACCAGCAACCGCACTCTCATCATAGCTATCCAGGACACATAGGTGTGGATGCCTCCGTTTAATCAAACCCACTTAAATTCACAGTCCTCTGTGGTGACTATGAAACTGTTGCTTTCGAAAATATTTAAAAGAAAAGGGAGAATTTCATGATAAGTACTGCTTTAAAGAAAGCCAACCTTAAATTCTGACAGTTATTCATTTTAAGCTTTTACTTGTTATCAAAATTTAGAAAAATGAGAACATGGATTCAGGAATTAACCTAAAGTAAATTGCTGTCATCCTCATTTGTGGTATTCCTATTATTCTTTTTCTATGCTATTTTTTAATATTACCTCTTTAATACTGAGGTGACAGAATTGAAAAACGGTCATCAACCAATACTGACACGTAGCTGTCTTTTCTCCTTATCGTGCTTTGGGGACAACGAAGGGACCGTGTACTCTGTAGTCACGTTAGTACTCACTTCTTGAGCAGCCGTGAAAATAGATGGTCAACAGAGTTTGAATTAGACTACAGAAAATGAGTGGATGCCCACACTTGGGGTTACGGCTCGCCAGAGATCTCCAGTTGGGTACCAAAATCATCTCATCTATGTTCTGCCTTCTCTGTGTGTGTTTCGTTTTTCCCCCGTGCCCTACAACTCCAGTTTATGAGACATAGGGAAATGTCTCATGGAAATTATAAAAATACATGTTAAAATATTTAAATCTCATTAGATGGTACAAGAGACAAACTTCTTGAGACCAGGAATCACCTTAGTTATTTTTACACGCTCTGCAGTGTTTTTCACAGAGGTGTGCCCTCGGAAAAAGAGCAGTTGATGCAAATGTCCTTGCCATTTGAACAGTGTTGGATTCCTATAAATACGAGTGATTTTGTGTCTTTAGAGAAAACTGTGAGGTACTGGGTTACAAATACATTTCAGCAAGTAGATGAATTCACAAGTAGTGAATCAACAAATGAGGGTGAACTGTATGTGAAATGCACAGATCTTAAAAGTGCAATTCAGTGGATTTTGATAAACGTGTACTCTGATGTATCCAACCTCCAGTCAAGAAACAGAACGTTTTCGTGAGCGCAGGAAGTTCCCTTGTGCCAATTCACAGTCCATTCCGACCTGCACCCTTCCCCCGTAGGCAACCACTGTCTGATTTCTATCACAATAGATTAGTTTCGCCTGTTCTAGAATTTCATGTAAAAGGATCCGTTCAGAGTGTTGTATTCGGGGCCTACATTCTTTAGTGCAAAACAGTGGTGTTTGTGGCACTGGTTCATATTTTTTATTACTTAATGACACTCCCTTGTTTGAATATACCCTATTTGGATATACAATTATTTCCAGACAAGATCAGGCACATTCAGGGTGGTGTTAGCCATAGACAAAAAAACAAAAACAACAACAAAATACCTTATTTTTCTCTATAGGATTGCCTCAGTGTCTTTGTCAAAAAATAATGGACCACATATGTGCGGATCTATTTCTAATCTCTTGGTGGATTATTATAGCTTTAGAGCAAATCTTTAGGTCATGTCATACGTCTTCTGATTTTTTCTTTTAATTATTTTGAATATTTAAAGTTTTTAAAAATATTTCCTTATATATTGTAAAATCATGTATTTATTACCCTACAAAGACCAGTGTTGGGGTTTTGACTAGGACTGCATGGTGTATATATAATCTCCCTTTATTTAGCTCTTCATTTCCTCGGCAATATTTGGACGTTTCAGTGTGGAACTTTAAAAGTTCCCCAGATGACTCTAAGGTGTGTAGACAGCGTAATAAAATCTATTAACCTAAGCTCTGTCTTTCTCGGATTCTGGGTGCCTAAAAGGAAAGAGCACAACCCATCCCTGAGATTCTACACACTCAGTAAGTGACGGGTCCTTTCTAGGAGCTCGTGAAAAAGGCCGTGCAGTGCGCTCTCCCCAACGTGTTTGTCTCCCGAAAGGCTCCGTTCTCGTAGCTCTTCCAGAAGAGACACGTACTAAGGCAACATCTGTCGACACCTCTACAGAAGCACACTTGGCAGATTTCTCAGTTTAAAAAAATAGAAGTGTTTCACGCCTGCCTGAGAAGCTTATTCCGTGTTCTGTCTGGTTGTTTTTGGTCATGTATAGAAGGTGATTCGGATTAGCTTGTAGAAGTGAGCAAGATTAAATTGGATCAATTTCCTAACATAGGGGACATCTATGGACGAAGAAGAACTAGTACGTGGCATATTTATATAGAGATGCCTACTTCTGTGCACAGACATACCACCCTGAACGTGCCCGATCTCATCAGAGATGCCCACTTCCTTTTCCTTTCTGTTGCATAAATAAGTAACTGATAACTTACAAGATGTATTATTACCATATCAGAAAACAGCATAACTGCCTAAAGATGGATTCATATTGTAGGAAATTTTTCTCTCAGGATTGAATGTTGAGCAAAAGACTGAAAACCATAGTCACTGTGATTTTATTTGAAGCAATATTCCAACAGCTGTTACATCTTCGTTTGCTACTATATTTTAAATACTTTCTTTTTTCCAATATGCATTAAAACAGTCTTTTCTTCTTGTCTCTAATAAGAGCAACATCTGTTTCTTCTAGTTCAATCAAAGCAGCCACCTCAGGAGTCTCACTTAAAAAATAATGCCGTCAGAAAGGCAGCCTGGATGGAATGTGCTTCATTAACATATTACATTTGCATACAAAGCACGCTTTCCCAACAATGATAAGTTAGGGAGATGTTAGAGAAAATATTATAAAACAACATAGTTATCTAATGAAAAAAATTAAACCCAGAAGCTGGAATATATTTTCAAAGATAGTGATTTTAGGTTAAAAACTCTCTGTAAAACTACAGGTCTCCTTTTGTATAATTGAAAAGTTTTCATCATTAGGATTTAAGGAAGAATTGGAGTTATCTGTTTATAAAGGAACATCAAATGATCTTTCAGTTTAAAATTAAAACTGTCACAGTAGTGTATGCTTTTTAAAAGGACAATGCTTTGGAAAATACATGCTCTGGTTTATTTCAGTCTCCTCAAAGTTAGTCACCGTGAGAAAAAAAGCATCACTTGAAATTGGGTTTAATTTTTGAAACTATTACATGGACATTCAAAACCACATCTATTAAATAATCTAATTTTAAGCAACACATTTTGCTCAAAAGTGCTTTAAAAATTGTTGACCCTGATATTTTTGACATTTCACAATTTATTTTTTCTTGTTTAATTGAATTTATTGGGGCGGCATTGGTTAATACAGTTATATAAGTTTCAGGGGCACAATTCTGTAACCCGTCACCTGGACTCTGTACTGTGTGGTCGCTACCCCAAATCAAGTCTCCTTCCATCACCATTTATCCCCCCTTTACCCTCTGGAAACCACCACGTTATTTTCTGTGTCTATGAAGTTTTTTGTTTTGGTTTGATTTTTTTGGGGGGGGGTTTCCCTTAATCCCCTCACCTTTTTCACCCAGTCCCCCAACTTGCCCCCAACAGCTGTCGGTCTGTTCTCTATCAGTCTGTCTCTATTTTGTTTGTTAGTTTATCTTATTCGTCAGATCCACATACGAGTGAAATCCTGTGGTACTTGGTTTTCTCTGACTTATTTCATGTGGCATAATGTCCTCCACGTTCACCCATCCTGCCACACAGGGTAAGGCTGACAAGAGATACAACGTTTTGAGCTACCTCCCCAAATACTCAAATTCCGTACCACTGCTGCTACACTCTTGGGTGTGTATTGGGGAGGAGGTTATTTGTTCATAAAGAAAACCAGTTTTAATCATTTCACAACAGCTGACACTTACAGAATCCAAGTATAGCCGCTCACGTTGATGTGCAGAGAGCCGGGCTCCCCCAGAGGAATGGACAGTAGCTAATTTGCCCCGAGTGCCAACTGTGTGCCCGGCACTGTTTGAGTGGTAAGGCCTGACACCCCGAGTCCCCACGAGAACCCTGTGGAACAGCCCCTCTATCGTTCCTACTCCACAGAGAAGGGAGCGGAGGCTTAAAGAGGTTAGCTGGCCGAAGGCCCGGCCATGAAGTGAGCAGAAATGAGATTCGTCCCCAGATGCCTGACCGCAGGGTCCATGCTCTTGACCGTCGCTCTGTTCCGTCCCTCGGAGGGTGACTGTGTTCGTCAGACACCCTTGTTCTAATCCCGCTCAGTCTCTTCAAGGAGCACGTTTCACATGTTCCTCGAAGAGACTGTCACCCCAAAGATACGGCAACCCCTCCCATCTTCCCAGCAAGGCAATTAAGAGTACCTTTCGACTAACTTGCCTATTTAACTTTCAGTGCTAAAGGTGAAACTGTCTGTAATATTTAGTTAATTACTATGTGCTTTTAAAATTATACCCATAAATACTTTAGAAAGTTTATGTTCCACTCTCACCTCTGGGAAATGATTTTGTTCTAATTTCTTTAATGCGGCTTTAACATCAATGTCCCCATCATAAACTTGTAACACATCTGGCACATTTTTTCAGAACAAATCATCTTCGCCTCTGCGTTGTTTGAATACAGGAGTTCTTTCCCGTGTGGTATGCTGTTCCTGGACGTGTTTTTCTAAACCTCAAGTGCCCACTGACATAACATTAGGACACGTTTTTTTTCAGTGGTCAAATATGTATATTCATAATGTCCGCAGGGTTAAGACTTATTACCCTACTGTCTTGTTGAGAAGGCTATTTATAACAAATATAGCAATGTTTGTCTTTGTGAGGCTAGTAACCCCCAGAGAAAAAGTCCTCAACTTAAGTCTCAGTTTCCTGTTTTGTAAAATGCGATGATTCAAAGTGCGTTTATTTTTTGATCCAATGACACAGCTATACTGCTTCCTAATTGCAGGCTCCATTCCAGTGCTATTACAAACCCTATTCATCTATTCTTCTAACGACACCTGTAGAGAGGACACTGTGACTTGCATTTTAGAGAAGAGAAGCCTGAGGAACAGAGGGGTTAGGTCAGTTGCCCAGGTTAGCAAGGGCAGGAGCAAGCAGCGCCCGGCTCCTGGGGCAGCCGGCTGGTCTACAACCTCGTTTCCGTCATTCGGCGACCTCGCCGCTCACTGTTGAGAAGGGGCAGGGCGGCGATGCACGCAGTGTGTGTAGCCGATGCCAGGCATGTGTGAGGTGTGTAGCAAATTTGAGGCATATGAGACATGGGTCTCTTTTTTAAGTTCAAGAATCTGCATTCTTTTTTTTTTTAAATCAGGCTGGTCCCGATCCACTGTCCAGTCATCCAGAACCCTCTGTGTCACAGGTGTGGGTCCCTGGTGGGTGTCTCCCTTCCCTGGAACATGCGTTGGCCATACAATAGTGAGCAGAGAAATAACACCTCTTTAACCGCAAATGAGAAGTGCTGTTTTAGTCCTACCTAGTGATGTATTCTTTGTGATGTATGGTCTTTGTTATCCCTAATAAAACGTAGGGTGATAGTACCTTTTTCCTGAATGAATGTATTGGTATTTATTGTAAGTTTATCTCTTCTATCAATGATCTGGTCGGCTGTGGTAATCTGACTGCATTCCATGTGGTAGTGAGTTCCAAAAGCCCTTAGATGACATTAGTGTTTCATTTCCTATGAAATAAAAATTATTAAATAATATCGTTAATTTTAAAAACGCTTTAAAGAGCCTATTCCTTTTAGCTTCTCTGAAGCAAAACTCATTCTGTTTCTTCCTAATGGCAGATGATTTAGGAAGTGATCAAAGGAAAACATGTTAGGGAGTCTGTCTGCAGGGGGTCATAGATTTTTACTGTAGTCGGTGCTGCCTACACAGTTGTTCTGGTCCCCCTCGCACTGGAGAGAGTGGACACAGGGGTGCAATCCGCCGAAACTTTGGCACCCTCTTTTTTCTCACTATAAATTTTAACAGCTGAGCTCTGAACAGTGGGGGAAACTGCTGTTTGAGCGTCAAAAGGTATAGCTGAGGGTCTTAGCCCTACAAACTGACAATAAGACAGCATGTTCAAGAGTGCTGATCCACTCATTGTACAGTGAAAAAAGTGAACAGAGTTCCCTTTGCTCAGAGTCATACAATACAAAGAGATGATTTTAATAAACACTCTTGAGCTCATGCTAATGTGCCTTGGGGAAAATGCTAGAATTTGCTTCTCAAACCTGTAGTATGAAATTTCCATTTGAATCAGAATTTTAAGAAAACAAATCAGTGTAAGAAAATAGTGAAAGACCTGTGGCATGCGGGATGTCCCAGTGCAACAGCGCAAATGCTGGAATTGGTGGCACCTCGGTGTGTGTGCGACCCTGGTACTACGTGAGTCAAGGACATCCCCAGAAACTGAGTTCCCGTCCTGTGGTGGCGGCAGATGGAAATGAGTGTGTGTGTGTGTGTGCATAGTGTAAGAGAACTCTGGCCATGGAAGCACAGAGGTGATATCACATGTTTTGTTCATGTTTGGTTTTTGTAAGAATTCAGCCTCTGGAACCAGATGTAGCTGAGTTCCAGTTCTAAGTTCTGCTATTTATTAGCCACAGAGGCTTACATTTTATTAGATTGTTTTCTCGCCTACGTATTAGGGGGAAAATTGTATGTATACTTATTTTCTGTGTATTATAAGTGAGTCAAATACACGTCAAGTCCTCGGCAGAGTGACCACCATATAGAGCTTATTTAGAACAGTATATCTGTAAATACTCACATATACAGAGATCATGAAATTAGATTCTTCTCCAGAGAGAACCTTCAGGCTATTATTTTTTATATCATACAGATGAAGAAAAATTCAAAGAAACAGCATGTTTTCTCTTGAGCAATAAGATCATTCCTGCCCCACTGAAGAATGGACTTCATCTTATATGTATTTAGGGGCCATTCCTATCATAGACTGTTAAGGCTTGCCTCTTGATTAATAATAAAAGTTCAAAATAATAATTGGAACTAAAATGAATAGAAATCACAGTTCCAGCTCAGATGTAGCAGTGGTTGCTATCAAAAAGGCTGCTTATCTGAGGTCCAATGTCTCTAGTAATTAAGTTCCTTAAAGAAAATAGAGTAACCTTTTTATTTTAATCTGATTGGAAGAATAAACATTTGTTCAGGAACAATTAAGCTGATGGCCTTTAGTCATAAATTACTTTTGTGAAGACAAGATTTTCTCAGGGATTTTTAGTAAGGCTTTCTGGTCTACCACTTAGAACAGGACGCTGTCAGCGGAAGATGTCTTACCGGGGACTTGCTCCAGTTGCGTGATTGTTAAGATTAAATTTGGGGAATGAACATTTGTAACATTAATGTCCCTGGGATCCTCGCCCCCAAATGGATTTCAAAGCAGAGTTTCTCACATTGTGGAGGAAAAAAAAAAAAATCAAAACCATGTACTTTTCTGGTCAATCCCAGTTTTCCCTTTGAAGGAAAATGCTATGGAAAAGATGCGGTTTTCTGTGCACCAGTTCCGTTGCGGAACCCAAAGCAAACCGGCGCGAGAAGGAAGGATTTCAGTAAACACAACTACCTGTCAGACAGCTGACTGATTTCAATTTCAGAATAAGGTTGACATCGCGTAGTAATTTCAGTACCAAAATGTATATTTTTCTATGGATTTATATGTGCTATATATTTCATCGTTTGGGAATCCTTCACTATTATTTACTTTAGGGCAGGGATTTTCTGTTTTGCTCCATTGAAATAAAATATACTCAAATATGGAATACTAAATCAGAATTTCAAAACCCTGAAATGAGTATCTGAGAGGTGATTGTTGGTAATGACATTTACCAGCATAGTATCGGTAAACTATCTTCTAGGCTCCCACAGGCCTTCACTTTTTCTTAAAGTGGTATTTCTGTGTAATGGTCTGAAACAGCCACTAGCTCAGGGTCTTTCTGTAAAGAACCACACAGGAAGTGTCAATGGCTTAAGGGTCGCCAGTGAAACGGTTTCCGAAGCCACTGTTTGCTCTGCTCTGCCCATGACAATGTGTCAGCACATGAGCTGGCCTGTATTCCAATAAAACTTCATGTACACACCAAAATCTGACGGTTATATATACTTTTTGCACGTAATTTAATATTCCTCTTTTTATTTATTTTTAATTGTGTAGAAACGTGAGACCTACTTTTAGTTCCCAGGCTGTGCAAAAGCAGCCAGCCCCAGGCGGTGTTCGGCCTCTGAGCTTCTGTTTGCAAGAAGGCTGAGCAGAGGCTGGGAGCCAGCACCAGCATCATGCCGATTCGCTCTCCTTCCGCTGCTGAGACCTTTACTTGCTGGGCTTCTTTCTTTTGTGAAGCTGAAGTGTATCTTCAAGTAACTTCTACCTGTGGATTCTAGAGTATTCTCTCTGGAGCCAACTAGAACAAAATCTCTTCCTTTGACGTAGCATAGAACTGTGGAAGGTCAGAGAAAGCCACTCAGACCCTCAAAAACTTCTCTGTGTCTTAGTGTTTTTTAAACTCTTCCCAGATATTTATGTTCAGTGGCTATTTTCTATATGTGACTTAATTTTCTAATTATTCCTCATAAAGTGAACACATATGAAACAGAAGCTTTATAGTCCATGTAATAGAGTGCTTTGGAGAATTTTTGTTTCCCAAGATTTTTGTACTGGGCCACAGTGAAAGGTGATGGTTAGGGGTGGGAGTTGTTGATTTATGTTTTTATTTTTTCAATATAGTCTGCTTCATTATAAAGATACCTTGTTGGTAAATGATCATATAATCCTGGAATTGTTTCCCATGCTTCTTCATAGTGGTCAGCACAAATAACTGTACATACTGACACCTTTATTTTTTAAAACGTAATTTCTGTAAACTATACTTTCCAAATGTGTTTATTGAAAAAATTTAACACTACGAAAACATTTACAAAAAAGAGAAGGGCATTAGACAAAAGTCATAAATCCATTTTCTGATATTAGAGTCTAGTAAAGCTAACCAAAAAAAGTTATTAAGTTAAAATAGTTCATCAGTATCTTCCAAACAACTTTATTTACTTCATTCATTCTCCCAAGCACCCAATGGCACATTAATCTTATCTCCTTAGATTGGGTTATAATTATTTCTTATCTGGTTCAATGGAGACTAAAACCACTTATGATGTTAAAGAAACATGAGAGATCAATAGTCAGTAGCACGTAATTTCCCTCGATGAAAATATATTAATTTTTACTTACAAAGTTCTGACTTTGTCAATATTAAATGTGGTCTTAAACTGAACCATCTTAAGGAAGCAAATTCACTTGTATTTTGCACTTAACAGGCTCTGGCTTGAATGATGGACAGTGGCACGAGGTTCGTTTCCTAGCCAAGGAAAATTTTGCTATTCTCACCATCGACGGAGATGAGGCGTCGGCAGTTCGAACTAATAGTCCTCTCCAAGTTAAAACTGGCGAGAAGTACTTCTTCGGAGGTAAGACCACCATTTTTTATACCCGTTAACTAATACATTGCTAACCGCAGAGTTTCAATCAAGTCTGATTATGAAGTATTTAGACTGGATTTCATGGATGCAGTAGATCTCAGGAAGAAAACAGTCATAATCCATTGAGTCCAAAAAGTGTGGCAAATTTGTTTCTACCGTGATAAAGGTATCACAGTGATATCACTGTATTCTTCTAGTCCAGCTCAAATATTTGAGGTGTAAAGCGTGAGGTTCTGAGTCTTCTCATTCTCATAACAGTCTTTGGATTATATGAGGTTGGCCAAAGAGCATTATGCTAAGTGAAGTAAGCCAGGCAGTGAAAGACAAATACCATATGATCTCACCTATAAGTGAAACTTAATCAACAAACAAGCAAGCAAAATACAGCCAGAGACATTGGAATAAGGAACAAAATGACAATAACCAGAAGAGTGGAGGAGGCGTATAATGGGGGAAAGAAGGGGAAGGGCCATCTAGGGACATGTATACAGGACCCATGGACAAAGCCAAAGGGGGGTAGGATTGAGGTGGGAGGTGGGGGTGTGTGGGGCAGGGGATAGTGGTAGGGGGGAAATGGAGACAACTGTACTTGAATGACAATAAAAAAAGTCCAGCCCTGGCTGGTGTAGCTTAGTGGATTAAGCACGGGCCTGTGAACCAAGAGATCACGGTTCGATTCCCAGTCAGGGCACATGCCTGGGTTGCAGGCCAGTTCCCAGCAGGGAATGCACGGGAAGCAACCATACATTGATATTTCCCTCCCTCTCTCCTTCCCTTCCCCTTTGAAGATAAATAAATAAAATCTTAAAAAAAAAGTCCAATTACTTTTTCCTGTAAAATAAAAAGATACATTTTTCATTTTCACCAGCAACTTCATATTTGGATATTTTCAGTGTGTTGGCTATCTCCTGCTATTGGCTTCTAGTGGAGAGAGACCAGGGGTGCTGCTAAACATCTTCCAATGCATAACACAACCCACAGCAAAGAATAATTTGACCAAAATGTCAACAGTACCAAGAAACTTTGCAAACCACTTTTGACATGTTTGATCACTCACAGCACTTTCTCCATACACTGCACAAATCTTTTTTTTGCAGTTATTACCTTTTGCGGAGATAATAAAGCATAATATTGGCAATGGCCAAAAATGTTGCATATTTTCTTCCATTTTCTATGTTAAAAGAGCTGAATAAAAATTCACCAGTTTTGATAAGGTTTTGTTTAAAAAATTGCACGCTGATATGACAGCTGCCACAATGCAATCTAACAAAATTGTTTCAACTGAAATTAAAGACAACTAAGCCCTACTAGAGCCATTGTATGGAAAGAACTGAATGAACTCCTTGGCCAGCCCAATATATTTGTCACCTATTACTGTGCAGCCAATTACCCCAAAATGTAGTGGCTTCCAACAGCAGGCGTGATCTCCCAGTTGCTGGAGATCAGGAACTCAGGAATGGCTTGGCTGGAAGTCATCCCCACGCCGCTGCGTGTGACTATATCATGCGAAACCTTGACGAGTCGGAGGTTCTGCCTCCAAGAAGGTGCACTGTCTTGGTTGACAGTCGCAGCTGGTTGTTGACCGGGGGAGTCTTCGTCCTCCTCCACGTGGCCCTGATCCTTCAGGATCTCTCTTCATCTTGTGGCCTCTCCTACAGGTGATCGGACTGAATCGGGGTGCTGAGGAGGGAGGAAGAAGAGAGAGATGGGAAGGGGAAGGGCAAGGAAAGGGATAAGCGAGAGAGAGGTCCCCAGATGTGAACCTAAGTTTTCTTCCAGTTCAGTGTTGTTAGTGCTCTCTGCCACTGTGCTTACACGCGGCTGGTTGGGCGTGAGTCGCTGAGTCCAGCCTGCACTGCAGGAGGGCGATGGGACCACCTTGGAGAGCCTGCGTATATCTTGGTTATTAAGTAATGAAAAGATGAACAAAAAGGAAGAGTCTCTTAATGATAAATTTTACTGAATGTAAGAGTATTGTAGTGTAAATCTAGCATATTTTCTATATTAAAAAATGCATCCTGGCAGAAACTGATTTTTTTTATCAATGAAATATGGAGACATCTTTAAAGTGCTAGGTTTGTTGTTTAGATCAATATATCTTTCATTAGGTTATTGCCTGTCTCACTTTAAATCATGCGATGTGAAATTGAAACAAATACACTGCATTAGAAAAGACTTTGGTTTAACCTTTTTATACACATTTGCCTCTGGGAATATAGCTATTAATATTCACATATATATTTGCTTATATTAAAAAGCTTATATATCACTGTACATTTTTCTGATTATTAGACTAAGTCTACTTGACAGCATTTATCTTATATGGATGTCTTATTCCCTACTGTATCTCCCAAGGTCCTAGAAAATTCCTGCAATATAGCAGGTGATGAATAAATATTTATGAATGAATTAATACATTCTGAAAAATGGAGAAGGCAAGCATTTTGTTCCCCTTTCTCTAAAAGAAGACACAGAAGCCCTAGGAGCGGTCCTGATCTGGCCACTGAGTTTGTAGCCAGAAGCTGAGCTCAAGCCCTCTGACCGCCTCCCCTGCAAGGCGTTTCTCCCTCTGCGTCCTGATACGATGTCGGGAGACAGCTCACAGACGCAAGTCCCGAGCTGGACCTCTGCTTCTGTGTTCATCCACAGCGTTCCTCAGATCTTAAACTTATCTAAGTTTAAAAAGGTTCTCAATACATATTTGATGGGTGGATGAAAATCAGACAAGATGTCTTATAGATGTGAGAACAAGCACAGCCCGATAGTTCAACAGGTTTTCCTTCAAAGATGTATTTAATATGATGGGCTTTGGGCCAACAGCTTTTATTGTGGTCCTAGGCGATGGGTCACAATGGTCCGTTAGAGAGCTATTGATAATTCCTATCCATCCGAATGACAGGGGAGTATCTTTGGCCACGGATGAGCTAGCTGAACATCTGAGGTCTGTTTTGATCTATTTCCAGCTAGATGAGTAAGCAAACAGCTATAACCACAAATTTATGGCATAGAGTTTATAAGAGATGAGGGCTTTGTAGATTGCTATTTACTTTACAGATTTTGGTTTTCAAACCCAGCAGTCAAGAGCATATTTCCTCCCTCGTGCGCTGCTGATCTGCCATTGAGAAGAGCTGTCAGCAAACAGTCTCCATGCTTCCTAGGTTATATGAGATCTGTCCAGAAAATGTCCAGCCATGTACTATGAAAACTAGAGACACTTCTTGAAGAAGATACAAGATACCTTGTACATAGGACAATGACGCCTCAGTCTCCTTCAAAGGAGGCACCTTGGGACCTCACACAGTTCTCCCAGTCTCCATCAGCCACCCTGTCCCATTTTCCTGAATCTCACTGATGGTCTGAAATCTCTTCCCTTTCAAAGGTGATTTTAATTTTGGGAAAGGCCAGAAGTTGCAAGGCACCAATTCTGCATCTGGGCTGTAAGGGGACTGAGTCACCTGGGTGATTCGATGTTTCACCAGAAATCTCTGCACAAGATGTGATGTATAAGCAGGCATGTTGTTGGGATGAAGTTGCCAATCACCAGTTGTCCATCTCTGGGGCCTTCTGAATCATCCGAATAGTTTCCACAGAGGAATGTTCAAGCTTAACACAAAAATTGGGCGCAGACTCATTGCTCTACTCGCTCAGTCAGTTTGAATGCGATGGCCACATAATACTCATGCTCACTCAACAGCATCTACCGCCCCCACTGACTAGTACAGCGAAGTTGTCATTGTTCACATATGCTCATTCCAGCCCACTCTCCTTGGCCGCCAGGTTACATCGATGTTGTGCAAACCGCTCTCATTATACTAAAACGGCTGGCCTTTTTCCAGACAGACCTTGTATGTTGTTAATATATGTGGAAATTATATGTGGAAATTATGTTTGAGAAAGATCAAAAGGAAGTTTCAGTTGGACTTCAGGGTGGAATTCAGCGGGATCTGGCTGAGTGAGGCGGGAAGGGGATGAAACTCAAAAGTAGTTCTACCTCTTGCCAGGCTGGTGCTAAGGTAATACATAATTTTGAACAAGCTCTTGCACCTAATAAATGAGAAGCCTGTTTCTTGCAACTCTCTTCCCTCCCTGCATTTGTTTCAGCTTTACTCTTACTGGAAGGTAATAAAAGACATCTCGGACCACAGCTTTTCTTACTTCTCAGGCTCTTTCTTGGCAGCCATGGCTTATAACTACTGTGCTTTCATTTAGAGTACTACTTTTTGTTTGCCTTTCAGAGCTCATAAAGTGGGGCTTCCCCATCAATTCAGATAGCCAAAATAATCAGAGAACTCCTTCCATTTCAAACTGGTTTTACTGTTATCTCAGCCTGTAGGCTGACTGGTTCTAGACTGAGTCCGTTACTCTTTTGAATCCCTTGCTGCACACAGCAAGGAGCCAGGGTGCACCAGCATTTGAGCATTGCCTAATGTCAGAAGTCTCAGCTGGCACCTGGTTTGCCTTCCAAGGAACAGCAGGTGAGAGGATGACCACCTCGTTTTGCTACAAACAACGAAGGCCCCAGCTTCCCCAGCCTGTAATATCCCAGGCATCAGAGCTCGGTACCTAGCGCAGGCAATTCCAGAAACTTTGTAGGTCTGGCACACTTAGCATCCTGGTTTTAAACATAGTGCCGAAAGAGGTGTTCATTTGAGTTAGGTTCGGCTCTGAGTGGTGGAGACAGCAGTGGAAAAGGGGGAAGTCAGGCTCTGAAGGTGTCCAGGGGCCCAGTGGAAAGTCAGGCTTCTTCCATCATCCAGCTTGACCATCCTCAGCGTTTAGTGATCATTCGCCTTGCGATCCCAAGTGGCAGTTTAAGCTCTGGATATTATGTCCAAATTCCAGGCAGAAGCAGGGGGAAAAGAATGGTGGGCGGTGCTCCACTTCTTTTAAGGCCACTCAACTGAGCCTCCTATTGTATAGGAAAAACCTCAGTGGATCCAGCTCACAGGGTCCCAAGGGAGACTGGGTAACCAAGTGCCCAGCTAAATGTCCGAATCTGTACAGGAGGGGAGAAATAAATATTGGAAGTTAATTAGAAGTCTGTGTAACAACTTCTCTATTCAATATTAAACAGTTGATTTTGATTATAGTCTGTGCACCCAATTTTACTTAATAAAGTGGCATCCAATATTATTATTTCCTCCTTGGGCAACTTTTGAAAACCTGTATATGGTTGCTTAATCTAAGGATATTGAATTTGGGAAATACATTTAAGTGGATTTATTTCCTTTCCAAGTTTTCAATTATCCCTCATCCTAGCCTGAAGCTTTTTATAACAAATAATTTAGAGTAGCAGAATTAAATAGTTTTTTAAAAGCAACAGAATATTCTCTAATCATGTATTTACATCTCTCTGCCATTCCCAATTTTATTTCTATTCCCCACAAAAAGCCTAATTCAATATATTTCTTGGTCTTAAATTAAAGGAGAATTATTATCTAACCATTCCTCAAAATACTAAAAGTCACTAGAATTAAGGTTGGTTGGTATTCAAAAGCTTTTCTCTTTAGCTCCAAAGGTAAACGGTGGTACCATTCATAGTTCGTGTGTGTGCTGGAGCTACGTGGAAAAGGAGAAATGCGGTCGTGATTGTTTGATCTGGAGAGATGGAAATGAGGAAGCCGGAGCAACCGCCTTTGCATGTAGGAAACTGTCTGTAGCTTAAAAAGAAGCGAGCCGTCCGAGATGCGCGACTGAGCTACGTGATCCACGCAACCTGGTGTTCCCACCCCTCACCGTGGCACTGACGTGCAGCCTGTGGAGCCGTGCGCTCTTTCCCTAGACCTTAACTTTGGAAGTTACAGCTGTCCTCCAGAACGGATGCTGAGGGCTGGGCAGCGAGTCCCTAGTGGGCACTCAAGTGCTAAGCCCAAAGGGTTTTTGGGAAACATGAGACAGTCAAGAGGTTTTAATGGAAAAGCAGGTTTTATTGAGCAAAGAGGATGAGAAAGAAAAGCCACACAGAGCGGTAGACGTCCAACCATCTCTTAGGGGTTGACCTTATGTCTGTCTGTAACGTCCGTGGTGTGGGAAGACTGTTGGGATTACCTCGAACCCTTACGAGGCATATTTCGTGTTCTGTGTTCCCCGTGTGGTTTGGGTAAACCATAAGGCAGGGGTGAGGAGCCATTAGTCCATCTTGGTAGGAATTTTCTTTGTTCCAGAGGCCCCTCATGGTCTGCTTGCATCTCCGGTCAGTCGAGTTCCACGTCAGGTGGCACACAGCTGGCCCTTGACTAAACTTTGTGTGATTTTGGTTAATTTATATAGTTCTCATGTCCCGCTCCTATATTAAAACACCTAGTTTTTCCTTTAAAAACAGATCCAATTTTTCCTTTTAAAATTTTTGATAAATATTTCTAAGACATATTTTTACATTTTAATATATATTTCTTTGGACAGGTGCATTTTCTAATTTATCTTTTTTTTTTTTTTTTGCAAAGAAACAAGTGCTTTGAGAGCAGGAGGAATAGCTTCCTTGTTTTTTTAGTCACTGTTTTTCATTATTTCAATGCATTTGAAATTGTTTCCAGTCACCATTTATTCCCTCTATACCCTCTTCTGCCTCCACTCCCCACCCCTCCACAATCACCACACTGTTGTCCTTGTCCATGAGTTCTTCTCTTTTTGACTCAATCTCTCCACCCCCAGCCCTCCCCCAGAGCTGTCAGCCTGCTCTCTATCCACGATTCTATCTCTATTATGTTTGTTAGTTTGTTCATTAGATTCCATGTATGAGTGAAATATCACTGTTTTCAACTTCTAATATAATAGGTGGTTAATGCATGCTGCATGAACAGAGGAATGTAAGAAAAATCAGTGAATGAATAGACTGATGCATCTAAGAATCTCAATAGAAATAATTGCTCATTTTCCATTTGTTGCTCGGGCAAGCGATGGCCACCTGTAGGAACCCTAAAACCCCAAAGCTGCCTTGAAGGATTTCA
Source organism: Trachops cirrhosus (assembly GCA_028533065.1). Taxonomy (NCBI): domain Eukaryota; kingdom Metazoa; phylum Chordata; class Mammalia; order Chiroptera; family Phyllostomidae; genus Trachops; species Trachops cirrhosus. The sequence goes on from CM052549.1 coordinate 78,856,952, forward strand.
CCATGTTTTCTACTTTAAAAGCATACGTACTCTAATGGTAATATTCATGAGATTTTTACTGTCTTCTTGAAACTACTATGAACATTTTACTCAACTTTTTAATCCTCGAGATGGTCCTATCAGGTGACAATTAACACAGGTAGAAATTAAGCCTTAAATTATGCGATTTGCCTAAGAACCCTCCACTCCAAAGAGTCAGTGAGGATTTGATTCTTAGTTTGTCTGATTCAAGGCGCTCACCCCTAACCAACGTAAATACATTGTTCACTAGATGTCTGCATTTCATTGGCACTTTCTTAATTACTTTCTGGGTAAAATTGTAATTACTGCTTTAAATATATTTAAAAATATTCTTACATTAACACTTAAATCCATCAGATCAGAACAAATAGGCTGAAAAGTCAGATGAGCTCTATCTTAGCGCGCTCTCAAGAAAAGCTTCTCCTCCCTTCACTTCCCAGCTGTCTGAGGTCTGCGGGGAAGAATATGCGTGACATTGCCCCCATCGACCGTTGCGTGTCATTTACAGGAATGACACTTAAGGTACAGATAAGTACTTGAAAATCTGCTCTGTGATTAGTGGGAGTTTAGGAAAACATCTCTTCTCTCCAGAGTCCTTTCCGTGGGGCCTCTGCGAGAATACCCGGAATTCGCCGATCACACGCTCTTCGTGGCGAAGGGATTACAAGCACTTGCGGAAGTGCAAATGCTCTCCTGAAAGGTTGATATGTTAAGCCATTATCAGCCAGCAACACCTTCGCAGGCATTAGTTGATCAGAAAGCAAAGATCTTGAGAGAATTAACTGTTAGGAAAACATCAGAGGGTCTCGTAGGCCTAAATAAGCTGGAGCTTATGAAAAATATCTAGAGGCAAGTTTTAGGAAAAAAATTTAAAGTATGTTAGGACAAAAAAATAAGGATGATAAGTCAGGATGAGAATGCAGTCTCTTCTTAACAAACAGTAAGAGAGAAGCGAGGTGGGGCTTCTTCATTCACATATTTCCCCAGAGGTCCTGCCCAGGAAACATGGACTTCAACCTGGAAAAGGAACGTGAGTGTCAGAGAGGGGGGCACTGGGATCTATTTCAGCAAAATCGGTGAAGAAAAAAAGAAGCTTCTGGTTTTCTGTAAGAAAAGCTCTTAGCCAAGGATGTAGATCAGGGATATACATTTTAACTCCCTGCTAAAAACAAAATCCCGCAGTTTGTGAATCCAGCGACGTATGTAGAGGGGAGCTGTGTCTAGCACAATTTTTTCTGTCTCCAAACCGCCCAGGGTCAATGAAGGCAGCCAGCTGTTCCAGTCTGCAGCTGAGACGGACAGCGTCTCAAACACAGATGTGAACTGGCAGGGACTGCTGTCATTCGGTCATTTGCAAAGGGGGACAGGGCAGGTTCCTCTGCCCAAAATATAAAGATTGATTATTAAACGGATGATTTATCAACACTCAGTAATTAATGAAGCAATCAAGAATCCCACGACAGATAGATCGCCTCAGGGCATTTTCTTTGTTGTTCGTTTTTTGATGGAAGTGATAAGGTTGAAGGATGGAGGCGCTTTCATTGACAAGCAATCCTCATTGGAGGAGCGGCTCCTACCCTCAGGCATCCGCACACCGTGTGGAAAGCACTGAAATTTAGCCAGACTGCAGGAGCACACTCCATTCCTCCCCCGTCTGGAAGCAGAAATGGCTGAGCCCTAGACAGATACCATAACTTCACTTGCCTTAATAAAGCCTTTGGCAAAATCTGTTATAGCAGAATCTGGAGTTGAACATAAAAGCCATAATTAAATTCACTAGCTTTTCCTCTAATATGCCATTTTGACCTCAAGTTCAATAGACATAGACCAAGAGAAAAAGAAGGTGCTGTCTTTATAAAGTTGTATGATTGTGACCTCTCCACACCTCCCTTGGAGGCTGGGAGGAAAAATAAAACAGAATTAGGAATGGGCTGAGAAAACACCATAAGCCCTCTGATGTCTTGTGTCTGGTGGTTCATGGCCAGGGAGTTGTGCACCCCACCCCACCCCCCACACAGAGGTAAATGCACCCCATCTTCTGCCACCACCATGGGTAGCAGAGTGATCTAAGGTGAAGGCAAGCGAACTGGAAGAATTGCAAAAGGCTTCCTCTTTATGAAGTCATGGTAGAAGTTGTCTTTGAAGCTTCTGCACCTTAGGGAGGCCTGTTCCACATTGTAAGCAGCTGGCTGGTGTGTCTGTAACACAGGCTGTGACTGTCCCAGAATCCTGCCCTCCGGCCTCAAGGGTGAGATGCAGCCCTTGGTGCCCGAGGGGAGACGAGGAGGAGGGCCGAGGGCGGGCCTCTCCTGTCCACTGTGGACCGTAGTCTGGACGTGTGGGCCTTAGTATCGTCGATCAGTTGTCTTCAGTCACTAGCTCAGGTCAGTTTATAGCTCTCTGCTGATGCCTAACTTTTTCTGCCCTTTTCTTAGGGACATTTGTGCTGTAGAAAGAGTGAGGTCTTTAAGCAGTATTACTGTCTTCCTTTTCCTGGGAAACACTGTTTTTTTTTTAATCAAAGAATCTAATAATAACCTCAAAGCCAGTTGATCAGATTCGAAGATGACACAGACCTGGGAGGGGGAGCGGAGAGCACAGTGAGGTGGTTCAGGATTCAAAAGGAAATTTAAGGATGTGGGGAGAGGGGAGCCCCGGTGCACTGTGGGTAGGAATGCAGACCGGCACAGCCACCGTGGAAAACCCTATGGAGACACCTCAGAAACTTAAAAATGAATCGGCCGTTTGACCCAGCAATCCCACTTATACAAACATATCCAAAGGAACCCTAAACACTAATTCAAAAGGATATACACACCCCTATGTTCATTGCAGCGTTATTTACAATCGCCAAGATATGGAAGCAGCCCAAGTGTCCATTAGTAGACAAGTGGATAAAACAACAATTGGACCTTTACACAATGGAATTCTACTTGGCCATAAAAAAAAAGAAGAAGAAAATTTTACCCTTTGGGACAGTATGGATGGACCTGGAGAACATTATGCTAAGTGAAATAAGCCAGTCAGAGTTAGACAAATACCATATGATTTCACTCATATGTGGAATCTAAAGAACAAACTGAGCTAACAAGGAAAATGGGGACAGACTCATAGATGGAGAGCAGGCTGACAGTGGGGGAGGGAGGAGGAGGAAGAAGGGATTGAGCCAAAAAGGAAAAGGACTCGTGGGCATGGACAGCAATGTGGTGATTGCTGCAGGGAGGGGGATACAGGGGACTGACTGGTAATGGAAAAAATACAATGAAGATTAAATACAGTAAAAAACACATGTGGTACATACACACAGTGGAATACTACTCAGCCATAAGAAAAGACGGAATACTGCCATTTGTGACAGCATGGCTGGACCATGAGAATATCATGCCAAGTGAAACAGGTCAGTGAAAGCTCAGAACCATATGATGTTACTCATATGTAGGGTGTAAAACCGAAACTCACGGACACAGACAGCAACGTGGCAGCTGCCAGAGGGAAGGGGTGGAGAGGCGAGGGGTGCGGGGGGCCTTATACATGGTGACAGAAGGGGGTGTGACTTTAGGTGGTGGGCACACAGTACAATACACAGACCTAGTATCATAAAAACGTATGGTTGAAACCTGTATGGCCCTGTCAACCAATGTCACCCCGATAGATTTAATAAAAACCAAGAACAATTTTAAAAACAAATAAACTGAAATAGTAAAGAGAAAGAAAAAAGAATCGGTGTTCAGGCTTCCATTCTACCGCTATCTAGTGGCCTCAGTCTTCCTATGAACTAGAGCAGTAAGGTTCTGTGAGTTAGGCGAGCAGCACAGACTCCTGGGGCTGAGGCGTTCCTAGAACCCAGATTACTTGCCTAACCCTGTATTCAGAGTAGTCCATGTAGTGAGTAGTGGCATCTGAAATAAGACAGGGACCGTGATCATGGCAAGGTGATAGAGCACAGACTGAAAGGGTGTTGGAGCACAGTATGTTTTGGTAGCTACATGAATGGGAGGACCAGGTGACGAATTTAGGGTGATGCCGATGATGATGACCGTGGTTACTGGCTTGGCCCACTGGCGAGACTGCACATGTCAGTCACGTCTGAAAAAGGAGGCATGTTTAATTTTGGAAGTAAAGATGACATTTTACATATATCTAATAGCGGGCTTCTTTCGGACATTCCTGTAGAAACACCTCATCTGTCCTTGACTGCAT
>CM052549.1:78861672-78909681 GCA_028533065.1 Trachops cirrhosus
AATGTTCAGATCATCTTAGTCTGCACTAATTGAAGCATGAGAAACAATAGCTGTATTTTCTTCTACACGGGTTGAACTATATCTATTATGTGTTCTATCTTGGGTGACAGATTTTAAGAAAATTAATTCATTTGAATGTATTAAGAAGAGAACAAAGTGGAAAATGTTCTGTAAATTGCCTTTTTTGTGTGTGATGAAAATATCCATAATGGCAACCAAGTGGACAGAGTCTCGGGAAGGAGAGCTCCCTCTGCTTCTTCCTGTCCTTTAAGAGTGTGGGCTGGTCCAGAGGCCACTCAGCAGTCGCCTGCCTGACCCCGGGGGTCCCCACTGCCAATCAGCAATCAAAACTTTCAGCAGGGCCTCCTGGGCAGAAAAGAGGTAGCAGCCCAGGGAAAGAGAACAATAAGTCCAGTGCAGTGACGATCCGTGTGGGGTTTTACTTATTTATTTTCTGATAGAACTTTCACAAACACATTTCCATGGACGTGAAGATTTGGGGAATGTGGGCTTAAAAGCATACAGGTGATTACAAGAGGGAAGGGGGGCAGGTGGAGGTAGGAAAGAATAAAGGGGAGAGAAACGATGATGGAAAAAGACTTGATTTTGTATGGTGAACGCACAATACAATTACAGATGACGTATTACAGAATTGTACACCTGAAGCCTATATAGTTGTATTAACCAATGTCACCCCAATAAATTCAACAAAAAGCATTTTAAAAAGCATGCAGCTTGGCTTACAATGCACATTTGGGGGACATTACCCCTAATGTGTGAATGTACAAGTGGCACATTCTCCCTCATGTGATTGACCAGTGTGTTCACTGTGATCACCAGTTCTCCAAAAAATCTAACTGACTGAATGAAGGGCCTGCCACTGATGGGGATTTGTACGTGTGGAAACGGAGGCAGCTTTCTTATCCAGGCTAAGCTTGGTGAGAGAGACGCATGTCAGGTAGCGCTTCCCACACAGGTATACCCCCTGACTGCTACTTAATAGAAGATAAGGCGCTTCAGTGCTCATTACAGCAAACGCTCATTTTATCTCGCTTTATTGTCAGTAATCCTGTGAGGCACCACACACCACTGTCCCTGCTCTGCTGACGAAGACACTGAAGCTTAGAGTATTTCAGAACTGGTCAGTGGTGGGTCAAGAATTCACACTGCCTTGCACTTAGTAGGTACTCAGTTTATGTTAGCAGAGTTTAATTAGCTTAAGCAGCATCCTGTATTTTACTGAATTGGCTTGTGAAAATATGCACCAACTCTTGCTCTAAGGTAGGATATTTTGAGAAAATATCCTACACTATAAGCAAGGACTCATGCTGAGCTAATGCTTCTAATAGAATAACCTAGAGATCTCTTACTGTATCATGGTGCTATTGGCACTCGTAAAAACAGATTTGATTTCTATTTTTCTTACGTTTGCTACAAATGAAGGGAATAGCCTTAGGAAAGTGATTTGCCTGGCATTTGATCTTTGTAAGGGAATTACACATAATTAAATTATTTCATTTTTAGTAAGTTACTAATTAGGTGATTTGTTGAGATTCCAAAGGATTAGGCTTTTCGCTTCCAGCATGGAAGTAAAAAAAAATTTACTATCTTAGAGAAAACAAAATCATCAGGAGTTCTTGAGCTCCCAAAGAAAACAAATGATTGAACAAAAATTAAAATGGCAGTAAGAGATTTTAATCTGAGAATTTAAAGCGAAACAGAAACTGATGAAATCTTACAATCAAAGCAATCGACTTAAAATAGAAATAAATTATTCAGCTTAGGGTAACATTTTTCTTTGTAATACTTATTTTTTTCCTTAGAAAGCAAACCCATCATTTTCATGGTGCTATATTTTCGATTTCACAGTATGAATTGTTCTACTGCTGTATTATCAAATTAAGCTTTATTGTTCCCAACACGGAACTTAACATTTAGCATCTAAAGGTCATCTCGCAAACGTGAGACGGAAAAAAATAAGACTTCGAAGCTGTATCCCGTCACACCAGTCAGAAAGGAAGGGCGTGGTGAATGAGCAGCACCAGGTTGCGGCGGTGGGGATGAGAGAGATGGGCCACGCCATTCCTGCCTCGTGGGGAGGCAGACCGGATCCTGGGCGGTTGTCCTCCCGTCTCCGCTGCATTGAGAACCGGCGAGAATACTGAAGTGTTGAGAGGGAGGACTGGATTAAGTGTATTCGATATGGCCCTTGATTTTCAGGAGGCAGGTATGCTAGCCCTTGAACTTTGGGTGGTCGTAGTAGTAGGTACTATGATGATTTTGTTGGCTATTAACTACAAGTAAAATAGAGAATGCCCACTGGATGATGGCCACATTTCCAAGTCTTAGAGCTTTTGGTCCTTCATTTCCTTTTTGCTGGTTGCTCCTGTCACTGCGGCAGCACACCTACCACAAGCTACACCTGAAGGGGGGTTATTGAAGCACAGCTGTATGAAAGGGAAGCTGTTAGAAATGAACTTGAACAGAAAAACACTAATTCAATAGTCTGGATCCTTATAAGGCGTTAGGATTCTTAAGTTTTGGGTTAATTCACTGATGTCTCTTACTCTAAAAAATCATCAAGATAATTTTTTTAGCCATCGCCCACTGATGAACATCATCAGTTAATACCTTCCTGCAGAATTTGAAGGTGGAAGGGAACTTAGAGCCCGCTCGTAAACAGTCCCCTGATTGGTAAGAAAATAACGGCTTGGAGAGAAGGAATCTGCTGAAGCCATAGGACTAGTCAGCGGCAGAGCTGGGATCCGAACCCGGGCCAGTCAGTGTGTAGCTCTGCCCTTTTCCGCCGTTCAGCTCTGAGTCCCTGCTCCATCAGTGCCAGGGCCTGGCCGTTGTCGTCTCCTGGTTTAAGTGCAGACGCAGACCGAGCTGCTCTGGCTAACGGGCCCCCACAATTCTCCAGAACCCTACGGGGAAGGGTGCTGCATTCTGTGGAACAAGCCTTGGAATTTTTCACCTAATTCAACAGTGAATTTGGCAAATGTTACAATTCAAGGTTAAGTCTGAATATACTGCGTCTTTTACCTTCGAGAAAATACGCCATTAATCGCCTGCTGGGTGTGTGGTATGTGTGGTGCTCGAATAAATGGCCAGCATTTTCATGCTGTTGTCACATTATTCCTAGTTGACAAGAAGCTCCCTGCTGAGGAGTGTGGTGACCCCACCTGTAAAGCGAGGCGGGACGTTCCCGGGCAGGTTTGGAATTTCCCAGCATGCTCCAGGGACCAGTCCGCAACTGGACCTGTGTGACCTCTTGGGCAGGGGGAATTCTCTGCTCGAAATTTTCAGTCTAAATATTTTATTTCCCCACAGTGAAAAACAAAAACAAAAAGCACAGGATCAAATAAAAGTAGGGTGATTGTTTTAGTCCCTTTTCAAGAGCAAAGGCAGTTCATGCTGACTTTTTTAAGCAGCTATGGAACGTGGGAGAGGGTGCTCTTTGTTCCATTGTTAACTGAACGCCCTGTGGATTGTCAGTCCGTCAGAGGGAGGTGGTGCCGCACACAGCCGCTGTGAGAACCGAAGTAGCGTGTTATTAAAGCCCTTTAGATCAGCATACTTCTTTTCAAATTTTTAATAGTAGGTTTGTAAATCTAATTTGAACTGGAAACGTTAAAGTGAATAACTAAAGCAGCCCAATAGAGACTTGTTTCATAGTAATCTGCATTTTAAATCAGCCTTTGAGGTTAAAGAGAAAAAAATCCATAAAAGTCTATATTCATAAAATAAGGGTGAAAATCATGAAAACTCTGTTTGCATTAAATAAATACTCCTATGCATTGCATGAGCATTTGCTAGTTTGTACGCAGGTGTAGAGAAAGTGTGAAAGGATGCACGCCAAAGTGCGGATGGGGGTCTCTGGAGAGGAGTGTGAAGGCAAAGGGGTGTGCTCGGGTAAGCCTGTCGTGCTTCTTCCAGATTTTATTTCTTTATTTTTAGAGAAAGGGGAAGGGAGGGAGGAAGAGAGGGAGAGAAACATCACTGTGGGGTTGCCTCTCACACACCCCCTACTGGGGACCTGGCCTGCAACCCAGGCCTGTGCCCTGACGGGTGACTGAACCGGCAACCCTTTGATTTGCAGGCCAGCACTCAGTCCACTGAGCCACACCAGCCAAGGCTGCCTGTCATGCTTTTGTATTGTTTGAATTCTACTTCATGGGCTTCTTGTTTAAAGAAGAATTAATAAAATCATCTTAATAAGGTACTTTAAGTAGCAAATGTATTTTCAGTGGTTTCCCCTTCAAGAAACACAAAATGCTTCATATACATAATTCTACTGTCCTTGAAGTGTCTGCCTTGACAAATTATGAATGTATATGTAATGTCAATAATTACTGTCATTAAAATAAGATAATCTGTGTATACAGGAAGGTAGCTGGATTTATCAGAGCAAGAGAATTTTTTTCAAAATTTAGTAAGCATCATTTAATTGGCTTATGTACAAGTTCCAAATATTTTTAAAAGTCAAATAGTGGATGCAATGATTGGAGCTTGATTTGCAAATGTTACTCATGTCATAGATGTTTTTTAGATTAGTTTTAAAAACTCGAATGCTGGACAGCAAATATTAGGAAAGACATTTTATATCCAGAATCCTATATATTGTTTATTAGTATACTAAACCATATACTGGATTGATAAATGATATTAGTATCTTGTTTCTTCAGGGTAGTTTCCAGATAAATCAGTAGCTACCTTGCTTTATCTTTATTTTGACCTTACGAGTTCTTAGCTCTTGCACAGCTGGGAAGGGAATGCACCCAGTCAGGTCAGTTTATTTTATCCACACCAAGGCACGGCCATGACGATGGCATGCATGGGTGTGTGTGCTTTAGGGGTCTTAAGACACCCAGGCCCCTAAGCCAGGCGTTAATTCGCTGACAGGCAAAGACATGCCTGTGTCACTCTCTCACTGGGTACCTCCATGTGAGACTAATGAGTAAAACTGAAAAAAATGTTTCATTAATTCCTACTTCAGAATATTAATTTGTATTAATGATATGATTATGCCCTATCAAAGGCACCTCCTGTCCTTATTTTGATAAATCCACCTGGGAAGCCAGATGAGCACTCAAACGGTTTTGCAGTAAGCATCATGAATCCTGTTGAGGAATAATTTCCAGCTGTGCCATGGTGACGTTTGAAAAGATACTTGTATTTTTGTGCATCCTCAAAACGAATCTCTCCATTTGGAGAGATCTGGTACCCAGGCCACAGAGGTCATTACGGGGAAGTAGCAGAGCCTGCATGTGAACGCAGGACAGCTTACTCTCAAAGCTTGTACTCCTTTCCTCAGATAAGAAAAGTTGGCTCCCACATACAGGAAGCATCTTTGAGTCTGGGTTCCCCAGGGCCAGCCAGTCTTCTGACCACCATGCCGGACCCATTCTACCAAGGTTTCCCTCCAATTCCCCTCTGCGTTTCCCTTTTGCTGATGCTTTGCCTGGCCTGTGTGTATGCCCCAGGTAAAGCGACTATCCGGCAATAACATTTACCTGAATGGACAGAACCCAGATCTGCACGTCCCACGATGTTTGAATCCCCTGCCTGTCCGAGAGCAGCTTCCATTGCCTCTAAGTTTAGGGGTGTCAGCTCACTGATACCCCCAGTACAGCAAGCCTGTCTCCTCCAATGTATGCCAAAAGAAGCAATATTTGGGGACCAAAGTATGTCATTTATGTAAAATGTCACACTTCTAAGTCACAAATGCACACACACACACACACGCCATCCAACCTCGATCGTGTGGAGTTAGTGTGGAGATGCTTTCTCTGTGCTTTCAGTGTTCCTGTTCCAGAGGAATGCTCCTCAACCACACGAGCCCACTGGTTTGGCCGTCACCCAGGCTGGATGACCCCAGCCACCTCGCCGACTCAGCACTTCGCCTGGGTGCACAGGCACGGTCCCCTCTGCTCCATAATAGCTTTTGCACTTTCCGAGATCGGGGCTTCGTATCAACCTCCAGCCCCTAGAGATTCCTCTGCAGGCCAGCGCATGTGTCTCTAAAACACCTTGCAACTGGTCATCATAACAAACCATGGTAATTGCTTATTTCCCTTAAAATTTTTTAAATTTGGATAAAGTTTAAACTCCTATCATTTCACACTTACTTTCTAAGATGCCCTCTGCATTACCAAGAGTCTAGCTAGGCCAGAATAATGACTCTTCCCTGCTGTTGTGCACGTACTCTGTCTGGGACAGCCTCCTGTTTACTGCAAGGCTCGCTTTAAATGCCCCTTCCACGAGACCTTTCTCCCTTCCCACTCCCCCAAGCCTTCACTGTTAGATGTTCCTTCCTTTATGTTTGCTTAGGAATTTATCTACAGTTCTGTTACTACATGCGTTGTCCTGTGTTGTACTGTTCTAGACTGACTATAGACATGCCTGTCTCCTCCAGTGTAATGTAGATATTGCTCTACTTTCTGGGAAGAATTATCTGTTCCGTACTAGTCATGTAAAAACTGTTCAGGGAGGAAGGGAGGAAGGAAAGGAGGGAGGGAGAAAGGAATGGTCTGAGAAGGTAGATGAATTTCTCCCGAGTTTTTTTTAAATAGCTGTACTTACAGAAGTTGACGCAGCACAGGGAGTGTTCAAGAGCATGAGGTTCTGGAATCAGAAAGTACCTGGTAAGAGCTGTCTTTCACCAGCAGTGCGAACTTGTCTAAGACTGGTTAGCAGTTGGTGATCGGCACCGTCTAGTGAATATTTTCTTTTTTAAATAAGTAGCCCCCCACCCCAAACTAAGCCAGATCCTGATTACACATGCCTCACATCCCATTTAAGTACAAGAAACTTCATTCATCCTAAAAGTTGGGTGACATATAGTTGGATTGTATGCATTAAGAGCAGAATGTTGATTATGACAATTACATAAGCAATATCTGGTAACTTACAAGGTTTTTACTGTATGTGATTTAAAGTCTTGTCTCGTGAGTTTTGTTTGAACAAAGAAATCATCCATCCACAGGTGGATGTGGGCTGTGGAAATATTTTTCCGTGATCTCTCATGTCCCTTTAATGATGACATTACATTGCATTCAGGCTGCTGCTTGTCCTTTTCAAGGTAATGTCACATACATTTCACATACATCGGACTTGGCAACCACCAGCCAGTGTCATGTCAGCAGTGTGTCCAGGCTCCTGTTTGGATTTGGTCTTTTAAAGGAGACTGGGTCCGTAGATGTGGTTGTACGTGAAACCTTTATTTACGGGGCACACCACCTCAGTGAGGCCCGTAGCAATTTCAGCTGTGCTCATCCAAGGACAAAATGAGGTTTTGGGATTCAGCCCCGTGGCCTATTAAAATATAAATAACTTATTTACCTGAAGCCATAGAAACACAGGGAGACTCTGAACTACAAGCTACCGCAGAACAGTAATGAAAGGCGCTGTTAAAACTGTTAATGGATGTTGACCTTCTGAAATGAAAGAATAACAAAGAAAAGGGAAAACAAGAAAACGAAGACCTCTCCCAAAGTTGAGAAGCATTCGGTGAAGGAAGCGACCCCTCTGTTGCGTCCCTTCCGTGTTTATGCATCTCACGTTCTACACGGGGGGAGGCATTTCTTACGTTAATAACATACTTTGTGTCTTCCACTCCAATCTGTCAGGGCCCATGCATCTTTGATTGGTCTGTTGGTTATCAATGCCAAACTGTGTACAGAGAACAGGCAGTCAATACATGCTTGTTGAATTGCACTGAGCTTTCACACAAGGATACAATCATGCCAACTGGAAGCCCACATACTGTTTTCTAAACCTTAAGCAGTTCAACAAAGAGGAAAAAAAAAGATAAAACAGGTCCCTTCCCTGCTTGAGCAACAGTAAAATACAGCTTTCTGTGGGTTTTCCAATAGGAAATAGAGTTATCCTAGCCATAATCCTAGTTTGGCGCTAAATGTATTATTCATAATGTGTAATTATGATGAGTCACTCGCTTTCTAGAGGAGATGTGATGATGTCAGCAGTGAGACCGAAATTGGCCATTCCCCACCCCCAGGTAAAGCTCTGCATCTTCCCCAGGCAGTAAGGTATGTCTTCACAAGGAGAATATGTGGATAAAATATGCATTGCATGCTATCTCAGAGCCTCATTTTAATATTTAATTTTATCTTAGGCACGTCTCAGTACACTTGAGAAAGCCTTTATTTACTTTTATTTCTTAGCATTAATTCTGTTGCTCTGAAATACACCGAATGCTTCATTTACTGTGTTAAATTAGTTCTAATATTGTGAGTATAATGTTTTACTTTTTTTGAAGGAGATTGTATTCCGAAATTCACTCAGTGCTGGACAATAACGCTAAGTGTGAACCTTGTTCTCCCTCTTTTTTATTTTTTTTCAGCAAAAGCTGATGGGTAGATGGCAGGACACTTCGTTCCCAGGCAGCAGCTCACTGCTACCCTTGCTGTCCCCACGTTGGTGCGTGTCTCTCTGTTCTTGGGGGCACAGTAGAGGGCGTCAAAGCAGCAGACCACACAACCCCCCACAAACTCTGCCACCAAACAGAGTAGATCTAGTGAGCAGGACTAATCCTAAGGAGAGTAAAGGAAGAGTACTAATAATTATTAATTACCTATTTCCTGCCAGGCATAGCATCAGGTATGTTACATGATCTCTCATTTACTCTGCAAATGAACAGGGCTGTTCGTGCTTTACAGATAGTCCACAGAGGCGAAGGGAGGTTAAATGACTTGCAAAGGCGTCATCGTAAGTGTCAGAGAGGAGCCTGAGTCCAGGACTCTCTGAGTAAAGACCCCGTGGCGAAATTCTTGTAGGCACGTTAGCCTTATACAAATGATTGTGGACTCTGTGAACGCGTGTTTATTAGTCTGCACAAAATGAGCTTTCCTAGACTTGATTTATTTCTTTAAAGTATCACTGTAGCATTTCTCTGCTATTCTATTCTTATTAGTATTGCTGCAAATTGGGCAGAAAGATCTCTTTTACTTAGCCTTAGATAGGATCCAAATATTCCATATCAGTTCTGAGTCTTGGGCTTATCTCTCAGTGAGGATTACGGTATTTTGTTGTGTATAATGCACACCTGTGTATAATGCACACCCACATTCTTGTGCATATTATACATGACACTATCATACCCATATGTGTAATTATCATCCCCATGTATAATGCGAATCTTTATTTTTCCCTCAAAAATTTGGGCAAAAAGTGTGCATTACACATGGCAAAATACGGTATTGTAGTTGAAGGAATGTTTAATATATCCAGCTCAGAATCTCTTGCCTTTGTTTTTGCCCTGTTGTTTATTAATTTGTAACTATAATTAAATTTGCTCATTTTCTAAAGACCCAATTAATATCATATTAAATACTAGTCAGGAGAAATATATATCTTTTTCTACTTTTACATATTTGATTTTTATGTACATTACTTGGCATATGTATAACATAAGGAAGGGCTGTGGATTATGAGCCAGTATTTATAATAAACCCAGGAATTTCCCAGTGGCATATATATAAATCAAGAGCCATCATATTTACATTTAATTATAAAACTGACGGGTAACAATGAAAAGTGGTATATTCTGGGTGGGTGGCATGTTAAGTTCATACAGTTTTGTCATTTTCACTTTTATTTATAGTCATTTGAAAGCAAAATAATTTGTCTGAATCTGTTTTAATAAGATAGTTTTATGTGCATTTTATGTGACAGCTTGCGTAAATTCCCTTTGTGGTGAATTGGCTGAAAACGGAATTCTTTAGGCACGCATTTGTTGTTTTGGAAAATTGGATCAAATGTATGTAGATATTTTCCCTTTTTTTTTTAGAACTTATGAAGTGAATGTTATGCATTAAATTAAATGGTATGCAAAGGTAGCAGTTTTCAGTCAACTCCAAGACTTTATTTTGTTTGGTTAAAATGCCTGGCTAGCATATGTTTACTAAAGATAAGGGACCTATTTAAAAAATGATGTTCAAAAAGTAAAGACAATATATGTTTTCTACCTTTCTTCTCATCTTTCTTCAGTAAAGTTACTGTAGATGAACTGTATTTGAATTATCCATCATATTTTGGAATTATGTTTAAATTTAGCACTGAATTTTCACATTTAAATATCAGGGAAGATAAAGGAGCTTTACACAGTAATTCTATAAAGAGAAATTAAGATAAGACCTGGGAAGAGAAGGAAGATTTCAGCACCCTGAATCTTTTCTGAACTTTTTCCATTCTGATATAATTAGGCTCAAGATCACTCAATTAATAACCAATAAAACATTAATGTATTAATTACCCATTAATTTCAGAAACCTTGGAAGGAATGTTTTCATAATAGCCACAAAACCATCATATTTCTACAGATGAGACTAAATATGGCATTGTAAATCAAGTCCCGATTTCTTTCGTCTCTGTTCCATAATGGAGAATTTCCAAGCTCAAAGTTTATTCACTCCTGTGTCCAGCCCTTTTCTTTCTGGTCATGCCCATCACTCGCTGCCTTTCAGATAAATTAGAATCAATGCAAAGGATGACAAAAAAAACCCCTGGAATTATCTTCTGGAGGGTGGGCCCCTGGTAGTATAGGCTTCTCCTGCTAGGTGAGTGGTTCATCTGTATCAGTGTACCAGCTTGCGTTGTTGTGAGAGGCTGCATTTGGCTTCAGTGAATTTTTTTGGAGACTCTTTCAGCACGTTTGCCCATTTCATGATGGGTGATTCCCAAGCACACCTGCCCACACCGCGCTGAGTGTTCAGCAGTTTTTGACCAAAACCGACATGACCCCTCTGCCCCACCTTCCCTATTCACCCCATTTCACCTCACCTGACATTTTTCATGTCCCTGGATGAAAAAAGTCCTCAAAGAGAAGTGATTTGCTGATGTGGAAGAGGTAAAATAAAAAATAGCGTAAGCACTAAAAGGTGTCAAAATGGACAAGTTCAAAAACTGTTTCGAGCAGTGGCAAAAACATCTCCATGGGTGCATTGCCTGAAATGGAGAGGACTTTGAAGGTGACTGAAGTTTAAACATGTAAGAATAAATACACAATTTTTTATAAATAAATTCTGGGATTTTGGGGTATCTCCCTCTATAGAAAAATGAGCTGTGTGAATGTAGGGAAGAGAAAATTAAGGAGTATGAATATATAAAATTTATTCCATCATGTTAATCTCAGCTCAGAAGCCCCAGGGACTACCACGGCTCACCCAATACATTTTAAAATTCCTAGACCGCCCTGCTGAAGCTCTGCATGTGAGTTTGAAGACTATCCCAAATTTTTCTTTTAGATGTTATTTCCCATTTGCTCCATTGAAGTCACATTGATTTTATCACTTTTTCTCAAACACGTTACTCTTCTTCCTGTCTTACATTTGGGTTCACTAGTGTCCTCCTAGAAATCATTCATTAATCGATTTGCTCCTTTATTCAACCATTTATCATACTTTTATAAATAAAAGTACATTCTGGGCACTCAGAATATAAAAATGAAGAAGACAATTCATTACATGGAAGAAGCTTGTAGTCCAATAGAAGAGATGTAATCATAGTATTTAGAGTGCTGCTTAATAATTAGTAATAAGCTATGCTTTCTCCAAGTATGCAAAACTTATCTAACCTTCACATCCTGGACCATCACCTCTTAGGGTATCTTCCGTAGCTATTTTAGCTCGTAATCCCTTCCCCCTTCTATGAACTACATCCGAATGTACTGCCTATGTTACTTATAAAGAAGTCATGATTTCTTGAATTTATCTCAATAAAATATTCATTTATACTCTTCTTAATTACCATTATGATTGATAAAAGCCATTTAAAATTCAAAAAATTATAAAAATTACACACAGAATTAAACATAGTGCTTATACATAGAGTTGGTGCATAATAAACACTTTTGCCAAGAATAAGTAAATGAAGGAAGAAAAGAAAAGCACTAACATGGCCAGGAAAGAAAATAAAGTGAACACATTTAAACATGTAGAGAGAGTTAGCCCTGGTGTGACTCAGTGGACCGAGTGCTGGCCTGCAAACCAAAGGGTCGCAGGTTCGATTCCCAGTCAGGGCTCATGCCTGGGTTGCAGGCCAGGTCCCCAGTAGGGGGTGTGTGAGAGGCAACCCCACAGTGATGTTTCTCTCCCTCTCTTCCTCCCTTCCCTCTCTCCAAAAATAAATAAATAAGATAATAAATACATATGAAATAAAACATATAAGGAGGTAGTATTTCAGTACCACTCAATGCATCTAATATGTCATCATAGATTATTGTTTTCATGACTCGGTGTTATTGCACTAAGTAATCATTAAATCTTAGTAGTGGTACCAGGTAGTCTGGAGGAAGTACTCACAACTAGATTAGGAGAGACCAGTCTTTAAACACCATATCAAAAACTACCTGGGTTTGTAATCCCACGAGGGAACGTTAGGAATTTTCAAGAGGCAAGGTGCTAGGGTCAAAAACTAAACCCGGCCTGTTTTTAGATGGTGATGGTCAACAAAAGCTGGCCTTTCTCTGCAGAAATAAAGGCAACTATTCCACGTCAATAGATTTGTGTGAGCCAATCGTGGAGATTCTTTTCCTCTCGCTGGTGCGTGGATGAGGAAGGTGTTTGTGAGCCATGTTGCTCAATGGACTTCTTTGGAGACCTGAAAGAGAGGGTCTGTTAGAGCAAAACCATGCTGAAGACGGGAAGAGCGAAGACAGACAAAGCTCCGGGATTCTGTGTGATGTGATAGGTCACTGAGATCGCCTTTCCTCCGAGTTCTTGTGTGACATAAAGGTGATGCGTACTGTTAGTGCGTAGTCCAGTCTGAGTCAGTGTTCCATTGACAGTATCCAAAGGATTCCTAACTACGTAATATAAGGACCATTGAAAATAATCGTAATAGCGAAACAATGGAAAGATGCTCGTTAGCCATTTAAATATGAAGATACCTGAATTCCTTGAAAAACAAAAGTAAATAAGGCTACTTGTAAGATTTTTCAGCTGTAAAAATGTGCTTTCAATGAGTTACAAATATTTGTTATTTGCACATATTTTTTTAATCCTAATGATAATGAATAAATGCCTTGTATTTTTTAGGGTGCTTTTCATCAACATTATGACACATGGGTCTCACAATGACCCTGTGATGTTCATAGAACAAATATGATAATATTGTAGTTTAAATGAGGTCACTGGTAATCCTAAAAATGTCAATTTTTCCTAAAATCGAAGAAGATGGTAGAGCTCAGATATCCTGTTTTTCTTCAAATTTCTTATTTGCTGTTCTGCCAAACTTTTTATTGGGACTCAGAGTTGACGGGATGATTTTACTGGCTTTAAACCCACCTGCAGACACGTGCACCACGCCAACCCTTTGGTGAATGTGCGGTCAGGAAAGCATCAGTAACTTACATTCCATTACAAATCAACATCAGTAAACAGGCACATTGGGAGATGGGGCAGCAGCTCGTGGGCGAAAGGGGCAGGTTCCGCCTGTTCCCTCCCTGCTGGCTTCAGCACTCTGTGCTGGGCTGCTGCCTCCTGGTTCCAGCCTCAGGGGGTGGGGGGCGGGCAGGGGGCGCAGAATATCTCAGCGCCTGAGCGCCTAGAATTTTAAAAATGTTTATATAAATGGAATTAACAAATGAATAAGTTATGTTTTTCATGTGAAAAATGTTCATTTGCATGTATAGGGTCTATTGCCTTAATTAGGGTGTTAGAAAAGAGAATATGAGAGGTTCTGTAGAAATGAATGATGTAAAATTTCAATATATTTTAATGTACTGACAGTCAGTGTATATCTCAAGGCTTGAATAAAACAAGCAAATATGATTTTGAGTAGAATTCTTAAATATGTTTTCTAATTAGTCCTCTCTGATGTGAAAATAACGCAGAATTTAGAAGTTCACATGCGACAGAGCGTGTTGATTCACAAAGTGAAGTGTCTCACTGATGTTATGTTAATTTAAATTTTCCTTTTCCTAGTGCCATGTAATTTCCTTCAAAGTGGATCATGGATCCTGATAAGTACACATTTATACACTTTATAGTACCCATTTGCCACAAATAATGACAGATGCTTTAATAACATTGAGCAATATTAAACTCTTCATTTAATGAGGCAAAATTCTATGTATCAAAATGAAATTTATACACATCAAAATATTGCTCTGTGCTTCTTTATCTCATCTTTGTATGTGTGTGTGTGATTGAGTCTGTTTTTCCTGACATTTGTGAAATCACAAAGTTTTCCTTCAACTGAACTTGTGTTTCTTCTCTTTAATGCTGCCTTACAGCGTCATATTGTTGGTAAAAAGTATATGTTCAGTAGACAGTACACTCCAGACATCAAACTTGAACTAAGCACCATTTTTATTATAACATTAAAATCCAGACTTCTACAATCCTGCATTGAAAACAGAAAATATTGTTTCCTTAATGTTTCCTTAATTTCAGTGTGCCTTGGCCAAATTATTTTACAGCACCAGAAAAATATATTTGATTTCATAAATTAAGATTTGATAAATACTAATAAGTCCTTTTTTATTTTAGAAAACCCTCCACAAATAACAAGTATGATAACTCTTAATTGGCTTTTTTTCCAAGATAAACAGATTTTTTCTCATAAAAGGGAATGAAAATTTTTATCAATCATACACTCAGGCCAATGAGTTTGAGCAATCTGTCTTTTGAGTCAGTGATTATCTGATAACTTTGGCTCTGCACCAAAAACTTTCTCTGCTTTGCAGTATTTTCTTACTTACATGGTTGGGTCCAAGTTACTGTGATTATTTTTAAGGTCTAAAATACTCTCATAATATATTGGAACTGGTATATCTTATCTCTTTATGTTTAGGAAACTAGAGTAGTGATGTGGAAAATAAATTATTTCCATAGTATGTGGAAAATTTTTAAATTTATTAATCTTACATATATTATAATAGTTCCTACATATAATAAACATACACCACAGCTTCTGTAAACTATGGACTAAGTATTATTCCTTTTTTATATAATCAGCTCTTAAAATAATCCCAAAATAGTAAACAATTTATGAAAAAGGAAAGAAGAGAAGAAAGAAGAAAAGGAGGGTAGAGTCGCCAGGTAAGCAACCTGAGAATCACACAGAACACCTGCAGCTGTTATAAAGCTCAGGTGACTATAAATTATTTCAGCAACGTATACTATCTGTCTGTATTCATTATATAGGCACGCTGTTTTTTATTTCTATAATTAAGTTACCTTTCCAGAGAACAGCGTTAAATATGTATTTATTATAGACTAAAGTTCTAATTAATAAGGTGTAAGTTGCCAAGCAAGCCTACCTTACTTCATCAGTTTCTAAACCAATGCCTTCCCCTCCCCCCTTTATAAATCAATTATCCAGTAATTTGCATTGATGCAGTAGACCTCCCGGAAGCACCTCGGAGTGTTCCATCACAAAGAATTATTAAATCGAAAGCCTCAAAGCTAAATCTTCGGTGGTAGCTAAAAAGCAGATAAGGACCGTATAAATCCGATTCCCCAAGACAAGGAGTTCTATAAATTAAGGGCAAGAAGGCAAGTGATTAGGCAACATGTGATTTAAGGGAAAAGTGTTTCAATGGTCATGAATAAATTTCTTTTAAAGACATTGTATCCTGTTCACTAAATAAAACTATGCCAATTCTTGAATGATTAATAACGCACTTTTCCTTTGAATCAATCAGCTAATAAAAAATGAATAAGTAGCATCAACAAAGTCATCTGGTCTACCTGTTGCTTCAGCTTGGTTATTACATTGGGTCTTTGGTTTCCTCAACTCAGAAATATGATGACTGGCATGACCCAAGAAAATGAAGACATTTGAAATATGTGGCATGGTGATAATGTTGGCTTTATGCAAAGGCAAATATGCAATTACTGTGCCTTGCAATGATTTTAATATTATAATATAATGGAAGTGGAAATAATTTATAATAATACTGTGATTTGTGTCAAGTATACTTCAGCGCTTTTGAGATATGGCTTAGGACCTTGCTTCCCTCAGGACTAATAATGTACATTTTATCTAAGTCATAATTGTAATTTACTGCCCTTACCAAGATAGCTTTTTCTGCCTCTAAATCTAACTACCGTTGGTATTTAAATGGCACATTAAATAAATACTGTTTCTGTTTTATCCACCTTCGGGTTGTAGGTCTTTGCTTTAAGAAAATTTTAAACTAGCCCTACCATTTTTAGAAGTTGAGGGACTTCAGAAACTGTACTCAGGAGTAAATAACTAATTGGTGTTATACATTATGGTTTTGACACAAATAGTTTCGTGGATTTAGTGCCATTTCCTTTCATTAAAATATGAGACCTGTGTCTGGGGTAGAATTCATGTGGTTAATTTATGCTGCTTACTGTATCGCCTGTTAGTGAATTATCCTATTTCAGGGACAGAAGTATGTTTTCTTACATGGAAAAAGCATCATGTAAATTGGGCCATAGGTAAATAAATGTTCTGATCGTCACCCATTAGCATGCTGAATAACAGTAATGCATACAGTTGTCCCTTTGGCACCGCTTCATACAATAGATGGACACACGGGTCTAGTTCTTCAAGCCCAACCTTTGGTCCTTTTCAGTTGCCCCCTCTAGCAATTAGTTCCTCATTTATATTTGCATTTGATAAACCACAGTTCTGTTACAGCGCTTGGAATTTTGTTCTGTACATCTAGTCTAGTGTTAGGAAAGTCCCTTCTCACTCACCACCGAGATAACAAACAGCACCACAGCCTAATCGGGTGCCATATTCATAGACTAGCAAGAAATCATTGTTTAATCAAGAAATTTTGCCCTGTGCCGTGCGCACGGGAATGATTGATGAACACTCCTTCATGCAGGAGAATATAACGTCATAGCTTGAATTGGTATTTTAATGAAACGGAAGTTACTTTTGTTGGATCGCCCTCGTTCTAAGTTAGTGAAGCTCCCCTCTCCTTATGAAGTGTGTGCCCTAAGCAGAGTTTTATTGCAAACTGGGACAAGCTGAGATCATGCATCCTGAGAGTTCTTATCGGTCCTTGCCTAACATCACTTGAAATTCCATCTTTGTCTTTCATTCATATTCTGACCTCCATCACTCTGATTGTGACAGAATCATCAAACTCTGCTCTTTTCAATGATGACAATGGCTACTACTCTCTCATGGTGTTTTCTTGGATTAGCTACGTGACCCCTCCCAAAAGTCCTGTGAGGCAGGCAGTATTATCAATCTTTGTGTCTCCCCCACTGTTCCCCTGGACCCCTGTTGGAGAGCTGGTCAGTGCGCTTGCCTTCTGATGACATACCTCGTTCCTGATCAGGACACTTTACTTCCCTCTTCTTGACACCTCTGTCTCCCGCGTCCTTCTGAGCCAGGATGGGTCCTGAAAAACCCTGAGACCAGCTAAGAGCCAGACCCCTTCCCCTAATGCAGGGTCTTCCTTGTCATTTTAGAGCCAGCTGTCAGCCAGTGCTTCCCTCACTCCCTGCTCCTTCTCCTGCCCACGGGGAGTCTCCGCTGTGACAGGCACCTCAGGGAACAGAGCCTTTGATCCCAGAACCAGCAGCCATCAGTACTGAGATGAACAATGTTTAACCGTCTCTTTCTTCTTTCTCCTTCCAACTTGGTTATTCAAGATGATGGGTTTATCTTCAGCTGCTTAGTTGCCACATGTGGACTAAACAATGGAGGAAGCTTTCCTGTCCCCCATCGCCCTTGACTCTCCCTGCACAAGTCGTATTGTATGGGCTCGTCTGACTTCCGCTTGGTGCCCGCTTGGCACCGGCTGTCCAGCTGACACGGCTTTGTTGTAATTGTCTGCTTTTTAGAATTCCATACTGTTAAGAGCTTGCTGAATTTCAGGATTTTTTGTTCAGTCAGAACAGTGGGAAATGAGTTAATAAGGCTTCTACTTCCATTTTAAAGACCCCTGAGAGATATTTAACAGTTGCCTGTTGTGTCGATGTGACTGCGCATGGAACACATAGAAGGGGGTTTACGGCCGTGGCTGTGTCCACATCTGTCCCAACTGCACACACATAACAAAACAGCCCTTAGCAGGTCAGCGGCCATTTCTCCGAGGGGCTCCGGTGTGATCGAGGGCGCGAAGCAGACACTGCAGGCTTTCTCACCATGCTGCTGTTCGGAAATCAGGGAGGGAGGGCACGAGGGCGTGCGTAGAACTGAAAAATGGCATTTTCCCCGAAATAAAACCTCAGCTTCCAAGGACGTACCTCTTCATTAATTTTGGAATAAATAGGTCTTTTTCCATAAAAATATGTTTGTGAAAACTTCAAACATACTTGTAAAACCAACTAATTTTTTTGAAACAAACCTCGGGTTTTGGCATCACTGCTGTTTTCCTCTTATCTGTAAAGAAACTCGTGCCCATCATGGTGGACAAAGGTATCTGTATTATATACATAAAAATATATTTTGAGTATATATATATTTTGAGATACATGTATGTATATATACAGGCTGTGGCAGAAGTAACGCCTGTGTGAATGCAGTTAGTAGGGTAATAACATGGGTGTGATGATTTGTAATTTAATTTGAACATTTCACCTATAGTGTCATATGCTTGACTGTGCTTGAGTGTGATAGTTTATCTTACAGAATTACATGCTTATGATTTTGTAATAAGATTTTTGTTTACATGTAAACAAAGGGGGGCATTATTTGTGGCGGACCCTGTATTTTTTTTTACACCATGTACCAGTGATCGTATCACCTTTCAGCTCCTCCTGTGGAGCACAGCCTCATTGTACTCACTGGATAAACAGTGTTTGAAAGGCTGTGCTTTCTGTCAGTGTGTGATTTGTGGCATCTGTTTTAATTAACGGAGAGGGTGAATGACAAATGTCAGTGCTAGTCGATGGAGGACTTTGACCTCGGTACACACAGCAGTGACTATAAAAAGCCTTTTTCTCCCAACGAAAGGACGAGCAAACCTTATCTGTCGAAATGAAAGTTTCTCCTCCAAGAAGTTGGAAAGCCGTGAGTTATTCTAATAGTGTCGCAGTTCCTCAAAAACGACGCCAGGTCCTTTGAGGATTACCTTGAGCCCTCGCTTCTGAAAACCTGTGCGTGCATTCCCTACACGTGGGTGTTCAGAGCAGACTCTTTGTTAAATAAAGCTTGTGGACTCTTGACCAGTTAGGCCCGCAGAATGTTGAGTCTGGGCGCCACGGCGGAGTCATCCCGAAGGGGTCTGAAGGCCATTCGGCACGTCTTGCTCAGCAGAAATTGTCTGACGTCTGACTCAGTCACCTTGTTTGTTTAATTACTTAATCTCTAGAATTTACACATTAGTTACCCCTGACCGCGGTCAATATCCAACAGATTTTCTTCTATGTCTCACACTGATGTCTAATAGGCATTTCAAAAACACCCAAAACACAGCTCTTAGTATTCCTGAACGATACTGTTCTATGTCAGTCTTCTGCATCTCCGTACATGACAATACTCTTCTTCCGATGGCTGGGACCAAAAACCTGGGAGTTATTCTTGACTCTTCTCTTTCTCTTCAGCTTCATTCCATCAGCAAACCCTGTTGCCTGTACCTTAAAACTGTGAACAAAATCCAAGGCTCCACGATGCCACGCTGGTGACTGCATTAATCTTCCAAATGGTCTCCCCACTTCCTCCTCTGCTTTCCTCCAGTCTGCTCTCAACACAGGACCAGATTCATACTTCTTGAAATGCAAGCCAGGTCACACCAACCTCTCCTCACAACTTTCTCTTCTTGCCGTTTTACTGCTGACGAAGCAATGGTCCTTGAAACAGCCTTCCCAGCCCTGTGCAGTATGTCCTTTGAACCCCTCGACTCACCCCTACTACTCTCTCCTCATTGGCTCTGCTTCAGCATCCTCTCCTTCCAGCGTGCTAGGAACAGTGTTACCCCAGGACCTTTGCACATGCTGTCTCCTCTGCCTGGGACGCTGTTCTGCTCGTCCACATGGCTGCCTGTCTCCTCTTCTTTAGGTCTTTGTCTGATTGTCACCTTCTTGATGAGTCCCCCCTCCTGTCGCATTTAAAGTGGAAACCCCTCTTCCCAGCTGCTCCCCTACTCCCTGCCCCACCTTCCCTATTTAATTAACTTTTATTCAAAACTCTTACCTCTCCTAATATAATATGTTCTTTATAATTTGTGTGCTTTTTGTCTATCTCCTGCACTCAAGTAAAACCTCTTAAACTTCAGGGATTTGGGTTTACATTGTTTAATTTTACATTCTTGGATGCTACGTGAGTGTTGGCCCGTGGGAATAGCTATGCATTTATTAAAGATATATGGTCCTCTCTGAAACTCATAACCATAGACTATTAAGATGTACCACTAGTAATATTCAAAACAGCTCATCTATATGTGGCTTAGAACCTTCGACCCAGAGTACTTATGCATGTTTATATATTCGGTTAGCATCTGCATAGATGAGTGTATGGAACTTTTTAATTTGATCCCGTGTCCTCATTCTTGTGGTTCAGCAGTGATACATAGTCCCTATCTTGACACTAAATTAGTAACTGAATTATTTTTATTAGATTTTAGTGCCTTAATGGCTTCTGAAGTTGAACATGTGGTATTTCCCTTCTCAGATTTCTTTTCTGACATACGTTTGGCATGTGACTTTGAATGTCTTCTCCAGCAGTAGGTTGCCTGGGACAGTCCCCTCTTTAAAGACCTGCGGTGTTTTTCAGTATTCTTTACGCATCTTCAGCTGAGACCATTGGGCAGTTTCCTTCCTTCACCACTAATTCTATTGCCCACAGTGTCTCTGCATAAGGTAGTCGTGGAGCCTTTCTGTTCTCCATGTATCTTCAATTTACCAGCTTCCCTCTGTCTGGGAGAGTTCTTCATTATGGGAAGAAGGTAGATATTAAATTGTAGTTCTGTTGTCTACATGAGTACTAGGTGCTTGTGAATATTTACCTATTGTGTTTAAAACCAGAAACACCAGTGGATTCTCAGCTGTCCCCCAAAACTGAATCAACAGACATAACATTAGGGCTGAGTCAACACAATTCTATGGAACACGAAGGATAGGTGGGAGCTGAAGGGGTCAGAGAAGATAAGTTGTTCCCTGGACATTACTAGAGGGGTTGAATTCATCATTAGGAAGGCTTTCCCGCTGAGGGTCAGAGATCCCAAAACAAGGTTCAAAGGTCGTTTATGCCAAGTGAGGAAGGGTGAGAGAGCTCACAGTAATAAAGGCTGAGATTGTGGAGAGTCAGTAAAGGTCAAAGTGCTGGTACTTATAGTTGAAAAAAATAAGTAAGCAAAACAAAAATCTCGGAACCAAAGAAAGATAAAGCAAAGGCCCTGGATTCTAAGGACTAGAGCTCCCCAGTGAGAATCAATTTAGAAAGTAATTGTGAAATGTTTTCTTATTTAAGATGCAGGATCTTTTCAAGCTTTTGATATTTTCTCCTTTATTATGAAAAGTGCCTTCATCTAATGGAGTCCGTGATTTTCTGACAGTTTGGAGTTTTAAAGGCCCTTGCTATGTGAATACCAATGACTTACTGTTACGTTGGTCTACCTGCTTTGTGGGCTTTCTTTGCGTTCTCGTTCGTGCTCCATTCTTTGATTTGCCCATTTCGTTCTCGCTCACCAGGGGTTTCCAGGAAGGCAGTCTGTACGCTGTATAATTTAACTCTTAAATCATATTGCCTTAGCGGACAAGTGTGTTTTATGTACTCATTAATAATAAATTAGCCTAAATTTATTTCGCCATTAGTGGATAGTTACCTCTTCTGACTTTATGTCACTGAGTTATAGCAACCACCAAGTTTTCTGGGTCAGTCACCTTTCCTGTTGGGATGGTTCCAGATTCCGTGAGTCAGAAATGCAGTTGGGAACCACAAGGGTATCTTCTAGGCACCCAGAGTCACAGTCATTATTTTATTGATTTACTTTTGGTTTCTTTTTGTTGTTGTTGTTGTTTTAATTTTTATTGAATTCTGGGGGGATATTGGTTGATAAAATTATGTAAGTTTCAGGTGTACAATTCTATCATACATCATCTGTGTGTTATATTGGGTGTTCACCACCCCAAGTCACCTTCCATCACCATTTACCCCCCTTTTACCCTCTTCTACCGCCTGACACCCCCCACCTTCCCTTTCCCTCCGGTAATCACTTTACCATTGTCTGTATCTGTGAGGTTTTTTTTTTAATATTAGAAGAAAAAACTGGTAGTAAAATCTCAGACATTTCTTGTAGCAAAATTTCTTCTGATCTCTCTCCTCAGGCAAGGGAAACAAAAGGAAAAATAAACAAATGGGACTACATCAAACTAAAAAAGACTTTTTTGCACAGCAAAGGAAACTGTCAACAAAATTAAAAGACAGCCCACTGAATGAGAGGACATATTTGCCAGTGACACATCTGATAAGAAGTTAATATCCAAAATGTATAAAGAACATATACCGGATCAGAATAGAGAGCCCAGAAATAAACCCGCACCTTTGTAGTCAATGAACGCTTGGCAGAGAAAGCAAGCACATACAATGGGCTAAAATAGGTTCTTCAATAAAGGGTGTTGGGAAAATTGGACAGATACGTGCAGAAAAAATGAAGCTGGACCACCCTCTTACACCACACACAAGAATAAATTCAAAATGGATCAAAGGCTTAAATGTTAGACCCAAAAACATAAAAATTGTAGAAGAAACCATAGGCAGCAAAATCTCACACATTGCTCTTAGCAATTTGTTATCAGATTTCTCCCCAGGAAAGGGAGACAAAAGGAAAAATAAACAAATGGGATTATATCAAACTAAAAATTTTTTGTATACCAAAGGAAATCATCAGCAAAATAAAAAGACAGCCCACAGAATGGGAGAACATATTTGCCAATACGTCTGATAAGGGATTAATATCCAAAATTTATAAAGTACTTACAAAACTCAGTACCCAAAAAAAAAACAATTAAAAGTGGGCGAAGGAACTGAATAGACACTTCTCCAAAGACAACATACAGAGGTCACATAAACATATGAGAAGATGCTCAATGTCACTCACTAATCATCAGAGAAATGCAAACAAAACCACAATGAGATGTCATCTCACACCTGTCAGAATGGCTGTCATCAATAAATCAACAATCAACAAATGCTGGTGAGGATGTGGAGAAAGGGAATCCTTTTGCATTGCTGGTGGGAATGCAGACTGGTGCAGCCACTGTGGAAAGCAGTATGGAGATACCAGAAAAAATTTAAAATAGATCTGCCTTTCAACCCAGCAATCCTATATTCTGGGAATATATCTGAAGAAACACTAATTGGAAAGAACATAAGCATCCCTATGTTCATTGCAGTGTTGTTTATAAACACCAAGATACAGAAGCAGCCCAAGTGTCCATGAATAGATGAGCAGATTAAAAAGCTATGGGACATTTACACAATGGAATACTACTCATCCTGTAACAAAGGTTTTACCTTTTGCAACAGCATAGATGGACCTGGAGAACATTAGGCTAAATGAAATAAGCCAGTCAGAGAAAGACAAATACCATATGATTTCACTCATATGTGGAATCTAATGAACAAACTGAACTAACAAGGAAAATGGGGACAGACTCATAGATGGAGAGCAGGATGACAGCTAGTGGGGGGCGGAGTTGGGGTGGAGGGACTGAGCAAAAAGGAAGAAGGACTGATGGACATGGACAACAGTGTGCTGATTGCTGGGGGGAGGGGTCATAAGGGGACTAAAGGGTAATGGGAAAAATACAATAAAGATTAAATTTTTAAAAATGTATGCAACTCAACACCAAAAAACAATCCAATTAAAAAATGGAACTAAAGGGGGGGACTGTGGGTGGGAGAGGGTGTTCAGGGTGGAGGGGAATGAAGGGGGGATAATAGGACAACTGTAATAGCATAATCAATAAAATATATTTTAAAAAAATGGACAGAGCACCTGAATAAACACTTCTTCAAAGGGGACATACAGATGACCAATAGACGTTTGAAAAGATGCTCAGTGACCTATCAGAATGGCTGTCATCAATAAATCAACCATCATCATTTTAGACATCTTCAACCAAGTTGAAGTTTCCTCGATCTAAATCTCCATGAGGGCCAGCGTATGACCCAAACTTCTTAATAAAGGGTATTTACCATGTTTTTCTTCTCCTTTGCTCAAAACCTAGGTATCCCTCTCTAAAGTCCCCTGAGGGTAGGGAATTAGTTTGCCTTTACCCTGGGCATACAAATTTCTGAGGATCCTAGCTTAAAGTGCAGAGGGTCTCTGTTTTCGCATCTGCAAAGGTTGCCAGAGTGAAGTCCAGATTCACTGGGATCAGCCCGTTGTCTGGGCTTCAAGAGCAGTGTCGATGCTGGGTACCTTGTTTCCTGTCTGTGTTTCCTTCAGCTGCATTCTCTCATATATACCGGGTGAGACAGAAGTAGGTTTACCATCGTTCGCATAGAAAACAATACAGTGATTAATAAATAATCAACATAAATTCTGTTTCACATACTATATATATTTTCAAGTCATATTAGTTTTAATTTTTAATCAGCTGCATAGTTGGTCTGAATAATCTACTTGACATTAATAAAAAGGAGCATTCTATATTTTTCTTTAACTTTTAGATGTGTCTTCCTTATATTTGGTATGAGTAACATAGGCATTACATTTTTCTCTCTCATTCTCTCCCAACTACAATTTTAAGTGTCAAAGTTTCACTATTAACGAAGTGAATTAAGAAGGAATTGTTCTTTCTTTGTTTTTTCTTCCCCCTCCCTTGTTCAATGTTGATGTAAAACTGGAATGAACAATTGGTAAAATTCACCTCTATTTTCTATCATATGGAGCTTTTTTGTGAGAAGACTTTTAATCACTGAATTCAATTAGTGGAATAGTTACTCCAGCATTCTGTTCTTGGTAGAGATGTTATTACAGTCTGTGGTTTTATTCATTCAGTTTGCAAAAATTTTTTTATTGTTTTTTAATCCTCACCCCAGGATATTTTTTTATTGCTTTTAAAGAGAGAGGGAGGGAGAGAGAGAAACACTGATTGGCTACCTTCTCATGCACACCCTGACCTGGGATCAAACCTGCAACCTGGGTATGTGCCCTTACTGGGAATCGAACCCGCAGCATTTTGGTCTACCAGCCTATGCTCCAACTAACTGAGCCACAGCAGCCAGGGCAAGTTTGCAAAGTTTTGGCATGAAGTTGTTCATAGCATGCTCTTTGTCTTTTTAATGTTGAATGAATCTAAAATTTTGCCCCTGATTGAGTTTTTTCCATGTTTGTCTTCATCACTCTCAACAGAAACTCATCTGCATTATTTAATCTTTTCAAAGAATAAGTTCTGAGACCCTCTAATTCTTCTCCTCTTTCTTTCTAGATCTTTCTAGATCATTAGAATCTACTCATTTTTTTCTACCTTTGTTTTTGCTTTTTCTTTCTTTTGTTGTTTCTTAAGATAGATCTCAACTGACATATTCTTTACTTTTAATATAAGTATTTAAAGCTATCGATTTTATTTAGAGGTCCTCCTAAGCTGCATCCATAAGTTTCATTATATAGTATTTTTATTTTTGTTTAGTAATGTTCAAGATATTTTAATATGCATTATGATTTTTATTAGTTTGTGTACTATGTAAAAGTGATTTTAATCAGTTTTTATTGTACTTTTAAAATTTTATATACACACAGGGATTTTATTAGTGATTTCTACATGATGGCATTACAGCTAGAAATAGTAAATTCTCTGACATATATTGAGATATTTGCATTATGGTTTATTAGATGGTCAATTTTCATCAATGTTCTGTGTTTTCTGGAGAAGGTGATACAGCCTCTAATTGTTGAACACAGAATTATTTATATATTTTCAGATCTTAGAACTTTGGAATGTCAAGTTTGTTAAACAAGATAATTTCTTAAAATTTATGACTAATGTTAACCATGGAAAGCCCTCTCCAAATGAATGGTACAATCAGTACCAGTTCACAAATACCAATTTTCACTTTCTAATGTCTTATAAAAATAAAATGATTTTTAGTTCACTGAGGAGAGAGCTGTATTTGTAGGCAAATACGGCCACCTACTACCTCAGGGAATTCCCAGTTCTAAGCTGCCCCACTGGCAGGAAAAGGAGAACTATCTGAATAAAAATGAACATGTGGCTGCCATTGTGTCCTTTGCCCGTGGCCTTTCTCTGCTGCCACAGCAGGGTAGAGAAATGGGAAAGGCTGCATCGCCAGATGGCCATGAGATCTGGAATGCCTAGAAATAGGAGTTCTAATTGATTCTGTAAAAAAGAACTTTTCAAATCGCTGTAAGGCTAGTCCCAGCTTGATCCAGTGCATAATTAAAGGATATCATAATATTAAGTAAGCTGAACTCAGAAGTAGAACGCCAGGTCCCCCTATGCTCTCCTGTAGCTCATCCACACCATAGTAAAGGCAGGATGTATCCAGTGAATGGGGGGACTTACCTGCTCTCATTTTAGCTCTTCGAAGAATGGAGGAACCTGAACCATCCCATTGCAGAATAGCTGTGCCAGTTTCAATGCTTTTGGCTTTAGGTTATAGAAGGAATACTTCAGAAACACTGGCTGAAACAATAATAAATTTAAAGTGATCATTATTACTCCATCGAATGAGAAGCCTGGAGGGAAGGGGTTCTAGAGTCAGCTAAAATTGTGGTCCCCTGGTGCTAGGAACTTTATTTTTCACTCTGTCACCCTTCATGGGCCGGCCTCTGTAGACAGGTCATTCCTGACCACATAGTTGTTCTAACACAACTGCACAGAAAGGCAAATAGGAGTCTCGTTCTGCCCCCAACATCAGCGATGCTCACTCACACACACACACACCATTAGTGAGAAATATGCATGCAGAACCGCCTACCAGATTGTGCTGTAGCTCTTATTCGTCATAATTCGGTCATGTGCCCCTAGCTGTACAGGAGTCTGGACACATGCGTATGGCACGTGTTCAGCATCTGCTCTGGGAAGCTGACCTACTCTCTTGATATGGAAGAAAACTGAGGACATTTCTTGAGTAAAGAAAAATCAGAAGGATATTTTGAGGAATCTCAGGTTTTGTTCTCTCTGTCTTTAATAAAATAATTTGGAAACTTTTTTTTAGCTCTTAGATAGTACCTTAGTACTTATTTTGAAAGTAGGGGAGTCTGATATTTTGAGACACTTGAATAAGAGAAGCCGCGTTCTTCGGACCTTGCAGGAGCGCTGAGTAAACGAAACACTTGCACCTTCCCGTGTGGCCCTGCTCGGCTACCCCGCTGCCTGCCCGGTCAGAGCTGGAAAGATCACCAGTTTGCGGGTGGGAGCAGCTCCAGTGAGCCGTGAGCCTCGGGCAGACCACCTAACCCCTTAGTACTGGGGTCTTCCTAAAGTCAGAGCGTGTGTGTCCACAGAAAGGTGTTTCTGAACCGAGTTTCTGGCAGTGCTTTAGCCAGTCACGCCTTTCTGAGGTCTCTCTCAGATGTAGGAGTGTTAGGTCTTTTCTCACACGGAGGGAACACCTCACTAAAACAGAGTGACATCTCTCAACACATGCAGTTTAATTTGAAACCATGAATAAGCACCTACTAAGTACAGGATGCCAAAAGGAACAGGTCACAGTTTCTCCCCCCAGGGGGCTCACTGTAGCGATGCAGTTATTGAAATGCAAGTCAATAGGTACATTAACATACAAAACTCCCGAAGGGCACAGGAGGGGCCGAAGAGGAAGGAAAGCTTCATTGTGCTTGGGTAACAGGCAGCACTTGGCTGGGTTCGGACCGCCTGGATTACATAGAAGAGGGAAAAAGTGTGGGAGACTTTTAATATTTTATAATCATATTTCTCAACTTGAAAAAAACTTTGGCTGTGATTGATTTAGTTTATTCCTTCTCTTTCTCCTTTTATGATTCTATTTCCATCTTCCGATTGGATATGTTCTAAACATCCCCCACTCCCTTCTACTGAGCATGTCCAAACCCAGACTCCTCATCCCTCACCCCGGAATGTGACCTTTTCATTCATTACTGGTTGTAACTTAAATAAGGTTTTTACCCAGGCACATTGCTTAATAAAGACAGCTCATGATTTTTTTTTGGTTTTGACCTTATTTGGCCCAATTTTAAAAATAAATAACAATAGTGTATATGCTGAAAATGATCATTAATAAGTGGGCACATCATAGGAAATAGAACAGCTAAAGAACATACATGCATAACTCATGGACATAAACAACCGTGTTTATGGTTGCCTGAGGGAGTTGGGGGGCTGGGTGGAGGGGGACAAAGGGGAAAAATTCGGACAATTGTAATAGCATAATCCATAAAATATAATTGAAAAAAAGCCCTAATATGTTTTAAACTTTAATAAAAGAACTCAACATTATAAAAGGCATTTAATCAATCAAACACCTTCCTACTGCTTAAATATGGGCATTATATGAAGACTCATCTGAAATTAAGATTTTAGTAAATCAATATTTTAAAATATGGAGGTATATGTATATATATACATATCATAAGGATTTGCAATTATTTGGGTAATCTATCATTATCTGTCTCTTTTGTGGTGGGATTTAATGACTGCAGATTTATGAGGATGATATTGTGAGTAGAGGTCCCATTTAATTTCCTAAAAAATTGCAATTCACCTTGCTAAGTTGAGTATTTATGTACTGCTATTGGCTTTTCTTCAGTTCTATAGATGATACATAGTCTAGTGAATGATAAAAAAGTATTATTACATTTGCTTTAATTCTTTGCCTTTGCTTTGACTCTGCGGAAAGAGACCTTTAATTTTTATATGCTTTGAAATCATGAAAATTGACATCTTTCCCAATGACTTATTTTTCCACTTTCATGTGCCTTTCCTCTTGACTGAATTTAGTCTTTCGTGGTGCCGTGGAGGCTGCAGATTCCAAAGTTCTCTGCATTCACATCAGTGACTGTGGGCTTGAAGAGCATGCTTGGGAAAATTCGAGACCAGTCTTATTCTCACAGATATTTTCACATGTAACTCTTAGACATTCTTTTGGCAAATCCATAATATGCAATTAATAAATACTACGTTAACAAAACACTTCCAGTGCAAAATGTTTGATTATGGCACGGTTAAATTAATTATTTTCACCACATTAATTACTTCACTATTAAATCCGTGTTGTTCATTTGACAGAGGAAATGTAGGAGCCGGCCCTGGTCTGGCGGTTCAGTTGGTTGGAGTGTCATCCCCTATACCAGAAGTCTGTGGGTTCAGTTCCCAGTCAGGGCACATACCTAGGTTGCAGGTTTGATCCGCAGTCAGGGTGCGTAACCCTGCTCTGTCTCTCTGTCTCTCCCTCCCTTCCTTTCTCTCTAAAAGCAATAACCATACCCTCAGGTGAGGATTAAAAATGAAGAAATGTGAAAGTCGTTTGTTCTCTCCCTGGCGGCCTCGCCCACTCATGTGAGTGTATGTGTGTGCATGAGAGTGTGTACTTTATGTGTTTTAATACAGTGTATTAGTGTCCTGTTAGTACGTGTCTGTGTGTACATTTCAATACCTATGGGGGAAATCTGTGGGGGAAATGGATGATGATGTATCACACTGTTTAGAAATGAACAAGGTTCTGTACCCACTGTCTCTAAATCCGCCTTTCCCAACCGAGCTGTAGGGCGTGGCGGCTTTGAGAGAGAGGAAGGAGCCCCGCCCCAAGCCTTCCCCACCAGACAGCCCAGCAAGGGCAGGAACCCTTGATTTGTCCCCCTGACTGCAAGGAGCTGGCTGCATGGGCTCTCGGTCCCCGATGAAGCTCCTGTCACAACTTTACACGCTAACAAACATTCCTTTCACTCAGCTGATGCGCTCCCACACCTGAGAGTGAACTCCAGATCAGGGTCCTGACAAAGTGGCCATCAGAGTGCAGTGGTTTACCCCGGTCTCAGGTAACTGTCACAGAAAGATGCTGAACATGGCCTTGAGAGACCTTTTAAGGACAGACAGCAGCCACCCTGGACATATTTAAATGTCCCTTTTGGCCATTTCATTTGGAAACATTTTCTCTAACTTTTGTCTGGCTCCTGCCAGAGTTTTCCTCGGTTTAAGGCATTGCACCCAGGAATTCCTGCAAACCCAGGACCGTGTCTCCCTGCGCTCCCAGCGAAGCAGGCCGGTCCCCTGAAAGTCACTAAGTACTTTGGTAGTCCCCAGTACTCAGGCCTGTCATTTATACGTCACAACACATGCTCTGCATCTCTAACTTGGTTTTGAATCGTGGGATGGAGGACACGTGTCCTCCCTGGGAGGAAGTTAATGGAAAGGAAGCTTTAGCCTACTGTGTGAATTTTTTTAAGTGGTGTTGAGTTAGGGAGCTGGCTGTGTGCATCTTCACAATGTCAAGGGCATCAGAATACTTGAGAGGGTCAGCCCGCTTTATGCTCCTCTGTGTGGGTGATGACCAAGCCTGTGGGCACCCCATCCTCCACTCCTTGGCAATGACCTCTCTCCACAGGCCCTGCTGGACTGAGCCACGGCCTCCACCTCCTCCGTGCTGCCTCCCAGAGGTGTCCAACCTTATGGCGGCTCTGGGCCACGCTGCGAGAAGAATAGTTGTCTTGGGCCACACATTAAATACATTGTGACACATAATCACAGAAAACCTCATAATGTTTTAAGAAAATTTATGATTTTGTGTTGGGCTGCATCCACAGCCGGATGGCTGTATGTGGCTTGTGGGCTGCAGGTTGGACACCCCTTCTTTGCTGACAAGCCCAAATTGGTTCACATTCTTGCTTATACGTGCTAACACACTTGCTCACTCTAGTCCAGTCTAACTGAGCAGAGGCCCAGCTGGGAAAAGGTGAAGGATGCCCGACTGTTCTGAATTGCGATCGGGTTTTCCACCCAGGATGCTGGTTTTACAGCATTCACAACGGCCGGTCTCAGAGTTGTTGGTGTGTCCTGTGATTTGCTTATTATCGAACTATATCTGTCTTACTAGATATAATTTTTACCAAGAAAAGTGATTGCACTATTAATTTTTAAAGTCTACCATTTTCCTACCAATTTGAAGCAGATGCAAAAAGAACTGCAAACCTAAATATTTTAAAGTAATACTTTTGTATTTTTTACTGCCAATGTA
This sequence comes from Trachops cirrhosus, assembly GCA_028533065.1. Taxonomy (NCBI): domain Eukaryota; kingdom Metazoa; phylum Chordata; class Mammalia; order Chiroptera; family Phyllostomidae; genus Trachops; species Trachops cirrhosus. The sequence continues at coordinate 78,892,753 of CM052549.1, forward strand.
GGAGAAATTTCTTTCACTGGTTTAGTATTTTGCCAGGTTAAGCCCAAAGGAAAGAGGGTGTGCCTTCTTATAACATTTAATTATTAGAGCATTGAAATATTATTTGAGAGTAATAATTACTTTATAAAGGAGACTTCTGGAGCTTGCAAATACATCGGTCTGGTGAGCTATTTCTGGGTGCAGGCAGTAAATAGAAGATACTAAGCTCAGAAACTTTCCTGGACTTTATTTGTCTTTATATGAAGTGTAGACAGTGCTATTGAATAGGATAGTGATACTTATGATTCACTGAGTTCCAGAGTAAGGGGCATTTTAGTTTATTGTACTGAAGCCCAGGTTTATTTTTAATTGTTTTTTTTCTTTTGCTTGGTGAAGAATTGTGTTCTCTCAGAAGAAGATGCACACTGTTGATAGATAAACATTGTAGGAGATGGAAACCTCACCTGCTTTCCTTCTGCTTCCAGAACGGTGACTGGGGACAGCTACGTTCGTCGGAAGGAAGCAGACGTACTCGGCAAACCCGTTTGCTTCATGTGTCTTTCCAGCAGATGGTAGAGTTTAGTCTAAATAATAGAAAACCATCCTGACAATAAAACTCATTCTACAGAGATGAATCTCAGATATTCCATTGGCCTGCACGGAGCTTGGAAGCTGTGACCCATCGGACCATAATTCAGATGTTATCATATTTTGCCCCTTACTCAAACAAGAGTGGGTTTTATTATTTTTTCCCTCCAAAAAAATATAATTAGGGAGGTGAGCAACTGCTAACTTTATAGCCTCTGAGGAGGGAATTTGGACTTTAGGAGGTCAGTTAAACAGCTAAATGCCTCCTTTGCTAGGCATAACGGGGTTTCCCACTGTCACTCTAAAAAATAATTCATTTACAGGTCTCCATGGATACTTCCCTCAACAACAAATTAATGCACTTCCAACTTTGCTCACTAAGGCATTCGTTTGAAATTGGTGTTGGTTTGTTTGACAATTTGACGCGCGGCCTGTGAAGCATCGATCCATATGCGGTCACGTAATGCGCGTGACCTGCGTCCCCACACATTTGACAGCCAAGTGCCCTGAGGAGGCGTTCCCAGGTGGGGCTCACTGACCCTCGGCTTTAGCAAGTGGCCGGTGAGAGTGAGGTGGCCCACACAGTTCTCCCCCACGTCTATGTTCGAGACTGTTCCCTTCCTTTAGAGGAGCGTGTGGAGTCTCTGGCTAGATTCCGGAAACGGGGAGGGGAAGGGAACTGAGGATTCCAGTGTGTCATTTGCAGGAGCACTGGAATCTTCCCAGTTTCCTTCTTGCAATTTCAAGCGCACTGTCGCCCCCCAATGGGCCAACTCCAACTCAGATTCACAGTTTCGGCTGCTCGGAGTGTGACCCTCGCAGTCTCTCAGGGAGTGGGAGGGCTGTCACCTGCCCCTGCTCACTTCCGTAACACAGTGTCCCCCTGGACCTGGAGCCTCCCGGGGTATGGCCAAGCCACCTGTCTGCCTCACCTCTCGCAGGTATTTCTCTCCGCGGGTACTTAATTGAGTGGCTCTTCCCTTGCGGCATCTCTGTTTTCATTCCTCATCTGCCCCATCCTCTTTGAGAACTTTGCTGACACCTCCCAGCCATCATGGGACTTCAGTGTCTTTGGCGTTGCAGAGTTCTTACTTGTTTATCCACCTTGTTTGGGTGAGTTTTCAGGGACAGAGGAAGTAGAACTGTGGTCAGTTTACCAAGTTCCCCTGAGCCAAGAGTCCTTACATGTCTTTGATTCATTGATGTTTAAGAGAGATTGATGAATGCTTCTACTGTCTTCCACAGAAATGTGCGCACGTGTGACAACCTCCGAAAGACCAGGGTTCAGGATAGTCTGTGTGGTCAGGGAGAGAAATGATAACGTGCAGTTTTCCTACATAGTTTAGGAATTGTGTCTGTTAAATTTCCTGTTCCAAAGACATATAGTTACATTTATTTGTAAATAAATAATTCTCCCAAAGACCTTTATTTGTCGAACGTGTACGTTTCAGAGGCTTACTCTGTATCGCGTTTGTAACTCAGTCCTGAGCGTACGGCAGGTAGTCCAGTGCACGGGAGAGATGACATTTGGTTAGAGAGTCGTGAGTAAGGACAGCTCCGTGTGAGAGGAGGCTGTGTCCTCAAGCACAGGGGAGGGACCTGGAATTCAGAGTCGGCACAATTGTTAGGGAGATTTGCTTGAGGAAGAGGTGCTTGCAGCTTGTCTATTTGAGTACTGTGTTACAAGGTGCTAACATATTTGGAATATTTCTAACTTTCTAGTGAATTTTTACCTTTGTCGTTAATATACTATCCTACCTACTGGTAATTCCTCTAGTGCCCTTCCTTCACTCGTTTCTGGTGTTATCCTAAAATACATTTTGTCAGCGCAGCCTCCTCAGTGACACTGTCACTGTGTGCCAGACCGTATGCTTCATACTTTACGTGTATTCAGTGCCTTCCCCAAAGGATGCTATGAGAGAGAGACTCTCTTCTCTTTAGAGATGCAGAAATACTGTGAGACACAATTTTTCACTAATTTAATGAAACATACAATTAGTAAACTGGGTAGAATAAGCAGCATCCAACTCTGAAACGCTCCCTTTGGAGCCGCTACCTCTCCAATGTGATACTAATGTCAGTGTAATAAATTATATCGGTATTTTTGACTCTATCACCGAGGTTGGTATATTAACCTCATCATAGCCTCACGGGTTTTTTAAACGGTTCTCATGATTTAGATGTGCTTTTAAGCACATGTGCTGGGCACGTGTGTGGATATAGTATATTGCTAGATTTTAAAAAGAAATCCAGTGGTATAATCTGTCTTTTCAGTGTTCTGTAAATCAACTTGTAGCAATTTTAACTATTACTACACTTGAATATATTTCTTCCATCTTAGTTTGCTTGTGTCCTGCTCCCTCTGTTTCCTTTTATTCCTCCTTTTCTTCTTCCTTTCACTTGATTAAATATTTCTAAAAACAGCTCCTCTCTACCATTACATGTTTTATATATACAAATATATAAATTTCATATAAATTATTTATAAATATATAAATAAATATATATAACATATTTTCTATTTTCCCTATTTTCTATCTTAGGGATTATCCTTACACTTTTTCATGAGTATTTATAAAAGTCAAAACTACAGCCTGAGTAACTTAGGCAAAAGAAATTTGTTTTCTCACAGTTCCGGAGGCTGGAAGTCCAAGGTCGAGGTGCCAGGGTTTGGTTTCTGGTGAGACCTCTCTTCCGGCTGGTAGAGGGCTGCCTTGTGGCCGCACCCGCACCAGGGTCTCCCTTCTGTGCATGTGGGGGGAGATCACGGGCGTCTTCCTCCCTTTACAAATGCATCGGTCACGTGGGATCAGGACCCACCACTATGACCTCATTTAACCTTAATTACCTCTGTGAAGGCTGAGACTTCAACACTTGTGGAACGTAACTCCTACTATCCCCTACCATCCTGAGTCTCACTTTGGTTCTGCATTTTAGTTCTACCTCTTTTTTAACTTCAATATTACGATTTTACAGTTTTATCTTTGTGTAATCAGTGCATTTCAAAATTTTCCCATATTTGCCAGGTTTTTTTCTCTTACTCCGCCCTCCTGTATTTCTCGTCTTGCTGGACCCAGCTCTTCTCTGACACACACCCTTCAGTTTTGATGGGTTTTTAATGGGGTCTGTTGCTGGTAACTTGGTTCAATGTTTGTTTGTCTGAAAGTGTATTAATTTCTCCTCCTTTCTTTTTGATAATTCAGCTCGATATACAGTTCTGGACCGGAATTTTCTTTCAGCACTTTGATGTGTTCTTCCACTGCGCGCCACCACTCCCCTGCCCACCCCGCCCCTGGTAACGGGTCTCCTGTCTTCCTGAGCCCGTCCCCGTCCCCAGGCACCGTCTTCTCTCCTGCTCCCATTGTGCATCTTGGGGATCTGCGCTTACACGACTCTGTGTCTTTTCATAGACTGATTTTTTTTATTTTGCTTGGGATTCACTTTCCTTCCCAAATCAGAATTTTAGTCAGTTCTGGAAAACTCGCAAACATTGTATCTTTAAAGTATTTCTCTCCAGTCTCTCTTTTTTCTCCTTCTGAAATTTTCATCCTCCACATTTAAAATTTATATGTAATTTTTTAAATCACTTTTTATAACGAGACTGCATTTTGGGTATCCAATCTGTCTTTCAATTCACAAATATGTTCTATAGCTTTGCCTCATCTGCTTAGTGCACATAGTGTGTTTTTAGCTTCAATAATATATTTGCAATCCTGGAGGACTGATTTGGTTATCTATCAAAACTGACTGGTTCTTTTTAATGCCATCTCACTCCTTTCTTATATGTTTGATTTCACTTTTTAATTTGTTTAAATAATTTTTTCATTTGACAATATTCACAATCAATAAAACTTATTTGAAATTCATAGGGGCCAAATTTCTTTGTGTGATGTCTTTGCTGAACCTTGCCTATTATGCTTGGTTTCTCATGCTTTATATTTGTGGACTGTGAGTTTAAATTTCTGGGGTTTTTAGCTTCAGGAATCCTGTAATTCCAGAGTCAATACAGAGAGGATTTATACTTCCTTCAAAAGATAGCTTAGAACCACCTTTTCTATTTTAAGGTCTGTCCTGGGGGTTGCTTCCTATTATCAATATAAATTTGAGACCCGTAATTTTGTTGAGCAAGACTGTGGCTTATGAACTCTCAGAAAGTAATTTACTTTTCTTTTTCCTTCTGTAGGCCAGGAAAAGTGAGACAAATTCCCTTGTCATCTCTTTGCTGACTAGTGAATTTTTCTCCAGTATCTGCTTCAAGTGAGATTTCCACATTTTAGTCTTTATGTGGTGGTGTGGGGGTGTGAATGCAGGGAGTGGGGGTGCCTGCTCTTGAGGTTTCTAGGTGTTTTGACCTGGAAGAGTTTGAGTCTCCTCACATTGCCCTAGTCTAGAAAATGGAATTCTCTAGAGATTGTTACTTCTATCCTTTCCTTACAATTCTATAACATCGTATTAGTGAGAGTTAAATATTGCTAAATAAATGATCTCATTGCAGAGCATTTACATCATGATAAAAAATTGATACATAAATTTTTTATAAATGTTTTCATAGGCAACGAGACTTTTTTAAATAACTCAACGTAGATAGTGTCAGCAGTTCAGGAAAAAATTATCATCACAGGAGAGTATTGGTGAATGAGATCTGAAGCATTCTCCAGGTATTTTGCTTTCCAACTGTAACATCATAGTTCAGTAATGAACATGGAAACATCCTTACAACATTAAAAAAACATCATCTTTGTACCTAGCGCAGAACATGGAAATGTCTCTGAAGGTCTCATTAAGGGTAATCAACATCATTAACAACAACAACAAAAATTATAACAAGAAGAAGAAGAGGAGGGGGAAGAAGGAAGAAGGGGGAAGGCTCCTATTTGGGGCCAAGCCCCCTGTAAGCATCAAAGCCAAAAAAAAAGGCGTGAAAATGCGGTTAAGTGACAAAAGCAATAGCTGGTCCCACAGGTGAGCATTTCATGCCTTCTCAGAGTTAAAGCAGCTCCTAATACAGATCCTCTCAGTCTGGCTTTATGTGGACTTAACACTAATTTTCAGAATGTCAAATATAGTCATATTTAGAAGCATTCCTAAGGCGGATAGAAATGGGTTTGATTCCCCAGTGTCTTGGATTATCCATATCATCTTAATGCAGGTAATTGTGACTCAAGTTTATATTCATGTTTTTCATTTTTCATATAAAAATACTATTTTTTTAAAAAAAGCCAAGCCTCGCCCCCTCAAAGTGTTCAAAGATGTGTAGGCTTTCAAAATGGAAATATTGATGAGGATAATAAGAAACTACTTTCTGATTTTCTTTAGAGTGAAAAAACAAATATTTCAAATATCAAAGTCATTTTAAATGGGAGAAATTAGCTTGTTATTTAATCAAAACTTCAATTGACAGGTTCCTAATGATAATGGTAGAGTTACTATTAATATTATTAAGTACCTACTGAGTGCTGGTCATTGTGTTCAGAGTTTCTTACCACAGTATTTTATTTAATGTTCACAAAAACACAGGAATGGAGTATTATTAATCCTGTCTTTAAAATTAAGAAATGGAAGTTCAGACCCGGGTGGGGCATAGGGTTGCTGCGAGGATGTTGGTTTAAGATACAAAGTTGCAGTTATGTAGGACCCTCGAGTCTAGAGATCCGGTGTACACCACGGTGATTGTACTTAGTCACCCCGTGCTGTGCAGTGGAAAGTTGCCGACAGAGATTTCAGATCCTCTTCCACACACATAAAATGGTAACTGCACAGACACGACTGTGTTAATTAGCTTGACTATAATAACCATTTTACTATGGATACCTTTATCCAAACATCATGCTGTGCACCTCAAAAATACACAATTTTAATTAATACATAATGCGTCTTTAAGCCAGATGGGTGACCTAGTCAAGCCCATCACTAGATTACTCATACACAGTAGGGCCAGGATGCTAAGCAGGTCTGTTCTGCAGCCCACACTCCTGAACACTAAGAGGCATTTTACAAAACGCTGTATTATCCCGTGCTAATTAAAAAACAGCCTGTACCTCTCAAGGAGAATCAGGAAGACAGTATCATTTTACTTCAGTGATGTATGAATGTATTTATTTATGTGTTAATTATATTAGCAGCCTATGGTTATAAGGAACTAAAGTTGTCAAATGTGAAAGCCATTTGTTTTGTATTTTGCACTCTAAGTATAAATGCACAACTAAGCTTTTAAAAGACCACTTAACAATTTTAAAAAAATATATAAAAGAATCAAATGATTCAGTTTGTACTTCTGTTCTTTTTATGGTGGCTGCTCAGCAACTATGGCTTTTTCCATTATATTGTATAATTTCACTTGCAAATTGCTAATACCCCAATTTGTCAAGATACCTAGTCTGCTTCTAATTTCCTTTATTTTCTATGTTCTTATAGTTTTCTTCATAATTATTACATGACATTCATAAAAATGCCTACTATCTTTAAACATAAGATGATTTTGGTGTAAATGCACTTTATATATCTTACGAGTCTTGTATGAGAATAGGAGGGAAGAGTCACATATGATTTTATTTGAAAACATTTAATCCTGCTATGGCATAAAGTTTTGTCAGATATCAGTATTTTTTACAATATACTAAAGTTTATATATTTTAAATAGTCTAAAATATACACACTTTACATTATTATAAGTGGCTCAACAAATTATATTACATTAATTTTAAAGTAAAATCAAACTAATACAGGTTCTTTTAAAAAATAAATAAATATTTCCTTTGCTAAATTTATAGCACCACATTTTTAAATCACTCCAAATACAGGGTCCAGCAGAAGGGGCGCCTACTTCAGTGTGGTTGATAGGGCAATAATATGGGTATAATAGCTTTAATTTGAACATTTCACCTAAAATGGCATGTGGTGTGCTTGAGTATGCTATTGTTATGTTACAGAATTTCATGCCTATGATTTTGTAATAAGAGACTTTTATGTAATAACACAGGGGTGTTATGAGTGCCGGACCCCGGTACAGTTTGCATTTTGAAAACCATAACATTAGAGGCTAAGAAAGAACTTAGAAACTTTTTTAAAATCTTCTTAATTTATTTTATCGAATAAATGAGACTCTGGATCCGACTGGAACATGACCGGAGTAGCAGTTTTGGTGGCGGTCACTCAGGCTTCCTGCCGGAGGTGGACTGGGAGTGGGCGGTGGGGAGTGTGAGCGTTGGTCTCTGGCGGCCGGGGTGAGACTGCGGGGACAGTTTATAAGGTGACTGTGCGTGTCAGGGAGTGTGGGTGGTGGTGCAGGGGGAGACTCGTGGTTGTCTAACGTGTGCACGTTAGATGAGGGATCGAAGTGTAGGCATTCCGAGTGACTGCTAACACAGGGACAGTGACAGAGTATCAGCTGGGAATCCAGATCAGTGTATCTTGAGTTTTGAACACGTGTGAGACATTGGAATGCAGAAGGGACTTCTGGGTACACCGGCTCTGAGCTCAGAGGAAAAACCTTTCTGGACACTCATGTGGTTGCTAAATGAAGCAGTGGGTTTGGATAGGGTCATTTTTATGGAGAGACTACCAAGAAAACAGACACAGGTTGGGACAAACTTTGATGAAAATCTACCTTTATACACCAGGTAGAAGACAGGTTATCAATAAAGGAGGTTCAAATGAAATTGCTAGAAGAGTATAAAGAAAACCCTGGCTGATGTAATACAGTGTTAGCCAAGGAAGGAAATCCTCAAGAAATATTCAAACTCATCTAATACTGGCATTGTATTTACTCATCCGGGTAGGCAGTAACATTTTTTAACACCCATATTCATCTTCTGAGACACATTCCTAATGAGATTTTAGCATTCTTGGTGACAAAATAATGTTTTGGATCTTTACTAAATACAAAAAGGTTTAAAATAATTTAATGCATTGAGAATAATAGGAAGATGATGATCATTTCTAGATCTCTTGTGTGTATTATGGCCATAGTTTTCTGGGCACTTTTTAAAAAATATATTTTATTGATTATGCTATTACAGTTGTCCCATTTCCCCCCTTCATTCCCCTCCACCCTGCACACTCTCTCCCACCCATATTCCCTCCCTTTAGTTCATGTCCATGTGTCATAAGTTCTTTAGCTTCTACATTTCCCCTACTATTCTTGTCCTCCACACTTTTTTATAGTTATATTTAATGAATTCTTCACAACCTCCTTCGCTAGAGTACTATAACTTTTTTTTTGTTTTAGAGATAAAGAAACAAGGAATAGAACATTTAATTAATTTACTCAAGGGCCAAACCTGATGGTGTCAAGCCCTGGCCAGGTGGCTCAGTTGGTTGAAGCCCCGCCCACACACCACAAGGCTGCGGGTTTGATTCCCAGTCAGGTCATACACCCAGGTCGGGTGGCCCATATGGGGGGCAGCCGATCGATGTTTCTCTCTCACACTCTCACATCGATGTTTCTCTCTCTCTTTCTCTTCCCACACTTCGTATCTCTCTAAAATCAATAAACATACTTTAAAAAAATTGTGATGGAGTCACAATTCTCAGGCTCCTCTCTTATACTCATCCAGTATGAAGAGTAAATAAACATAAATGTAGTAATATCAGTAACACACTACACTTGAAAAAGCCAGCAGATTATATTAAATAATTTACATGAATTCGCTCTTAAAAATTCCCTCCAAAAAGGTTGCTTTCATCAGTATACCAGTATTTGAGAATGGGGTCCTAGAATCGCCGTGCCTCCTCTGCCTGCCCACTTCTCCTGTCTCCTTTCAACACTGCAACTCCTTCTGCACAGCCGCTTGTACAGTCTCCCTGCCTTTCCCCTTGATTGAAGTGGTAAACCCAAGACAAACCCTAGGTTTTTATTTCATTTGGATTCTGTGATCTGTCACACTGATAAGCATCCCTTCATATCATTCCTTCTTGGTTTTTCTTCTGCCTCTCTCTCTCAGTTTTTTTCTCTACCAGTTTATTTTCCTGATCCTGCCTCTGGTGTGGAGGTGGTTTCTGGATTTCTAGCCTTGGGTTTCTTTGCTTAGTGCACAATTCACTTTCTTCACGCAGTTTCTTCTGCCTCCATAGCATGATTACTCACAAATCTTTCCCAATTTCCGATCTCTTTCCTGAAGCCCAGACATTAACATTAACCTGCAGATTGAATACTCTACAGTGTCTTGGATGTCTCACAGGTACTGCTTGTCAAAATCACTCAGCCCCCCTTTTTCCTGCTCCTCTACATCCCACTTCACAATGACCTGACGCCCCTCCACTGGTAGAGACAAAAGCATTCATCTTGTTGCTCAGCAACAACTCTAAGATTCGTTCTTGTCGTCTCTCTCTCTGGGCAGCCGTTGTATCCAGTGGGTTAGCCAGTCCTCTCATATCTTCCTGTGAAACATCTTTCATCTGTCTCCTCTACGTTGTCAGCTTTATTGACATGTTCTAGTTGGGAATCTGGAGCTTCTCCGATGGCTCCTTTGTAAGACAGTCCCTACTTCAAGTTTTCCCGCCACCAGCCTATCCTTATCCCCACCAGAGAGATAATAACATAACACGCCCTGACATTTCCTTTCTCAAAATCCTTCATCGTCTCTTTGGCATTCCACAGCAGTTGCTGGGCCCCTGCTAAGCTACAGCAGAGTCAGTGTCTCAAGAAGTTTACATTCTTATAAAAGGGAAAAAAACTATAAACAAACATGCAAGTCATCAGATGGTGATAAGTGTCATGAAGAAGAATGAATTGGGCGAGGGGGACAGAGAGCTGAGACCGGGGACCGTTGTTTGACTGGTGGACAGAGCCGGCTTCTCAGATACGGCAGCTGAGAGAAAGACCAGGAGGGAGGGAAGGTGCAGGGTGAAACTTCACCTCGACCCAGCGCGAAACTCACACACACTAATGCAGTAGGTCATTTGCCTAACAAGTACAGAGGGGTCCACAAAGTCTGAAAATTGATATGTATTATGTTGTAAAGGATAGCTTCAATCTGTTAAAAAATAATGTTTTCAAACTTTGTATCTTGAATATCTCATATAATTTCATTATTTTAAGATATTAAGGTGGTAAAAAGTATGGTGAGTGTATATATGTATAATGTCTATATATACATATACACATATAATTTCATTTATATATAAAATTTTATATTTATATATATAAATTTAATGTATCTAAAATTTATATATAAAATTCATAGAAAAGCAAAACAATATGATTGATGTCCTAAAAATAATAGTTTGAAAGAAGAGAAAAACACACTCAGAAACACATAGACACACATGAGTAAATAAATAAATCCAGTAAGTATAAAGCATGACAAATTTATAACAAGAAATGAGTAGCTGACGAACAAGGAAGACTGCCAGGACACTTTTTAATAGAGTGGTCTCGGAAGGCCCCTCTCGGAAGGTGACATTTGAGCTGACGTGCATCACGAGAATAAGTCAACCACGAAAAATGCAAGGGAGAGGAAAATCCCGGGTGGAAAGGGCACAGTTTTCCTGAGGCACAGGCAAGAGAATAAGGTGGCCGAACCTTAATTTGCAAGGATAGACATCTTAAGCATTTAATTAGGGAGGTAGCGAAGTAGGCCCACAAAAATACGACAGAACTATTTCTAACTGTGAGAAATTTACTAGAAGCATAAAGTATATGTTGAGGAAAATTATTCAATTTTTGTACCATGGTACTTATTTAATGGTTTAATTAGCATTGTTTTAATTTTAAATCTCAGGCGGGGTTCTGAGTGGTTGTATGTGTCCTAATATTTTTAGGTTTCAGGTCCTAAATCTGACTCAGAGTGATCAGAACTGAATTTGGAATGAGATGCAGGAGTCAGAATGTTCGGTCTTTTAAGGCCACAAAAGTCATCCTGGTTTGATAACGTAGAATATAAATGTATGCAGATCAAGTGTCAGATGCCACTGAGGAGCCGGTTTAGAGGGTAACGATGTCCTTTGGTTACCTGGAAATCGTCACTGAAATTAGGGAGCCCAGGTTCATGGAAAATCCATGGGCATCCAATACAGAGGACAGTGGGATAGACAAAAAGGGGGACATGAGAATGTGGAGACAGGACAGCTTCATTTTATTGGGGGAATAATTTAATGCCAAGTGGCAGAATTTGTAGCGTAAAGCACTATTCATATCAAATGGAAGAGAAATTTTTTAAATTATTTTATCTTCAAACTTTATTATTTTTAGTTTTTATTTCAAACAACTCTAAATTTGAAAAAGAATTGCAAGAGAAATACAAAAGCCAGCAGTATGACTTCCACCCAGAGACCTCATTCAAGTTGCGTCTGTTGTCCTGTGATGTCCTGGGGTCCCATGTCACACCCAGTGTCCCCGCCTCTCCAGCCTCTAAAAGTTGGATCAAAGTTGGAACCAGATCCTCAGCTGATCCTTGCCTTTCACAACCGTATCATTCCTCACATCCTCCCACTTTGTGTCTGTCTGATGCTTCCTCGTGGTTGGGACTAGGATATTTGTGTATTTGGGGCAGAAGAACCACCAGGAGATGTCGTATTCTCCTCACTGCGTCTTGTCAGGGGCCCGCAGGGTCAGGCAGTCCCTTTACTGATGGTGATAGCTTTGATCTCTTCATGACAAAGACATCTGCCAGGTTTCTCTGCTGTAAAATGACTGGTTTCCTGTTTGAAATTCATGCTGTGTTTTTAGGGAGACACTTGGAGACCGTCCTTACCCAGCTCTCACCCATGCATTTCAGCATCAACTGGCATTTCTTTCCTGAATTAGTTACTATTGTGACGGTTGCCAAACGGTGACTTGCTAATTCCAACATACCTTTTCATTTATTAGTGAGCATTGCACGGTAGGAAGAGATTTCTATTCTCCCCATTCAGCTGTTCATTTTTAGGCAGGTAGACTCACGGATTCCTATTTTATTCAGTGAGGTCTGATGTAAAAGTTAATGTACTTCTTTTCCTCCCTCCCTCCTTCCCTTCTTCCTTCTTTCTTTCCTCCCTCCCTCCCTTCCTTCCCTCCTTCCTTCCTTCCTTCCATTCATCATTTCTTCATTCTTTCTTTTTCTTCCTTCCGTCCTCCTTTCCCTCTCTTCCTCTCTCTCCCTCCTGCCTTTCTTCCTTCTTTTATTTATTCTTTTGATACTCAAACTGTATTTTTGATGCTCCAGTTATTTATTTTGCATTCAAATTGTCCAGATTTGAGCTGGAGAAGGCTACTTCAGGCTGGCTCTTACGTCATTCTCACGTGACCCCATCATTCTTTGAACACTTTTTTACCTTCTGGTTCCACCAGAAAGTGGCCCAGGCTCATATTGGACTCTTCCTGACCCAGCTCTGGTATCAGCCACTTCTCCAAGGAGTCCTGGTTTTATTCGGGAGAGAGACTGAGACCTGAACTACAGGGATACTCAGGGCTTCTGGGTGACCCTCCCCCTGGGCTGTCTGCACTGCATGGTGGAAACTGTCTGTGTACTGAGCCCTCACACAACTCCAGCTAGATGTATTTCCTCATCTACCTAAATGCACTAAAAACCACCAGTGTACACGGGCTGATTAAAGTTCAGCTCAAACCCGCGGGGTCCATTCAAGATTTTCCGTTTCCATGTGCAGCCTCCTTTCCAGACAAATCCTCAGTTCGTTTGTGTATTTGCCCAACCTGTGTGGCCGTTCTCACTGGGGGGGTTTCGGTACCCTGGGCCCATTCCTGCCAGCTCTCACACTCTGCTTCTCCGGACCCCAGTGCCCACCAGGGGGAGTCACTCAGGAAGCATGGGGACACAGTAGAAATCGGTAGACATTTCCCATAATCACCCAAGGTTATACTGAAAGGAAGACAAGACATGGATTTTTCATCCTTCCAGCACCCCACCAGCCTCGCAATGACCTCCCAAACCTCCCAGCTTTACACTGACTGTAAACAGAGATAAGCCTGGTACTCACGTGGTTTTAGACGTGTCCGGTGTTCAGCCCTGTTGCCTGTTGTTTGCTCTCTCTGTCTCATCGGGTTAACATTATAACTTACAACAATTTACGTGGGCATTTCAACGTCAGAAGAAATACCAGCCTGCTTTCCACTGGTGTATTTCTGAATTAAAATTTTAAAACCTTGAAATTGCATGTGTTTCTTTTGTCAGCAAGAATAATAAAATACTGAGTGGACTTCAAATCAGGTATGAAGTTTTTATGTCCTAAGTCCTGAAACAGAAATCTCAAAGATGCCAGTCAGGCAACATAGTTATAATGACCCTGTGTGGAGGGAGGCAGGCTTCCCCGCTTACTGATAGTGAAGCGCAATTGAGGCAGACAAGATGACAGCTCGCTGTGGGCGTTCCGGCGCATCATCAGATCCTCCAGCCCGGTAACAACGGCCCATGTATGAATATTACATTTTTCATTCCAAATTTATAGATATAATAAATTTAAAGCTCTAAGCCAAAAAAACAAACAAAAGCTTACCTCTTTATTCTATATACTCTTTCTACGACGTTGGCAAATTTTCATTAAATTTGCCTTTCTGTCAATTTTATATCTCTTCGTTTCTGACTCTCAAAATCTCACCCGCAGCCCCTGGCTGGTGTGGGTCAGCAGGTTAGACCTCATCCCACAGACTAAAAGGTCGCCAGTTCAAATCCCGGTCAGGGTACATGCCTGGGCTGTGGGTCAGGTCCCCGGTTAAGGGCACGCAGGAGGCAAACGATGTTACTGTCTCTCACATCAATGTTTCTCTCCCTCTCCTTCTCCCTCCCTTCCCCTCCTCCCTCCCTTCCCCTCTCTCTAAAAATAAATCAATAAAGTCTTTGTAAAAAAAAAAACCCTCAGCTGCAAATTTATAGCTCCAAACACTCCTGATACTAATCTATTAAGTAGGTTAATTTCTGAGCTTTGGAATAGTCATTGAAAGTATCACGGATACTAATACACTAGTATTATTAGTGACATAATATTTATCCTTACAAGGAACAAGTACAGAAAATAAATAGTGCTTTCTACTCTATCAGTGTTATTTGGGTTTATTCCATTAAACAGGTTTTCTTTTTCTGTTTCTAACACTGGGTTTCTGCTGACATGCTAAGGGCAAAATGCCCCAAAGATTACTGGAATCCCTGTTGGACAGCTTAGGGGACCTGTAAGAGACACCAACACGAAGCCTAGAGAGTTTTTTGTCTGGCTAAACGTTTCTTTGAGGCACCACCGAACACATTTTGGAGGTATTAACGTGGGTTTTACAGTCACGCCTCATTGTCTTCTTCACATTATGTTGCACTGGTAGTCAACCCTTGCCTGAAAGTGCTTTCCAAATCTTCACATTTTTGCCATCTGAAGAGACTGCAATAGGGAAAACATTCATCTTCAAATCCAACAAGTCCTGGCTTCTTTATATGTAACAGTTTTTCTTTAGTTTTTCTCTCTTCTCCCCCCACCTCCTTTTACTATAAACAGAAAGATGTCAGAATTCTCTGTCTGGAAATGCCGGTAGCTAGGTTACAAATTTCTCAAGTGTGGCTTCTTCCTTCCCGTAGTATCCCGGTGCTGCTAAATTTCCCATTGCCGCGTGTGTGTGTGGTTTGGTCTTCTCTCATTGCCAATGACATTCTTCCTTCACCTTCCTTCGAGCCTTTACTGACAACCTGCTCCAGAGCCACCAGGCTCCCACTAACAAGGCCCCCCTTGAAGGGGATCTTCAAGGCCCCTCTAACGTGCTGGGACATCCCAGCCCCTAAGTCACTGCCACATTTTTAGATTTATGTTACAATCCTCTCTCAGTACCAAATTCATTACTAGTTATTTATGATTGCATGACAAATCACTCAAAAACGTAATGGCCTAAAACCGTGATTTATCTTCTTCTACGGGCCTCTCCCAAAGACTGCTCGGGCACGGTGGCTGGCTTTCCAGGGTTAGCAATCTCAGAGACCGAGTTGGCAACTAGCCTTGGAAGTCACGCACGGCTACCACTTCCACAGTTTCCCGCTGACCACAGAGGTCAGCCCTGATTCAGTGTGGAAGGACACTACGAAAGAGAGTGAATTAATGGAGTCCCTGTTGGAAATGTTAAAGATAATGCAAGGAGAGGGGAAAAATCTAAATTTTTAATAGCTGTGCAGTAGTTTGTCCTATAATTATCTTCTAGAATGTATCCCATGCAGAAATATAAAAGGACTTGACAGTTCAAACTCCAGAATTGATTAGGGCCAAGTAGAACATTGTTATGGGTGACTAAGGAAGTCTTGTTTCATGAACTTAATTATCCGCAATCCAATCAGCAGTGATCTGTGTGTTCTGCAGCTGCTTTGCTTCAAAAAAGGCCTTTTTCTCACAAATAGATCTACTCAGTTTGGAATATTTCAAAGCTAGTGTGGATATTTAGAGAGTCCCAAATATTCAAAAACCAGAACCAAATTGTTGTCAAGAATAGTCATTAAAGTGACAGCTGCATGTTTTCTCTCTGCTAAGTTTAGACATTAACTCCTTTCAATGTTATCTTGATTAAACAGATTTAAAATCATGTGTATGCATACAACTAGTCTAAATAGATGACTTCTCTAAGATCAGCAAATCCCAAGAGGACTAAGTCAATGCAAATGAAAAAAATTGACTTAGAAAAAATGTATAGATGAGCTATATGTTTGGCATTGAAATAAAACCTTATTTTTAAGTCAAGGAATTAATTTAAGTATAATTCTATTTTTACATAATATTCTGTCGATGGAAAAGGATATACTACACTTCTGTGATTAACCCTTAAAGAGAGTTCAAATGATAATTATTAGACTTTAAATATTATAAACCATTAATAAAGGGAGGAAATTTCTCTTGTCCTCAATTCTTATTACTAGTCAAACAGGATTCAGATATTTTTAAAAATCACTTAGTGGTGAGATTTTTTAAAAAGTTTTTATTGAAAATTTACTCAACGAATGGCACATATTAATCTCAATCCATTCTGTATAAATTACACATACTCTTAGATTGAAATAAATGTGTGAATAACTTCAGATTTCTAAGCAAATTAGTGCAGTTTCATTTGCTCTGGTAGGTCAGCTTGTTGTGGGGAACTATATGAAAAGGAGATGGTTTTGGGGACTTCCTGGAGACACTTAATGGGATAGAGCAATATTATTCCCTGTGGCGTCCACATTTCCTGTTCATAATAATTTCCTATGCATTTTTCTCCTGAAAGGACATAATGATAATTGATTGGTGGTGCTATTTTAAAGTTATTTTGAAATAAAAAATTTTAAATATATTTTATTGATTATGCTATTACAGTTGTCCCATTTTCCCCCTTCACTCCCCTCCACCCTGCACATCCCCTCCCACCCACATTCCCCCCTTTAGTTCATGTCCATGGGTCATACTTACAAGTTCTTTAGCTTCTACATTTCC
>CM052549.1:78909781-79032872 GCA_028533065.1 Trachops cirrhosus
TTTATCTTCTTTTTCTTAGATAAGTCCCTTTAACATTTCATACAATATGGGCTTGGTGATGATGAACTCCTTTAACTTGACCTTATCTGAGAAGCACTTGATCTGCCCTTCCATTCTAAATGAAAGCTTTGCTGGATAGAGCAATCTGGGATGGAGGTCCTTGTGTTTCATGACTTGGAATACTTCTTTCCAGCCCCTTCTTGCCTATAAGGTCTCTTTTGAGAAATCAGCTGACAGTCTGATGGGAACTCCTTTGTAGGTGACTATCCCCTTATCTCTTGCTGCTTCTAGGATTCTATCCTTCATTTTTACCTTGGCTAATGTAATTATGATGTGCTTTTGTGTGTTCCTCCCTGGGTCCAACTTCTTTGGGACTCTCTGAGCTTCCTGGACTTCCTGGAAGTCTATTTCCTTTGCCAGATTGGGGAAGTTCTCCTTTATTATTTGTTCAAATATCTTTTCCACTTGTTTTTTTTCCTCTTCTCCTTCTGGTACCCTATAATTCAGATTTTGGAATGTTTAAAGATGTCCTGGAGGTTCCTAAGCCTCTTATTTTTTTGAATTCTTTTTCTGGTTGTATATTTTTTTCTTCCTTCTGGTCCACTCCATTGATGTGAGACCCATCTTTCATTCCATCACTATTGGTTCCCTGTACATTTTCCTTTATTTCACTTAGCGTAGCCTTCATTTTTTCATCTAGTTTGTGACCAAATTCAACCAATTCTGTGAGCATCCTTATCACCAGTGCTTTGAACTGTGCATCTGAGAGGTTGACTATCTCTTCGTCGCTTAGTTGTATTTGATCTGGAGCTTTGATCTATTTTTCCATTTGTACCATTTTTTTTTGTCTTGATGTGCCTGTTACGTATGAGGGGCGAAGCCTTAGGTGTTCGCCAGGGTGGGGCAACCCAGTTGCTGTATGTGGACAGGGGTAAGAGAGGGAACAATGGTACTTGCTCCACTCTGTTGGATTTCAGTCACTTCCACTGCTTCCCACAAGCAAACTGGGCTGTTCTGGTGCTGGTTCCTGGGTGGGTGGGTTTGTGTCCATTCTAGGACCCCGTGGGTCTCTCCAACAAACTCTCCTGTGGGGCTGGGAGTCTCTCTCTGCTGCCTCAACCCCCACAGGCATTTTTATTCAGTGTTTTGAGGCTTTATTTCCCCCACGCTGGGACCCTGGGTTGAGCAGTTTGTCTTGCTCCCCTGTTTCGCCTGGTTTATCTGCATGAAAATGTGGGACCACCGGGCCCACCAGCCACCTTGAGCACCGTGCCCCACTTCAAAATCACTGCCTCACTGGATCTGCCCACTGCCGCCTTGCGCCCAGGGTCTGCCAGCCACCACTTTCCTGCGACCCCTCTGCACCCGGCCACCCTACTCCACCCCTCCTACTGGTCTGGATGAATGTTTCTTCTTTAACTTCTTGGTTGTCGGACTTCCATACAGTTCAATTTTCTGTCGATACTGGTTGTTTTTTGTTTCTAAATTGTTGTTGTCCTTATTTTGGTTGTGCAAGGAGGTACACTGTGTCTACCTATGCCTCCATCTTGGCCAGAAGTCCTCTGAAATAAAAATTTTAATGTCGGGTTTCAAACCTGGTATATATGTGTGCTATTCCCTAATAGCACCGATAGTGTTTACTCTATTTTTTGGTCTTGTTTTTATTCTCTTTTAATTGTAGTTTCATTTATTATCATTTATGCTCTCTATACCATATTAGCTACCATATAAATGGTAGATATTCAGAGCAGGGTGGCTGACCCCCTTATACCTAAGTTTATCTCTTTGTAATATTTGTTAGGATTTTATAAATTGAGAAGACATTTGTAATGCAAAAATATCTTTGGATTGAGTTAGACCCTAATCCATAAAATATGATTCATCTTATTTGATGATAATAACTTTAGCTTCTTGACATCTAAGTAATAGGGAATTAAGAAAATAGATGTAATCTTGAAAGTATAAAAGGAAGGCAGTTGGGTAGTTGAGAAAGGTCTACATTTTATGTTCCAGTCTGTGTAGATAGGGTCAGGTGTGGAAGTACAGCCCTGGGCTGTTGACAGCAGAGGGAAGAGAGCTGTGACAGAGCGAGAAAGAAGATGTCAAGGAGAACATATGAGGGATGCTAGACCCCGGAGACAAAGACTCATCTAGGTTCAGCCCTTACTTCTCTCCCTGAAATCCTATCTCTTGCTCACATGACTTCCTTCTTCTGCATTGCCTGCCACACCAACAAGGAGCCACAGAGCAGCGGTGGAAACCACGGGCATGGGCAGGGCGCCTCCCCAAGGAAACGCAGTGAAGCGCACTGTGCCCAGGGCTTAACATCCCCATTTCTGCTCTCCCACAGGTTTTCCGAACCAGATGAGCAACTCAAGTCACTCTGCCCTCCAGTCTTCGTTCCAAGGGTGCATGCAGCTCATTCACGTGGATGACCAACTTGTAAACTTATACGACGTGGCACAGAGGAGGCCGGGAAGCTTTGCAAACGTCAGCATCGACATGTGCGCCATCATAGACAGGTAAACGGTCTTTTCATCCTCCTTCAGGTGGTCCAGACTTTCCAAGTTCATGTTTGTGTTGCTGGGCACCCACCCTCCGAGAGGTTGGATGGGAGGAGCCGTCTTCCATGTCTGTGGTCCTATATGTGTGATATTAGCAACGATGCTTATATCAGAATATGAATATATATGATGGAACAATCTATGCTCTCCCATTAGTCCAGCTATTTTCAACCTGTTTCATCTCAGGGCGCACATGAACTAATCCCTAAAATTCTGCAGCACACTGAAAAATATATTTTTGGCCAACCTGACCAAAAATCAGGTATAATTTTGATTCCTTCACCCCAGACAGCTATTGTTGTGTTGGCTGTTGTCATTTTTTTATTTGACAGTCTGAGGGAAGAGAGGTCAGTGCCCCTGATGAAATAGTCAGGAGTTGCATGTTTTAAAAATTCTCGCGGCTCAGCATTTGAAAATCGTTGCTTTGGTCCATCAGCCTCCCTCGGTGGGTGTGAGCTTCATGCAGGTGGCTTTGCAGGCGACAGCTGAGTTGTGAAGGAACTCAGTTTATTTTTGGTTTTGCCTCCTACGCCCACAAGCAGAGGTGCCCCTTCTCTCCTTGCCTCAGTCACAACTCATCCTTATCATATTGTCCCCGCTAAGGTCCCCTCCTAACGAAAAGGAAACATTATAAAATATTGGTGGGCAGTATGGGTACCTGCTGAAGCAGAATATTTCATGTAATTGAGTCTGCTTACATGTGCTAACGTATTGCAAACTCCAGTCTTTATCTGTTTTTGCAAATCTGGAGAGGAGCTTTTTATAAAAACCAAGTTGACTTCAACTTCTTACACAGTGGAAAGACACAACTTTCATATGAAATATTGTAACAATAGCTCACACTCTACGGTATCATACTTCTAAAAATGCCTTTCATTCCAACGAGGATGTATTTCATTTTTAGATATTTTGTTCATAAACAAACTACAACTAACCATGAGTTGAATTTAACTTGGTGAATTTAGGGGATTTTAAAAAACCAATATGAAATCTTTTATGAGAGGGCTATCTTATCCTGAAAAATAATTTCATTAATTTTATATTTTGAAAGATGAATGTTCCATAAGTCTCAGTATACCCCCAACAAAATATACACTGTAAGTCTCTAATAATGTTATTTCATTTACGAGGAAAGCCTTGGAGAAGTCATTCAAAAATATATAATTAATCTGAAAAACATGTAAAGTTATCTGTAATGAAATAAGTCTGTTCCATATAATCTTAATAAAAAAGTATTCATATGTGTGGTAAGTTACAGTGTATGACAGCTGTAGAGTATAAATTTTAAATCCTTAATATGTTTGTAATAAAACTTGGCATCTAATAGTGCTTATTTCTATTACATATTTGTAAATACTCATCCTGATAGCCTAAACAGTTTATATTTAAACAGAACAATGAACAATTTTAATAGAAATAAACTCCTAATTTTTGAACCATCAATAATGTAATAGCTGTTATTTCTGCCTGATGTAAATGGTAGAAATAATCAGAAAACTGAGAGATCAAAGTTTTACGATTATATGTTCTGACATTAGATGTTTACCTACAAATTTTAATAATTACTTTCCATACAGGAAGGTTTTCCTCCTTAGTAATAGTTACACAGCATAGGGAGCTATTTTAGCACCTTGTCCCTTTTCCATGCCAGTAGCTTTAATAATACGATAATTTCTGTCAGTAATAACCAAGTCATTTCATTCAGCTTCTGTAAACAGGCTAGGTTTTATGGCGATGTTGCCGTTTCTCTCCAAACAGCATGTTTCCTGGGCCTTATATTTAAATTGCTTGCTACTAAAAAAGTACAGGAAAGAAATTGAAATTTTAATGTCTTACTCCCATGAAAAGAGTAGGAGCTAAATTGACCCCAAAAGAATGAGTGAGGTTTTGGTAAATGAAAATCGTGGCATAAGGCCTCTAGTGCAGATGTAGCTTAGGGAGTGCAAGCTTCAATTTCGGGCAGCTACAAGAGTATAATTTTTTTTTAACCAAAAAGGGTCAGTCCCATTGTTGACGTGTCCTGTAGATGAGAGGACAAGGAATTTCGTTCCCATCCTCCTGGACGATAACCCAGAAGAGTAGCTTTGGGAAAGCAGCCACCTCTGACCCATCTCCACAAATCCCCTAAAACCGCCCTGTGATCCATTTTCTGCTCGTCCCGTTTTCTGGAGGCGATGCTTCTGTGCATTAGCTACCAACGTGTGGAACGATAGATTCCTTTCTTTACCTGAAACAGCCCCGGATCAAAACCTTCACCTGTGCAGGGTTGTGTTTATGAATAGGACACAAGACTACGTTCGCCTTACTCAGACTGTTGATATCATTGATGATTTCATCTGCCCAGGTGAGGGGACCAGTGGCGTTAGCCTGTCCCCATACAGTGGTGACTCATTCGGTCACACTTTAATGGCACATCCCTAACCCGTGTCTTGTTTGATTCCCACCCCCTCAGCAACTACAATTTTGCAACTGCCCGCTCTCTGCCATTTCATTTTCCCACTGCCTCAATCCTCCCGAAGTAAGCCTACGTTGGCTCTTTCTTACTTTTCTCCTTTCAAATTTCAGCTCAATGATTTGAAAGCTATTTTGGGGGGAAAAGGGATAAATGAGAACATGGGGTAAAAAAAGTAGAAATGCTACCACAGGCATGATTTTCATAAAATGTTTGGAAGTAATGGGTACAGCTGCAATGATTTGATGAGCAGAACTTAGGGAGATAGTTTGGGGAAGATGATTCTAAAGGCGTTTTTCTCAGTGTCATTCTGGGATACCCTGTGATTTCAACTTATTTTTCTTTCTGTGTGTGGAGTGACATGTGGCTCGTTTGTTTCACTGGCTTGTTGTCTGAACACCGCATTGGATCGAGGAAAGAGCAGGCGTGCCAAGCTATAGAAGTATACATTCGGCAGTATTTTCCAAGCGTATGCATGGAGCAGGCACTGTTTTGGGCTCTTAGCATATAAATCATTGAGCAAAGTAGACAAAGATGCTTGTACTTTCGAAGCCCATGTTCTGGAGGAAGGAGGGTAATATGCTATAAATCAGTAAATAGTGGAGTAAGTTAGAAGAAATACGTGCTGTGGACAAAGAAAGTAGAGCAAGTGAAGGAGGACTGGCATTCCAGGAGACTGAGGCATTGGGTTTGCAGTTTAAAGAGGTTTAACATCACTGAAGAGGTTAATAATAGCTCACGACCTGAAAGAGGTAACAGAACCAGCCAACCAGGGGAAAAAGCATTACAGGAAAAGGGAATGTCAAGGCCACGAGGCTGCCTGGCAGGACTAGGATCAGCAAGCGGCCAGGGTGGCAAGTCTGGAAGGACGAGGAGCAGAGCCGTCCCCGAGGCCAGATCCTGGGGACCTGTGGTTACTGCAAGGCTGCGGCTTTTACGTTGATGGGACCGGGTGTCACTACAGGTGTCTTGAGCAGAGCCGGGGCACACTCTAGCGTGCATTGCACAAAGGCAGCGGGCTGTGGGAGGACGAAGGGGAGCCTGTCCCCGTGATCCGGGTGAGAGGTCGTGGTGGCCTCGGGCCAGGGCACCAGCACAGGAGGTATGAGGTGTGTGGTTGGCTCTGAATGTACACATATATAGAAGGTAGAGCCCACGGCGTTTCTTGCTGGATTAGATTTGGGGCACGCGGGGAGAGAGGAAATGATTCAGCGAAAGCGACCGGACGGAAGGAGGTACTGTCTCCTCAGATGGGCGGGCTGGTGGTAGAGATTGGTCAGGGTCGAGGGGAAGAAATTACGAATTCAGCGGTGGGCATGAGGTGACATGTCTGTTGGATGTTTCCGTTGCAATGTCAAGAGGGCGACTGGATGGAAGTATACAGCAAGCAGACACCAGCCGATGATGCACCCAGATGTGGGTCTGACAGAGTCGCCGCGTTCGCCTGCGGAGGGCCTGGGTTTCTTCAGCTGGGTTTCCTGAGCAGCCGCAGAACTGAGGGGAGGAGCAGGGGAGCAGGAGGAAGCCTCCAGCCCTCCCTCAGCGGCCCCCTGCCCTGAAAACAGTAAGAGGCAGCAGGTAACCGTTTCTCCTTGAGTCGTGACCATCTTTCATCAGCTCTTAGCGCCCGCCCATTGCTGCCTCCTCATGGCAAACATCCTGAGATGGCCTGGAAAGCTCCTGTTCTCAGCCCTCTTCTCTCTGACCTCTTTTCAGGTGTGAAAATCTGCGCCAAACCCCTGCAGAAACCCGCTTACAACTAAAGTGAGGTTATTCGCTTTCTCCTGCAGAGGAACCACAGTAGAACCAAGGGGCACTTGGAAGGAAGTGGGAGTGGGGGGAAGGGAAGAGGGAGAGAGTAAGGGGAGGGGACTGGGGAGCTGGAGTGGGTCCCAGGAGAGCCCCCTGCAGGTGCTGGTTAGCGTCTGCAACCTGGGAGCCTGGCTGCCCAGACAGTGCAACATGGGAACCCATGCAGAGTCCCGGTCAGGTTCAGTGGCCTGTGGTCCTTACCTGGGACGTATGGGATGAGGAAGCTGCTGTTATAGTCTAATTTTGAGTTTAAGTAGGTGTTGTTCTTGCCTCGTTTGGAAAAATGTATCTGTTTTGTGAATAATAGTAAAGTCTGTTTTGCTAGCTCTGACTTCTATATCCATCCTAAGACCTCCCTGCCAGCCCAGCTACCAGAGAGGTTTGTCCATTGCCATAGGCAGGAGTAGCTGTGGGATGCAGCCCTGGCTACTGAGATAAGTAGATGTCAGCTGTGCTGTTCTTGAGAAAGCTTGTATGGTCCTGATTCAGCTGCCACCCCCTCTCCTCACTGTCCTTGATCCAGAGCAGACGCCACGCCTGGGGTTGTACAGTCAGAAAACCCAAGCTGAGCTCATCAGCTGGCTTTCTCCTTCACTCCTTTTTATGCAAAAAAAAGTAATCTGTGTTTATGCAAGTCACTGAGTCAAGTTTTACTTTTCTTGGAGCCAAAAACATGTTTGGGTTTTTTTAAAAGATTTTATTTATTCATTTTTAGACAGAGGGGAAGGGAGGGAGGAAGAGAGGGAAGGAAACATCAATGTGTGGTTGCCTCCCATGCGCCCCCTACTGGGGACCTGGCCTGCAACCCAGGCATGCGTCCTGACTGGGAATCAAACCAGCGACCCTTTGGTTTATAGGCCAGCACTCAATTCACTGAGCCACACCAGTCAGGGCCGGGTTTTTTCCCCATCTTCCATTTCTAAAACTAACCAATACCATCTTTCTACCTTTGAAAGAAAAGATGATACATTTATCTGAGGGTCTAGTAAGCTGCACACCCCACCCCCCAGAGACTGGCACTTGGGCACTAAGTGGCTATTTAGAGGCCAGAAAGAGTTCATGTTGTTAGAATCAGCATCTGGTAGGAAAACTGGTAAAAGGAGTTCATTAGAATTAGAATCTTAACTTTCCTGTCCCCTCCCTTGTAAAATTACTGAGAAACAAAGACAGTAAACATTCTGAATGCACGGGGGAGTGGAAGAGGAAGAGTAAATGTCTCAGCCTAACCACCGCCTACAAAATTACCCCTGGAGACGCTGCGAATAGCCTGGATCCTATTTCTGAGTTAGTAATTAAGTCTTCCTTATATTTTTAGATAGCATGCATAATCACAGTCCCTAGTTTTATTTTTTTTTATCCAGGGCTTTCTTTTCAAGAACATCTACCCCTTTTGTTTGATTTCTTTTCCTTTCCTTGAAAGAAAAGAATAACTACATGATTTCTTTATGATAGTCTTTAAGTGTGGGTTGGACAGATACCGTGTGTGAAGTTACGAAACTCAGCTGACTGTTGGAAAGCTGAACGACAAATAAGTAGATTAATATTGTTAGTTCAGAAGGAGGTCAGGAGTTTCTGTAAAAGCAGGTTAAAATTTTATCATCTTAACCTGAATCAAGAAAACATGTAACATTATTTATTTTCTAAAGTTGATCTTCATTTGCTCATAAGCTCCCACTTCCAATCCATAGCAGAAAGAAATTAAATGTTTGAACACAAATATTTGAACACATATACATATATACATACCCTAATAACTTTGTGTGTGTGTGTGTGTGTGTGTGTTCAATCAGTATGAGATTCAAGCCTAGTCAAAGGTCAGATTCTCTTTTGGGGCTGTTGTCCCGTTTTGCGTGTCTTTGACCCACCAGCATGGCCCTTGCGTCAGGACCAGCCAACTTACGTAACATCCTATAGTCGGCAGCGTGGGGTCTGTTCCACGTGCTCAGGTCCCTCGTGGGCTCCCCCGAAGGTCCACAGCCTGCTTGCTCTTCAGGGGCCAGCCTCCGTCCCAACTGCTCTGGTCTTGGGATGTAGCTTGGCTGCTGCCGGGCTCAGGTTTGGGGATCAGGGCAAGATGGTGATTTGTCCCATTTGCCTGGGACCATTCTGACCTTAGCACTGAGAACCCTGTGCCTGGAGAAACATGTCAGTCTGGGTAAACCAGGTGGCTGGTCACTCAAGGTCTGTGTACTCTCCGCCCTCTTTCTCCTCCTGCCCTGTCCCGGGTGTGCCAGAAAGCAGTGTGAGCATTCTCACAGATCCCAGAGGAACAGGCAGGGAGTGATCTCTAGGCCTCCTGCACGCCGCACACAAGTGGAAATTAGACATGGCAGGTGTGAGCGGGCGGGCTGCGGGGATAGGCTGTCTTGGGCCCCCTCGCGGCCCCAGCACGCCCGCGTCCACATGGCTCCACAGCACTCAGCTCGGCTGGCACGAGGCCCTCTGTGAATCGATCTGCAAAGGCAGAGCGCAGGGCACGAGCTACCCCTGCAGGGGCTTCTAGGTCTCTGTTGAGACTCATTCAGTCAACAAATACTTACTAAAGATCACACCGAACAGGGAACACTCCTTCTTGGGACCTGAATGCTGAGGTAGCAGAGGAGGGAGGTGGAGGTCACTGATCAGAATTCACTGTCCTAACACCTTCGGTGCCTCTTTTTTTGCTGCCCAAGACTCTTTCAAACCAAACCTCCTTGGTTTTAGACGACCTTGCCAAAAGGGAGTCCACACGTCCACGCACTAGTTCTGGTCCAGAGTCCGGAGGGGAACTTTCCAGGCCCACACGTCCACGCACTTGTTCTGGTCCAGAGTCCGGAGGGGAACCTTCCAGGCCCACACTCCCAGTGGAAGTCCCGTTGGTCCACTGAGTTGACAGACACAGCACAAGACAAAAAAAAAAGATGAAAAATAAACAAAACCAAAACTTTGACTCGAAATATCTAAAAGTTAGCTCTGCCATAGGAGAAGGAAGGCCCGTGTCACCAGCATGGGTCCTTCTGCAGCGACGCTGTGTGCCCACGTCCCAATGCCCTTCACGTGCCTGGGAGCTGCCCCTGGTCCCCAGGCAGGAGTACAGCTGTCAGCCCTTGTGACTGCTTCCATTTTGGCACTTCTCACTTTTTTCAATAATTTCTTTAATTTTTTAAAAAATTTTAATGGCTGTCCCTTCTATTAGCGAGTAAGGATGTCAGGTCCATTAGGTGCTAACTGCATTGCAGACTGCCACCCTCTCTGGCAGAACCTTCTCATGCCTTTGTAGGCTGAGCACACTTTTCTAGTTCGTTCTGAAGAACTCTTCCTGCCGTCAAGGAGGCTGGTGGCAAAGTGTGCCAGCCCCTCTTTTCCACTGGCAAACATTTTGCTTTTTACCCTTAGATTCTGTGGTAATTATGCAAAATGGGTAAAGGAGGCAAAGAGTTTCTCAGATAAACACGGTGTTGTTCGAAACCGCGTGCCTGCTAAGTTCTAACATCATTAGGACTCTGGTCCCGTCAGACCCCAAAGCCGGAACTCAGTCCTGGAGAGCTGGAGCCAAGCAGGACTTTTCCAGGCGTGAGGCTGGGTTTCCTTTTGCAGGAAGAACACCTTTCAGGAACACCCTGAGAACAAAAGTTTTTCAGGGTCCTAAGACCAGATCACCAGCTCAAAATAAACACCCAGAAAAAAAGACTAGTTGCATGGTCCCGTATTAATTTTTTTACGTGTCAGTTCACGTTGTGAATCTTTATTGTAAATATATTCGTTTTGTCTCTTAACCCTGCCTCAGTTCGTTCCCACCTTGACGCCCGTTGATTCTACATTGTAAATGGCTGTGTTCTTTCTTTCCCTCTTTGGGCTAAATTGAGTAATTAGTAGACTTCTGGAAAGCCCCATTTTCTCTTGATAAATCTGACTCATTCCTTATTTTAAATGCACGGCTCTTTCATGACCTTCCGTGGTAACTTCGGGTTCCCCTTTGATCTTGACCTCCATTGCCAGGGACATTTAGTTTCTCTCAGAAGGGGCCCCAAGGGGACTTCCCTGTTTACACTTAAAGAGGGAAGTCTTAGTCCTTGATGTAGCACAAAATCACACACTCTACGACCCCAAAGCATCGCGCGCCCAGGTGAACCCATGTTCAAGTCAGTTGTCTCTGAAGTGATTTCAAAGTGATTTTATTTTTAAGTACAAATAATGGACTAGAGTGACAAAACTCATTTTTGAAAAGAAAACATAGTAGTGATGTGCCAGAGGAGATAACTCTCCTGAGAGGGAAAGGAAAAGAAAAAAGTTAAATTAACCATTTTAAGATTCAACAGCAGCCTTCTTCTTCTTTGATGTATTGCATGTATTAGGACAAAAGAAAACTATATTTGCTTTTGGTGTGGCGTAGTGCGGTGCTCTGACATTTAAATCCCGAGGGAGCCTAGTGCATAAAAGTAATGTCAGAAGACAGTTACACATTTGAAGATGAGCAGAAAGGAAGAAGATAAGTAGCTTTAACATGCGGTTGGGTCAACTACAGAGAGCTTTAAACGAGTCATTAAGTTTTATTTCTTGCTCTTGATATTAGATTACCTGAAAAATAAAAATAAAAGCAAATAATTAGAGAACCTATTTAAAATAGTGTCTTAACAAACATGGTCTTCTTAAGGTGATTGCTCTCCTCAATGACTTAGCTGTATTGCAGAATTTTCACTGAGTTCATTTAAAACCGGCTTTACAGGGTACTAGAGGCTCACCACTGCCTTCGGGCAAGGGAGGGAGCGGTACCCATGGCTCGATGGAAAACGGGTTGGAGCAACAGGTCTCCATCTCTCATCCGGTGTCCTCCCTACCTGCTGTATGGAAGTCAGTCATGCATTCCCAAATATGTTTAGGCAAGTCATCGTTGCTTCTATAATGGCGTGGTCAAACTCAACACGAGGTATGTTTTCAAATGCGTAGAGACAGAAAGAGCTTCCATCAAAGCACATTAAAAGCTCTTGGACAAGTGCCCGAAACCAACCCACTGATTTGGGTGTGGACCAGGCACCGGAACAAGCTGCAGAGACCCCTCAGGGACTTTCAGAAACCGAAGCTGGAATCTGGGGGCAGTGCTTTATGGGATGGGTCATCTGAAAGGCCGGTGGATTGGAGCTGTAGAATTTCTTTTTAATTTTAATAATTTTATTGAATATATTGGGATGACACTGGCTAATAAAATTATATAGGCTTCAAGTGCACAGTTCTGTAATACATCGTCTGTGTAGTGTACTGCGTGTTCCATACACAATACACTATAGAGACTGGACCATCCAAGGTCAAGCCTCTTTCTGTTGCCATTTATCCGCCTCCTTCCCGCCCAGCCCCTCCCCACCACCCACCCTGGTCATTCTCTTCTACCTTCCCCACCCCCCTTTCTCTCTTATAATCACCAGGCTATTGTCTGTAGAATTTCAGTCAGCGGCCCAGAACAATTCTCTCTGTCTAGGGAGGCATTGAATTTACATGATGTAGAGTTTTAAATTAAATTAAAATGGTGAGGGTGTGTCTACTTTTAATGTTTTTGTTTTTTACTTTGTTAAATTCAATATATTGAAGACTTCTGCTGTTCTGTAGCATAGAAAAAAGAAAGTAGAATTCACTTTTTTACTTTTGCTTTCTGCATTCCAAGTAATGGAGGGAGAGAGAAGGAGGGAGGGAGGGAGGGAGGGAGGGAAGGACCGTTAAATTGCATTACTCTCTGGTTTATTGGTAGGGGCATCACCTACTTTCATTAAAACAGAAAACAGGGGAAAAGTGAAGAAGGGTGTCTATGCAGTATAGCAGTTTAAAAATGAAATATTCTTGCCCTGGTCGAGTGGTTCAGTTCATTGGAGCATCGTCCCAAACACCAAAAGGTTTCCGCTTTGATCCCTGGTCGGGTCATATACAGGAGGCAACCAATCAATGTCTGTCTCTGTCTCTCTGTCTCTCCCCGCTCCTTCCTCATGCTCTAAAATCAGTGAATACATCCTCAGATGAGGATTGAAAAAAAATGAAATTTTCTTTGAAAAATTTTCTTTACTATTTAAATGATCTATGACCTGAGCAAAAGGGAGAAGGAGTCATAGGCTTCTCTATGCCAGGAAAATAAAAACAGTCTTTATTAAGACTTGGGATTAGTCATCATTTTTACATGCATTTGTTAATTGAATAGAAGTACTTCCTCTTCTTCTGGTTGTATGTCTACTACCTAGAGTTTAGTTTCAAGAGGGCAAACAAGTTTAGCTTTTTGGATAGCGTTGTCTAAAAGTCTGTCTAGAAGTGACAACCCATTGCCATGTTGGAGATAAATTCTTCTTCATTGTCTGTGTCTATGAATTCATTGAGGAATGTACTAGCGTCTGAACCTCATTTGTTCACCAAATCCCACTTCCATCCCAAAGAACACTACACGAGCCAGAGAGGCATACAGGTGGAAGGGGCGGGGAGTAGTTGTGTGTGCTTGCTTGGGATGTTGTTGAAAGGGGGTCTGTAATAACTTCTAACAAACAAATCGTAATACCTGAAAACGCTGTCTCGCTCAGCGAATAGATTGATTTAAACAGACCATTTTCTAGCATTGTGAGGATGGGAGACCTTCTGAGTTCCGTACGTTCGTTTATAGGGTTACCTTGGTTTGCCTTCCAGAAGGGGTGCCTGTGAAGCTCCATGATCTCTGATCCTCTGGCATAGCTCCCAAAAGGCTTCCTCCGCGTGAAATTATTTTCATGGACGTGCTTCCATGAAAGGGCCCCTCTGAGCAAAGGAATATGGTGCCAAGGTGAATTCCTTTTTTTCTTAAACTTCAGGCATTAGAAATTTAATGAAGAAACAAAAGTCTTTAAAATCTTAAAGAGGGATGTTTCTGAAGTTAGAAACGCCATCTGCAGAAAGATAGGTTTCGTTGACATGGTTATTGTGATTCCTTAAGTCTAAGAAGGTCAAAGCAAAGGGTCTGCCTACACGGCGAGAAAACCACAAGATGCAGAATAGGGTCTCTCCTCAAGGGGACATACTAACTTCATGAGCAGTGTAAAAGCTGTGTGAGGAAGCGTGTGCTTTTCCATCATTACAGGTACTGGTTTCTGCGGGAAATTAATGAAGGGGAAGTCACGGTGGGAAGCAGTGGCTGGTGGAGGCTTCATGGACGTGCGCTGAGCTGTAGAGGAAGCTCCATCTCAGATGACAAGGGAGGGAGGGAGGACTGTACCAGGCAGAAGCAAAGACGTGAATAGACGTGTGGAGGCACAGATGACCCTGTCGCATTTCTGGAACAGTCAAGTGACTGAACTAGAGCAGAGAGCTATGTAGGTGGTCACAGAAGAGTTGAAAGGGTGTATTATTTCTTTATTCATTTATCCCTTCATTCCACAGCCATTCGTTGATTAGCTACCAGGTGCCAAGGAGAGTGTTAACCTTTGTGAATAAGACGTAACCTTGTGCACCCTACATCCTTATTAACTAATAAAAGAGAGAGACATTTAAAAAAATGTAGTTATTGAGAAAACTGCAAAATGCCAAACTCGAAGCAGCTGTGATCCCGCCGGGAGTCCGATGCGGATGCAGAGTGCACACAGGAGCCGCTCACAGGCACACAAAGGGCGTTCCCGGTACACGGAAAGCACGTGTAGAAGGACACGGTGTGAGCAACATGGGGGCTCTCCGGAAACTCGCGTGGCTGTAACGTGGGCTCTTCCAGAGACTGGCAGCTCTTAGTGTGACGCCAGCATGTTAAGGAGAAACGATTCGAAAAGGGCCCCGTACAAAGGTGACAGTGTATCCCCGGGGCATGAAGGAACCATTGACAGACTGGCGGAGAAGTCAGGTTTCGCGTTGCCAACACGTGCTCTGGTGGTCCGAGCAGAGGTGGTCTGAGAGCCTGAGTGAGGGCAGTAGGCACAGGGCTGGGCGAAGGGGTCAATCCCGCGTGTTCCGAGGTCGAACTAGGGGGAGCTCATTAGATGTGGACATCAGGAAGATGCTGGCTGGAAAGCAAAACTGATTTCAGAGAGAGAAAGGCTTTCATAGATTAAGTATTATCCTCACTAGTCCCTGAACGCTGTCTTAACTGAATATCTGTGTAGTAATAAGTGTATCCATCAGAATAAGATTGTACTGGGATCTAGTGAATGGTGAAAACTAGCAGTAACAGTGACGTACGGGGTGGGGGAGGTAAAGAGGGGAAGTGAAAATGGGGGAGTCAGAGCTGTGAGAAGCGCAGGTGATGAATGACAAATGAATGGATGACTCGGTGGAACGCAGAGCACGGGAGAGGTAAGGACCGGTCCTGTCCGAGGCACAGGCTCCGGTCGCATGTGGCTTTTGAACACTTACACACCGACACAGGCGTGCTGGAGTGCAAAGTGCGCACTGGGTTGGGAATACTTAGTACCAGTGAAGGAATACAAAATATCTCATTCAAAATCTTTCTGTTTATTCCACTTCGTATGGCTCACGTGGTATTTGCATTAGGCGGTACTGGTCTAGAATCTCTAGAGAGTGCCGGCTGGATGCTGTGCAATGGAAAAAGAACTCCCCAGATTCTATGTTAATCTTGTCCAAAAGTAAGTTAAAGATTCATGCGACTTCTGATGAGACTCAGTATGTCCTTCTTTAGGGTCGTTTTCTTTCCCAGACAGTGGGGGTTCCCAAGAGGCCTGGGGAGTGGGCACCCTCCTGAAACGCACGGTCCCTTTTAATTAGATGTTTCCATAAGCCCTAAGTCTGCTTGCACTACCATCTCCAGAGAATCTCTTTGCAGACTTAGGAACCAGATATGTTGGTTTTCTCCTGGAATATTAATTCCCTCTTCATTAAAAATAAAATAAAAAGTATTCAGTGAAAATAGAAATGAGGCCTCAGCCAAGTAGACAAGATTTGAGTGGAGCACACGTTCGAACTTTCTGTTTCAAAGATGAACTCCTTCCATGACACTGTCTGTCAGGCATACCAATGTGGACAAGCCGACATTCCTGAAGTGAAAAGTTAGGTCTCAATGAGAAGTTGCTTTCAGCTGCTAGGATCAAAGGCCCAATTAGAGTTTGTTAGACAAATCTGAAATTTATTTCACATGTAACAGGTCTGAGATAGACAATCCAAAGCGCATGGTAACTCCAGAAAGCGGTCAGAGATCCAGGCTGTCACATTTTGCTCCGATTCCCTTAGCTCATGGTTTCCATTCTCCTAACCACAAAATAGCTGCTTGAACTCCAGGCATTTCATCAGCCTTTCCTGAAAAATGTAGGAGGGCCCACCTCCCTTTTTAATAAGTCTTCCCAGAAGTTTCTTGCAACATTTTCACATGGCCAAGTTTAGTTATGACTACGGCAAGTTGCAAGATATTCCGGAATTATAGTCTCTTATTTCAGGTGGTAATATACCTGCTAAAACTTGGCGGTTTGTTCCTGAGGTGGAAGGAAAAAATTTGTAATGAAATGAATAGACAAATAATAGTTAATAGTCCAGTTGATAACTCAAAAAAATAAAAAACAAAACATTTAAAAATTATGCTTCCTGAAAAAAAATTTGATGCATTTATAAAGTTTATTCAAGTTATATATTTTTTATTTTTCCTCCAACCATTCAAACAAAAATACATTTATCAAGTCTTTTGCCTTTAGCCTCAGGCAATAGACATTTTGCTCTTCAGGGCTAGACAAGATGTAGCCTCCCTCTTCAAGGATTTTATAATAGAATGGGAGAGGTGGGCATATACTCCAGTTCTTACACTGATTGTTGGAACTTCCACTTGAAACTCATCGGTTACTTCTTATTGCCCTTAAGAAAAAGGCACAGATTCTTGAAGTAGTATAGAAGGCTCTTCTGGTCTGGCTCTTGCCTCCCTGTGGAGTTCCACTTATTCCGTTCCCCCGACCCCTGCCACCAGCCACGCTGCCTGCACTCAGTGCCCAGGGTGCCAGCCCAGTGGCCCTCACTTGCCATGTGCCGTGGGTCTGGAGCTGCTGTACCCATCCCCCTGTTTCCCACCTGTCCCTGTCCTTCTTTCTTATCCTTCAGATCAAATCAAAGGTAACTCACTCAAAGAAACCATCCCAGACCTTCTAAGACTGGGTCAGGTTCTTTTAAACTTCTTCATAATCACACATGCAAGACTGTGATTACACCTCTTGTCTCCTTTACACCGGAAGCTTTGTTAGAATGGGAAACAGACCTGAATTTGCTCCCGCTTCTGGAGGGAGTACCTAACTGTGCC
The DNA here is from genome assembly GCA_028533065.1 of Trachops cirrhosus. Taxonomy (NCBI): domain Eukaryota; kingdom Metazoa; phylum Chordata; class Mammalia; order Chiroptera; family Phyllostomidae; genus Trachops; species Trachops cirrhosus. The sequence goes on from CM052549.1 coordinate 78,926,808, forward strand.
TGGTGTGAGATAGGCTCTGAGTACATACTGTTTGGTGGAATGAATGAATCCATGAATACAATAATAGCACACACGCGCACAAAGGCTAGGAAAGTACAAAGAAGGAAAAGAATAATTCCAAATGGAGCCATTCAGCAATGCTTTATGGAAAAATGGGATTCAGATGGGTCCTTTGAAGACAGAAGAGTTAGCATCGGATAATAAGAGGCCAGGCTATCTTGGGGAAGTGGACAGTTTAAACCGAGGCATGTGACACGGCTGAACTAGAGAGTTGCCACAAATTCTCAGAATACCCGAAAAAACATTCTAAGAAGGTGTGCTTTAGTCCTTCGTCCAGAGGAGCCGTTAACTTCTAGAAGGCATGTATGTGCTTGTTTTTAACCGTGTGCTGTCCAGCGGAATTGAGTCACTGGATGTTATCCCTTGGAAGGAAAGCCCGCTTCAACTCATTCATTTAAGCCCTTCTGTCTCCTTTCCTGCCCATCCTTTCGGGGTCACTGGTCAGAAGACCCTAGAAGTGGGTACATCAGAAAAGAGTTTACTGAAAATGCTTTTTAAATAATGCTTTAGAGATATGGAATGTTCTGAATTCTTCTCTCGAACCAATGAGTGGACTAGAATAGGCAAATGGTCGGTTTCTATTGGGAAGTTTTCTTTAAAATGCTCCCTTCGTGGAGAAACTGGATTTCACAGTTATGAGTACACAGGAGGGATGTCGGAGGAGCACGTTCCAGGTGAAAAGGGGTTTGTTCAAATACAACGGTTGCCGCAGGGAGCGGCCTCTCCCCAACTCCTGGAAGGGCAGTGAGGGTGCTGGGGCACAGCCGGTACAGATGCAGATACAGAATAAAAAATAAATCCAGAATTACTTACAAGATAAATCTATGTGCTGAGAGGAGCGCTTTCAATAAAAGGGACGCGCGACAGAGTTGCTGGTTCTTGATGCAGATTCAACGTGACCAGGTGAACGTGGGCGGAGAGAGAAGAGTATGGGGGAGAAAATAAATTTTTTTGGAGAGCGAATGTTTTAGTCCTATGCTTCTTGGTCTTTTATGTGCATATGAATCACTGGGGATCTTGTTAAAAGATAGACTCGACTCAGTGGGTCTGCAAGGAGGACAGAGTTTCTGCACTTCTAACAAACTCCGAGATGCTGCGGCGGCTGCTCCTTGGGCCTGGCCGTGAGCGCAGCCCAGGCCCAGGCGCGAGTGGGAATAACACAGCTCGGCGGTCAGTGATGTGGGCCTCGGAGGGGCCGGGGCTTGTAATGAAAGAAGGAAGCCCATTTCCTTTCTCTTTTCCGGGGTAAATAAAACAGATGATACAGAACTGATATCTTATAACATAGCCTGGCACTGTGCTTGGAACACGGAAGCAACTAATTACCATTTTCTAAGCATCTGTTCCTCACCCGGATCTCCTGTTGTCTTTAGAGAGCCGTGCCGTGGGTTGCCATTAGAAAGGAAAACAGAAAGCTTTCGGCCAGTAAGCCACTGTCTGTAAAACACACTCTCTAAATGCATGGTTTCCAGATGCTTACTGCTGACTCATGTCTAGATTCCCTATCAGCAGCTATGTCTTCATTTGGCCCATTTGTTAGAAGAAACTGTACAAGTCAAGGCTTTTGATCATATAAGAAAAAAATAAAGACTCTGGTGAATTTAAGAAGAAATGGCATCCTGTAGCACAGAATTGATGAAAGGCTGAACCCAAGGTGGGCAAAGGAACACCAAGGTCTGTCACCTCGCAGCAGAACGTGATGTTGCAGTGTCCCCCTCAGTCACCCAGAATTGTGTCTGTGACCCTGCATCTCTGCGTGCCTCCTCCAAACTTAGTGTCCTGTGGGAGCGTCCAGTTGGCTGTGCAGATGCGCCTGGTAGAACCCTCACCCTTGTTCTCAGTAGAAGGTGCTGCCCTGCCTCCCAGCCATCTTCGAGTTGTCTCCTGAGAGAAACGTCTTCTACAGAGACCAACTCAAACCACTCCAAGCACAGACAACTTGTTACGTGTGAGAGTGGGTTCGGGAGAAATGTATAGAAATCCAAAAGTAGGTGCCGTAGCAGTAGTGTGACCATGTGATTTGTCAGAAAACTGGACTGCTTTTGAGAATGAAAGGAATATAAGCTGGTTCTGCCCTGGACAAGCCGAGATGCAGTCACCTTACATAAGCGACACGGACCTTGCTGAGACGGGAACTATAGAGGGGCTTCTGGATTTAAGATAGTTTTAAAGACACACGTTCATGGACCTTCACCCAGACCCTCGGCATTAACATACCTGAGCTTTAACGCACTCATCCTTTCCCCCCTCCCCCACCCTGGGTTGCCCTGCTTACGGTTTTTGTGTTCTCCTAAATTAGGGGAGAGGCGTACCTTGCTTGTTTCCTCAGCACCCCATTTCCTGTGGGCAGCCCCCGTTCCACCACTCTCCAACAAGCTCTGGTTTCTGTTTGGGTTCAGAGTAGGTAATCTGTCTCCAGGTATGACCCGTGGTTGCTGGGAGTGCCCTGAGGATTTGCCGGTGATGAAGGCCAGCCACCCTGGGAAACCGTGTGGGATCACGAGTGGGCAGCCCTGGGCTGAGGGCACAGTTGGGAAGCTTTGGGAACATCAGAGTTACCCAGAATCTTGGTGACTCTGCTGAGCCCCCTGGCAAGCCTGCCCCCAACTTTATACTTTTCCGTTATTTAAACCAATCAGTCTCTCTTTGTGTGAAAGCAGACTCGGTTGTCTTTTCTGGTGTTTACGACTAATGCCGTCCCCGCTCATGCAGCCTCAGGGTTCACAGTAGCCATATTTCACCCTGTAACTTCCTCTGTGATGACCTTTGCTTATCTGTCATTGTTAGCTGGCCAGGAGCTTTCATATTTCTTACCACAAATTCTAAAAAGGAGATCTATTGGCTAGCGTGACCTGTCTTTCATCGGGCTCTAGTCATATAGTTCCTGCAAATAAATGCACGGTTTGGCTCCCCTGAGTCATAGACGCTGAGCAAGAGGCTGCTGTCCCCTCTCCGAAGATCTGCATGGGAACACCGATAGGACAGGTACTGGGGCTCTGTATAGGATACAGCTTTACGCTCCATCATGATTTTATCCTAGCTTTGTTGCCACATCACCTGAATTACTGATATGTTTCACAGAGACGGTGTAGGAATGTTGGTGGGGGCGTGAATAGCACCAGGTGCCAGACTGGGGGGCAGACCAGACCTTGGGTCAGCAGCCTCAGCACATGAGTTCTGGCTAAGAAAGAATTCAGGGACAAGACTCAGACTAGAAGAGAAAGTTTATTTAGACAGTTACAGAGGCAGAAGGAATGGTAGAAGAAATTGGCACAGGAAACAGATTAGAGGCAGAAAAGGGCCCTTAGCTTAGGAGACAGGCAGGTAAAGGCAGCTCACTTGGGTGGAAGAAAAGGAAGGTGGGAAAGGAATGGGAAAGCTCCTAGGAGGGAGAGCTACTCTGGGTCCATGGTGTTGAGGGTGTTTACCTGCAGGTCTCAGGGGAGGATCCCGAAAGACTATTCATCAGCTTTCCAGGTGTGCCCTTTCAGGGTCATGGTCTCCACTGACTGGTCAGCGCCAGGGCAGGGGATCATTGGTCACTGCAGCTGTTCCTGATGTCCACATGATGTCCCCTGTCTGGTTTTGCTGCTTTTCCGGGCCTGGGGCTAGATATCATCTCTAGGGGTTAATGCCTAAGGGAGTGGTTGGACAGGGGCCCACATGGGAGTTGCTTGATGCTACTCTTTTTCCCCTTGTTCCTCTTCTAAGGGGGTCTTCCACGTGACTAGCAACATGCCAGGGGAGGAAAAGTCAGGGGAGGGTCTGAACCACAGGACCAGTGACGGGCTGGGGGAGGAAAGGCTACCCAAAGGGCCAGGTCCTTGTTTTTCCAGTTCTGCCTGTTGCTAAGCACCCAGAGCTTTCTGCCCCAGGGGCCTTCTTTACCCATTGTCCTGTTCTGCTCAGGTCTGTCTAACTGCCTGCCATGTAAATACGGAGACCTTCTATCACTCATTTGCTTTTTACCTTTTAGAAAACACCTGCAGAGAAAAAGTTGAATTTTGAAAAACTTCCTTATTTTTCTAATTTAAGTTTTTTCTTTTGCACTGTAATCATGGGAACCCATATCTGGTGATGGTGAGTTTAAATGGATCAAAATTATTGCTCCTTAAAAGCAACATCAAAATTCTGTAAAATAGGATGTATGCTAATTAAAGTTAAGGAACTCTGGGCAAGAAGAAAGATAAGCTTTTTTTTAAGTTATGCAAAAGTATATTAAATATTCAAGATTAATTAAAATCTAGGGAAAGATTGTTAAAGGGTGCCATTTGAAGTTTCTATAAAAGTTAATGCATTCATTATGAAATCAAACCAATTTGATGAATAAGGGCAGCTAATCAGTAACATGCTGAATGAAGAGTTAATTCATGTTACTTTAGGAAGGTCTTTTGTTCTGTAAGAGTCACTTATAACGGCATAATAACTGCCAGTACCCACAGTTTCACAACGTGGAAGGCATAATTCATTGGGACTTATTTATGGACTTAAACTAATAATATTCCTCCCAAACTACATCCTGCAGACTTCCACAATAAAGATTTCACTGGTGAGAAATTAGAAAATTTGGTTTCTTTTGGTCAAAGGAAAAGAAAGCACGTCATTTACTACTGGACAAGAGATTCCTGATGCCTGCATGTTTGATGAAAGAATGGTCCATTTATGTTACTAGCACTGAGAAAATTCTGGCTCCCACTTGCAAAACTGATCCATATTCTCCATTTCGGAACCTATGACCTGGGGTATCCCTGTGTTCTTATATCGACACAGATACACCATGAGCCGATAAAGTCAGAGGCTTTCAAGCATTTCTACCCTTGTCCATCTGACACAGTTTGTTCTTCCTGGGCATCACCAGGTGGAGAAATGTTTTCCGCACACTCTCGCATAAAATTTCAAGCGCATTCCCCATCACAACGGTAGTCTAAAAGTTGGGAGCGGTGACTGATACTTAGGATGAGGTCTTGGCGGCTGGCCTGGGAAACAAGTTCACTTCCAGCGTGCTTGTATGCCAAAAGGGAAAAAGTAGTCGCAATGTCAAGCAAGTGACTGGCAAATGGGCTCTTTCAGTGGCATCTGTTGATAATCAGTAAGACATCCAAAGGACAGAAGTCACTTCCTCCAGCGAAGAAAGTGAGGCAAATTAACCAACTCTCTCCTTTCTTACAAGTTAGGAAAGGAAACAGCTTCAGGCAATGCCTCCTCGCCATCACCATCTGAACACAGAGCCTAGAGACATCCCTCCCCTTTGCCTCCCTGCCGACTGCGTCTGATAGAGAATCAAAGTTCAGCTAAACTCGCCGGTAAAAGTCTTCATTATTAAATGGACCGGGAACAGTGTGCTCCAAAGCTTGTGTCCTGGAAATAAAACATAGTTTGCCTATGAAAGAAGCCTTTCCCTCCGCACCAGTATTACAAAAACATTTCCAGTGGCTCTCAAACACCGAATCTGTAAGTACCCTATGAAAGGAGACTGAGCAAGTGAATAAGCAGGTCCAGAGCAGGAGTTTACTTCCCAGGTAGGAGAACCCCTGCCCTCCGGCCTGCACTCTACCCCCTGCCTGCCTTGTCATCTTCCAGCCTGCAGGCAGCTTCCCTGTGGCTTCCCCTCTCACAGATTAGAAAGCTTTCAAACCCAAGTGAGGCCCGCAGGAGGCCCCAGACTGTCCCCATGCAAAGCCCCCGCCACGGCTCTGGGCAGCCTGTTCAGCTCCTGGGCCCTGTGTTCCGTGACAGAGATGCTGACGAGTGGCCAGGGAAAGGGGGAGAGACTTTTTTCCTTGATGTTTTGTTTGGAATATTAAAAAGAGACAAAAACAAAAAATCAAGCAAACCCCCTGAGCTCTATGTTCTGTATCATCACGCACTGTCTGGCAGGATGACTTTTATTTAATGACTTTATTTATAAACTTCCTCTTTCCAATTAAGATGCAAACTGGGGCCAAGGGAAAGAAGAGAAGGCAGACATTAATATATTTCCTGTGCCTGAGCTTGAAATTTGGCTTGAAGTTTCTTGGAAGCTTATTCATTGGAACTACAGGATTAGCTGACATACCCGGCTGGAGTTACCCCATTAGACTGTCTACTAGCACATTTGCAGAGATGGACTTAGTGCATTGCTAATACTGCTGTGTGGAATTCAACGAGAAGTCTTGACCTGAGCTCAGACGTGAGCCTGCGGGATGTATCCAGAGTTAGAGCCCTAGAAGACTTGGTGTGGTCCAGCTGAAATTCTGCGTTCCAGTACCGTGTGCTCACTCCTGAGTCTTTGCTTTGCAGCTTGCCCTGTCGGCTAGAACACTGGCAAAGAGTCAATGTTTTCTTCCCATCCAGTCCTCTTATCAAATGAACCTCAGAAACAGAGGTTCTACCAGATACAAAAAGGCACAAGTTAACCTTTACAAATAATCTCAATGTGAACTGTTGAGACCGGAAAAAAAACTGTAAGTGGTTAATGGCATAAATTTGCCTAAAACTATAAATTGTACCATTTATCCGGTGGGCATTACTAGATATGAAAGCAGTCATCTGCACTGACTATTTAAGACAAGAGGACTTGTCTATTTAAGACAAGTATAACAAGAGGACTACATGTCAAACGTTATTTCTGTTGAGGGGTTGTAAAAAAAAAAAACTCTCCAGCAGAGCCAAGTCATTCTAAAATACTAAGTATACTTTTTTTTGTATTCTTTGGAGTCCCAAAATAACCAAAGTACGTATTGAATCCACAGTTTGTGACATTAAAATGAATTCTTTTCATTAAGTGTTGAGGTAACATCAAGAGGAATAAAACAAAAAAGCAAAATGAAGTTAGAAATAGGCTGTGTCCACCATTGCTCCCTAAATTTTTCCAGAGACTTAATTTACTTGTTTGTTCGTTCAGCAGTGTTTATGGAGGGCCAGAGAGATGCTGTAGTGCTTGTTCATTTGTACACAGCTCAGGGGGTTCGCACCTGGTCCCGGCTTCAGTGAGGTGCGACTGGAGAATAAGTATGTATGAATTAGTATACAACTTGATGATTTGACACGTGCATACCTTGTGAAAGAATTCCTACAACCTAGCTAATTAGCATATCCATAACCTCGCATCCCTCTTTTTGTTTACGATCTACTTTCTTAGCAAACTGCAAGTATGCAGTATAGAATTAGAGTCAGCAGTTCCCATGCCGTGCACTTGATCTTCAGAACTTACTTATCTTACAATTTATTTATCTTATAACTTTGACCAGCCTTTTTCCATTTCCCCCACCCCCCAGTCCCTGGCATCCAATGTTCTACTCCCTGTGTCTATGAGTTTGGCATTTTTTTAAATAAGCGGTCCTGAGTGATACCATACAGTACTTGTCTTTCTCTGTCTGGCTTATTTCACTGAGTGTAATGCCCACCAAGTTGTCACAAATGGAAGGATTTCCTCTTTTATTTAAGGCTGAGTAATATTTCATTGTGTGTGTATATATATACGAGTTCTGTCCAGAAGGTACCCAGCCATGTAATATGAAAAACAGAGACATTTATTAAAGAAGATACAAGATAACAAGAACTGTTGTACATAAGACAATGACATCTCAGTCCCCTTCCAAGTAGGCATCTTGGGACCTCACACACTTCTCCCAATCGCCATCAGCTGTCCTGTTGTATTTTCCTGAGTCTCATCAACAGTCTGAAATCTCTTCCTTTTCAAAGGTGATTTTAGTTTGGGAAAAGTCAGAAGTTTCAGGGTGCCAAGTCTGGGCCATAGGGAGATTAAGTCACGTGGGTGATTTGACATTTCACCAAAAATCTCTGCATGAGACATGATGCATGAGCGGGCACTTTGTTGTGATGAAGCTGCCAATCACCAGTTGCCCCTAGCTGTTGCCCTCTGAATCATCAAAATAGTTTCTGTGGAGGAATGTTCACACTTAATACAAAATATGGTGCAGATTCATTGTTCTACTTGCACAGTCATTGTGAATGTGATGGACACACAGTGCACATGCCCACTCAAAAACGTCTCCCACCCACCCCCCCGACTAGTACAGAGAAGTCATCATTGCTCATGCATGTGCATTCAGTCCACTCTCCTTGGCTGCCAGTTCACATCAATGCCATGCAAACCATTCTGGTTGTATTAAGCATGGCTGGACTTTTTCCAGGCAGACGTCATATATTCTGTTCATCCACTGACAGACACTGAGGTTGTCTCCACATCTTCACCACTGAGAATAATGCTGCACTGAAGGATGCTCGCGTTTATAATTCATCCTGTCACTTTCTACCACAGGTCACCATTGGCAGCAGGGATGCAGGAATGAATGTTGAAAGTTATCCCCTTAAAAAGAGTCATTTAAAGAGACACACTTGAAAAGAATTATGAAATATTAATATCTTAGTTTTCTAAGTAGATTTTACATTGCTTAAGAGTGACATTAGGAAACACTTGTTTTTAATTTGACTGTGCTCTAATGAATAATATATCATGAACAGTTTCTAAGAGCAACCAAGAATTCTACCTGTAAAACTGAGTGGCAGACATGAATTCATAGGTGAGTGCACTGAAATTGTGTCCATCTGTATAATCTCAGCCTCTGAGAATGCAAAATGCATGACAGAGAAGGAGGTTCTGTCAGTCCGTCCGCAGCAGAGGATCGGAGTAAAGGAGTCACTGCGCACAGCCGCGCCGTGGGCTGCCCCAGGAGAGCCGGTCCATGGAGCACAGGTGTGCACGCGTAGAGTCTCTCCTCGAAGGGTCTGGTTCCATCTTTGTGAATTACATGTTATCACTGTTTTGAATTAAGCTATTGCTGGCTGGTTGTTAATTTAGTAGCTAACAAATGAGTAGGTGTTTTTGAAAAGCCGTGTTTTAGTATCATTTAAAATATTATTGTAAAACTTTGTTTCCACTGAGATGCTTTTCTAATATCTGTTTTTACAGTAATAACTCATCCATGTACCTACAAAAATGTCAAAATTAGAGGATAGGAAATACTGCTGTGATATAATTTTATAGAGAAACATGAATAGATGCCACACATGGCAGTTTCTATATGGAAAAGTTATGTGGGAGGGTTACCAGCATTTTTATTAATCCAAAATATAGCTACAGCACCCGTTCTTCTGTTAAAAATATTTAAATATAAATTATAGTATATTTATCCACATCATATCAATTACACATTAAAATCTGTGGATATCTGATATGTTTATATGTATATATACATAACAAAATATATATATATAAACATAGACTGATACAAATACTGATATATATCACTGATTATATATAATTATGTATACTAATTATATATACATATACTGATTGTATATATTATATCTGATTATTACATATCTCTATATCTATGTGTAATATATAGATATATAATGGCTATAACCAGTAGTATTCCAATACTTCAATGCAATTTTCTTCCCTGCTGGCATCCTGAATTTATAATCATTCCATATTAAAGCAAAGAAGCACATAACTCATTTCTGAGGTGTTTGGACCGTGACAGATGCAATCTCTTTAACTAAGACATTATACAAACTGGAGGGATGGTTCAGCAGGATCACTAACGCCGACTCTGTCTGAGCAGAAAATAGTTGCAGATCATTAACCTTGACTGTACTTGAGGGTGGAATACCTCCTTCTCGTGGAGGATCACCTGGGCACAGAAATGGGCTCGGTGACATCAGAATCACCTCCCCCCAATTTGAAGTCAATGTAGTTTCTCAAAACATGGTAAATACTTGGATATGTTTTTTATATACTCACACACACACAAACTTGTTTTACTCTTTCTACTTAGTCATGCCAATTTTTATATATGACTTTCCAGTATGTGAGTCTAAAAGAGAATACTGGTGATTTCAGCTCCTTTGTTAGAAATCATCTGTGGATAAGAATCAGCTGAAGGACTTTCCTGGCCCAGTCGTGGAATGCAGACAGACGCTTGGATGGAATAGGGGTCAGCTGGCTTTGAAGGCGAGTCGCTAGCAGGCTCCAAGTGTCCTGTCTGACAGTCCACTTTTTGACAAATGGCGTCTCCTAACTGCAAGAGCTAGGATGCAAAACCAAAGGCACACTCTGACCACCCTTAAGGTCCTTTACCCAATTCCCTAATTTAGGTTTTTTGTGAAGTGCCTGTGGGTGTTATGAAAGGGATGGAATTTAATTTACAGCAGCGTCTTATTAAGTTAGCCCAATGAGGCCAATTCTCATTGCAAAGATCATGTCACTTTTATGCCCAAAGAAAAATCTGATCGAAATGCTTGATAGAGTGACCATGCCTTTCCTAATCTTGATAATTATAGAAAGAACACATACTACTTACATTTTTGAAGTGACTCCAAAACCATTTCCCCCATTGTGTATATATTTGATAAATGAGCAGTTCCCTAAATCTCCCTCCCTCTGTGGCCCCAGCAGTAAAGCTAATTATATCACCGCCCACCTTCCTCACTCTGGGTATTCAAAGACCTCCGGGCCATTGCCTGTTCTTCGCAGGTTTCAATGCCTGGATCACTGCCACGTGCTCCAATAACTCTCCTGCTCTATTCTTCAGAGCTTTCAGTATGTGTGGGCCATTCTTTCAGTGACCTATCTCTTAATTATGGGACCTGCTCTGTCTCCTCTACTGATAGGATCTTCCAACATGTCACGGCCACTCAGCCTCAAGGTCATCCCCTGAACATCGGTGCTATCGTTAACCTCAACCACTCCATAACTTTGCTGCTCATCCTCTCCAGTGCCCTAAACCAAACGCAACAGAAAGGCATTTTTCCTACACTTCCTTCACTCATGCCCTCACCTCCCTCCCATGCAGTCTCAGTGTCGTGTTCTAGCGTCATAATCACACCCTTGAAATGATCTTCAGTTTCTTTGCTCCCCCCTCCTTCCATTATACTTGTTCAGAAAAATCCCAATGCCGGTTAAGTGCTGTTCTCAATGTGCTTCTTCTCTTCCCCAAGGGAGCAGAGCGTGGCTGGGGGAACACCACGCTCAAGGCCGTATGTTCCATGTCTATGCCCCGACTCACAAACTTCTATCTCTGGCTGCATCCTCGTTGTAGAGCCTGAGGCCCTGCACCCAGCTGCCTGCTCACAGTCATCACGGTCCACAGCATCTCAGCCTCTTTGCGTTCAAAGCCAAACTATCCATCGAAAACAAATCTTCCTCCCTCAGTTTTCTCCACCTGAGTAAATGTCAGCTCCTTTTATCTATTTACTCTGGCCAAAAAAAAAAATTAGCTTCCTTTTTTACTTTCCCTCCCAGCCTCACATCCCAAATTCAACTCATCAGAAAAGGCTCTCCCCCATCATACCCTGAATCCAGCTGTCCCACCATCTCCAGCAGCTCCTCTCCTGGGCCACTCATTGCATTTATTGTCGCACTAACTTCTCAGCTGACCAGCGCAGCAGCCAGGGTGATGAGACATTTAAATGAGATAGTTTCTTCTCACTGATTGTCAAAGCCAAAAGCTCTGTACATGGAGTTTTTATTTATAAATTACTACCTTTGTTTATAGATGATGAAAATAATGCATGTATTCCTACATTGTTAAAAAAAACTTTGTAATCCTTTTTAAAAAAATTCTTATTTACTTATTTTTAGAGAGGAGGGAATGGAGGGAGAAAGAGAGGGAAACATCCATATGCAAGAGAAACATTGATTGGGTTGCCTGTTGCACATGCCTACAAGGAACCAGGCCCACAACCGAGGAAAGTACCCCAACCAGGAATCGAACCAATGACCTATTGCTTTGTGGAGTGATGCCCAACCCGCTGAACTGCACTGGTCAGGCCTGTAATTCTTTGTATTAGTTCCACACCATGACTGTTACCTTTAAATAGACACTGTCTAGGATTGGAATCAGGCAGCAATGTACTAAGAATAGAGAGGATTTAAGTTGTGTTTGCAATATTATTATAGTTATTTATCTACAATTTCTTCTACTATGGTATAGAAAGAGAGCTGTTTCATGCTATAGCTAGTTGAAATATTTTTAAGAAAAATTCCCATGGCAAAGCTTCAGATGCCCCTTACCTTTGACAACACCCATCCAAACTCAGCTCTCCTGAAAGGCCCAGAACCCAGAGACAAAGTATTTCATTCACATCCCTGATCTGAACAGCCAGCTCCGATCAGGGGTCATCTGTTTGCTCTCTATCCCACTCTCAAAACTACCCCTGTGGGATTTAACATGCAGATCCTGCCTACCTTCTGGATCCTTCTCTGGCAGAAATCCTTCTGTTTGTACTGGCTGACTCAAATGTATCTATCTGTGGACTACTTGTTCCATAAGCCCAAGGCAGAGTAACTGACAAATGAAATTAACCCCCTCACTGTCAATTTCATGTTTGACTTTCTCAGGGTTGTTGGTGGAAGGGATGTTTTCTCATTGATTTGGTCATTTCTCTTACCACTCCACACTTCCTGCTGGTCTCCTTGTGGTGAAGTGGTTTCTTCTGTCTGTCTTTGGTTGTAAGGCTTCTCTCCAGCTAGTGTTCATTTGGTTATTCAGGATGATTTCTCTATGATTTAGTTGTAATTCCAGTTTGGAGGAGGTTTATGCAGCTTCCACTTACTCCTCCGCCATCTTGGATTTCTTGAGTTGGTCATTTCTTACTTGATTTTGTTCTAGTCCTCAGAGGTCTAACATGACATTTCCAAATGTCTCTTACAATGCATGGTCCATTTAGTCCAACACTAAGCATAATCTTACAGCGCAAAAACTCCAATGTTGACCTCAAGTGTTCATGAATAAACTCCTGTTATTGTGGAATTGTTCTGCAGACATATTTATATATTTATGCGTCTTTTTCTATTACTTTAAGATTAGGGGTTGGAAATGAGTAATTCCAAAGGGGTAGTTTTATCCTGAGCCCCTGTGCCCATAGACCAGGATTCTGTCTATGTCAGTCGGCCATAGGCTGGGTATGAAAAATGTGTGCACAGGACTGCCTGTTTTGCTTTGAAGTCAGTCAAATATGCTTTAAAAAAGGAAAGGAAGTAAAAGGCCCAAATAATTAGAAAACTCATATGTAAATATTTATCATTCCCCATAATCCTTTATAGAGTTGCTCTAGCCTTACTGTAATTCTCATATTAAAAACTGAAGCCCCAGACATCGGAGTGCCCTATTGGGTGGCGGTGGCAGTCGTGGGGGGCGTGTACGTAAATGGATATACACAAGCACTTGTCATTGAATATAATCACCATAAAGGTCCTCAAGATGACTGCTCGGACCGTGGATCCCAGAGACTATGCCTGAAGCTTGACATCGGCTGCAGTTAAAAAGGCAGCTGCCCCTGGCCACTGAGCTCCTTCGGTGTCTACTCCAGACATCTCATTTGTGCTGTTACGTCCTGCTCTCCAGTCCCACCAACCAGAATCTCCTCTCTCCATGTCACCGTTAGAGCAGAAGAGGTTCAGAATGGTGGCGTCTCCAAAGGCAGAGCATAGACCTAAGGCCCTACGACTTCTGCCGTTCGCAGAGCGTCTGTCTCCCTCATTAATCCGTCATGTCCTAGAGGTCTGGGAATGAGCATCTTCAGTGTCTGTCCCAGGAAAGTCCTCGTAGATCTTTATTAGATAAATCAACATTTTTTGTGGAGTGAATGAGTGGGCATGTGATCCCATACTCATCCTCTAAATATAAGTGATCTTAAGTCGTCACAAATAGATGTGATGTCAGGCAATTTGTGATAAATGGCCAAGAAAATCTCAGAGGAGACAGAAACCACTTGTAACTGGCAGTGTCTGGAAGGGTTTTCTGGAAAACGGCTTCTTTCAAGGGACAAAGGTAAACTAAGCGAATATGCACAGCACGAATGCAATCAGAATAAACGTAGGCGAAGGTGACTGAGTGGGAAGAATGTAGCACATGTTTGAGGAAGTCAGACAATAGTTTGGCTAAAATACAGGAAGAAAAAACATCAGGGCCTGTAATGGACAGTTGGACAGTTGAGTGCTAAGTCAGACAGCGGGCATTTTACTGGGTAGGTAACCCGTAGGAAAAACAGCAGAGAGTTTCTGAAGTACGTATGGTCGCATCGAAGACAGGGAGACTTGAGTGGCAGCCAGAAGGAAGTACATGCAAAGAATAACTCATGGAAAATAGACGTCTTTCCCGGATGCTCTTCCTGTTCACAAATGCAGGCACGTGCACTCTCGGCCCGTAATTCATTTTCTTAAGTTGCTCCAGGCCACCAGCTTTTATCTTTCCTGAGATGCAGGAAGAGGGCAAGGTTAATGCTCCATCAAAGCGGAGACGCAGCCCAATTGTTCTGTTCGGGAAGTCTTTCCGTTTCTATAGGCCACCTTAAACGTCTAATTCTCAGAAGAGCATGCTGAAAGAGGGGACGTAAAGTGGGCAAAATTGGCGTATCTTAAAATTTCAGGTTGCAGTTGAATAAAAAGTACTTAGTAAAATTCATTTTCAAACAGAAACATTTACATCACAAAGAATAGTATGAACATCAAAGTAAATAATTTAACTGGCTCACATTAAAAGAAATACTCAAGAGTAACAGTTCAGCTTCATTTATCATTTGACAAGTGTTGAAACTAAAGAAATCACAAAGAGTCTACCTCAAGTTTTTTTGTGTGTGAAGACTTTCTGGAATGTTCTAGCTCACAGTGTTCCCTCAGGACCTCACTCAACACCTGAGCTTTAACCTATTCAATATTGTGAAACAACTTTACTCTCATTAACTAAAGTTAATTATAAAGCTGTTCTATATTGCTGTTGGGTATTTTTTTTCAACAAGATAGCATAAAGCAAGAGTCCTGTCTTATGTTTTCCTTGAATCTCACACTTCTCATTTAATGAATAAAGTTGCAATATAATTATCATTACATAAATTGCATGGAATTGAATTTGTCACCCACTTCTACTCGAGAATGGAGGATTCAATTTATAGTAGACATTTCTTTCTTTCGTGTGTGTGGGAGGTTTTATTACAGGTTATTTGGCATATAAAATTACATTAGTTTCAGGTGTACAACATAGTGATTCAACATTTATGGATCTTATGAGGTGCTAAGTGTACCACACTAAGTCTAACCACACTAAGTCTAGTTTCTTCTGTCATCCAGCAAACTCACCACAGTGCTATTGACCACTTCCCCTTTCCCACCCACCCCCACCCCGCTGGCAGCCATCCCTTTGTTCTTTGTTTCTATCTGTTTTTGTTTGTTTTGATTTTTACAATTCCACATATAAGTAAAATTATATGGTGTTTGTCTTCTCTGAACTGATTGTTATTTATTACCGTAGTGTTTATATTATAATTCTCTACAAACTACCACTTTTTCTAGAGTCCATTTATCAGTTGAATTCTTTGCCATTTGGTCTGCCATTATTCACTTACAGGATAGGTTTATACTTTAGCCCTGGCTGGTGTGGCTCAGTTAGTTAGAGCATTGTTCTATAAACCAAAAGGTCACAGGTTCGATTCCCAGTCAGGGCACCTGCCTAGGTTATAGGATCCATCCCCATTGGGGTGTGTGCAGAGGCAACCAATCAATGATTCTCTCTCACATCAATGTTTCTCCCCACCGTTTCTCCCTACCCCTCTTTCGAAAATCAATAAGCCTGTCCTTGGGTGAGGATAAAAAAAAAGATTTATACTTTAATAAGAAAAGGGACAAAAGGAAGAATTCTTCCATTGTTTTATTTCTTCTGTTCTATCGGCTCTTTTAAAGTTGTGCTTGACCTTGTTATATATGTTAGAGGTGAAAGTCAGGAACAGATACTTGGAATCAGAAAGCTGATTCTATTTATTCTTGTGTTTCCAACGCATATTTTTCCCAATTGTACGTTGAGCCTAGTACAGTTATTTTCTCAGTAAGCATTTTGATGATGCATTTTTTATTTAATTTAATGAGAAAAATATTCTACCTTCAATGAGGTCACAGTCTGGGGAAAAAGAGGTTCAATAATTACCCAGTTAATTGACTTGATTATAAAATGGAGGCTTCCAGTTAGCAGAATTTCTGTTTAGCTGGATATTCTAATTAACTCAGGATGCACCCATCTGTTCAGTGAGACTGCTTAGAGAAGCCTGTATTCTGAAGGATTATTCTCGGAGGGACACATACAGGTATGCAGAAACATGAGGTGATAGTTCAAGGTAGACTTTTGGAGAAGCACCATTTTGCCAGCACAAAATAGCAATCCACTGGGGAGATAGTCACAAGAAAAATGAAAAGGAGAGCTCATTGACTAAGCTAGCACTGGACCCTGTGGTTCTCCACGTGACGGAACCACGCCCCGGAACAGCCTCCTTCCATGGAAGGGTCCAGGGCGCGGTGTCCACTGGACACAAAGCAGGCAGTGTGTTTCTGATGAAGGGGACAGCGTGGGCAGCGGATGACTGCAAGTACAGGCCATTTCCTACGACTGACTTCCAGCAATCCTCATTAGGTTGGTTTGAATAACTGGAAAAATAATGCCTTAGTCTGTGCAGGCAGAACTACAAAATACCGTAGATGGAGTAGCTTATAAACAACAGACATTTATTTCTCACAGTTCTGGAGCCCCGGAGCACGAGACCAGAGTGCTGGCAAGGTTGGTGTCTGGTGAGATCCCACTTCGGAGAGAGCCATCTTTCCTCCGTCACCTCCCGTGGCCGGGGGGGCTCTCCTGGGTCTCTTCTACAGGGGGACTCAGTCCGTTCAGGAGGGTGGCAACCTCGTGGTCTAGTCACTCCCCAGAGGCCTCACCGCCTCACACCATCACTTGGGGGCTTGGGACTTCAGCGTAAGGATGGGCAGGAGGACCCAAACATTCAGATAGTAACATTGGCCATTCTTGCTCTATTTTATTTGGGGAATAAGTGTTTACTTCTACCCAATAGCCTCAAACCTGTGCCAATCCCATGTAAACTGACCAATAAAGATCCTTATTGATTCTTCCCTCTGGTTACAGTAGAGCTGACTTCCCTCAGCAACCAGGCCAAACTCTCTTCCATCCTATTCCCTTTACCTTCAGAGAAACTGCCCCAGCTACTGTTCCCTCTCTCCCGTGTAGATTGCACTACGAGCTTCTAAGCGAATCACTGCCATAACCTTTAAACATACTGCAGTCTGCCCTCTGTCGCTCTTGACGCACACACACGTCTGCCCAACCTCTGCTCCCCGTTACAATCAAGACTCACGCCAGAGGCATCCCCACAGCCTCTCTGCCCGTGATCCTGGCCACCCCAACCCGGCTCTCGCCTCCAGCACTCAGCCAGGACAGGCCCTCCCCAGAGGTCACTAACGACCTGTGTCTCTTCATAAATGGACTCTTCTGTCCTGCTCCTGTTCCTCCTCTCGGAAGCACTGGTCACTATAAATCAGTTTTTCTTCCTTGAAACAGACTCTGACATTGGTATCCACAACATCACGCTCTTCTTATTTTTCTCTTCTTTCTTTGGATTCTGCCTGTTCTTGTTAATTTTCCTCGTGGGCTCCTTCTTCTCTGCCTTGTCATGACGTGAGGGCCCCTGAAGACTCGGTCGCCCTCCTGTTCTCCTTTCACTCTTGCCTCTTCCAGTAGGCAGGCTCATTCAGACCCGTGGATTCCATTTCTGTGCGCTCTGAAAACTCCCAAGTTGACATCTTCAGTCAAGGCCTGATTTTGGGTATATCTGGATTTATTGAACAGGTGTCTCAGATGTAACACTTGGAAGACTGGCCACGTTTGCTGTCCCTTACATCCTGAAATCTGGCCCGCCCCCATAGCCTTCTATGTAGGACGCACACAAATGCCCATCCTTTAGGTTAAGAGGCCGTGGAAAAAACACTTTCCAATGTTTTTAACGCATTTGAGTGCTTTAGAGTTTCTCAACTTTTGCACTGTTGACATTTTGGACCAGATAGCTCTCTGTTGGAGGGGGTCTCTCCTGTGCATTGCAGGCTGCTCGCCAGCATCCCTGGCCTGCACCCGCCAGATGCCATTAGTCCGCCTCCCAGCTGGAACAACCAGAGCGTGGACAGGTGCAGCCAAGCACCTCCTGGGAGGCCAAACCAGCCTGAGCCAGAGCCGCTGCTCTCCCAGGAGGACGAGATAGTCGGCTTCCTTTGTTCAAAAACAAGTCTCCTGAAGTTTTTATGGTGTCCCTGGAACTAAAGATCTAAGGCAGAAAAGTAATATGATATCTAGTAAGTGAATTATCATCCCTGGTATATACCTGAAATGGGTAATATTATTTATAATTTATGGACTATCGATGTTCCCCACATTGGTTACATGCTATGAATTTCACGCGTTATCTAAAATGTTCCTCACAAAATTTGTTTAAGGAAAGATTTGCCTGGCATCTCACACCTGTCAGAACAGCTGTTACGAAAAGACAAGCCGTAACAAGTGCCGGAGAGGATGGGCGAGAAGGGGACCCTCGGGCACCGTGGGTGGGGCTGCACAATCACGGGGCCCCTGTGGAAAAGAGCACAGAAGACCCTTCAAAAATATTAAAAACAGAACTACCATGTGATCCGGCAATTCTACTTCTGGGTGTGTTTCTGAAGAAAGTGAGGTCACCACCTTGAAGAGATAGCTGCATCCCCACTTATCCTAGTGTTACTTGCAGTAGCGTGGGAACACCCTGAGTGCCCACTGACAGATAAAGGAATACAACAATATGGTGTGTATATACATATATATGTATGTATATACATATACGAGGGTTGTGTATATATACATATATATATATACAGGTTGTGTGTGTGTATATATACATATATATATACACGATGGAATATTTTTCGGCCATGAAAAGGAGGAAGTCCTGCCTTTTGCCACAGCCCGGGTGGACATTGAGGGCATCCTGCTGGGTGAACTAAGTCAGACAGAGAGAGACAAATACTGGGTGATCTCACTGACCCGTGGAATGTAAGGAAGAACAGACTCACAGAAACACAGACCCACGGATGGTCGCCAGAAGAGGTGGTCGTGGTTGCGGGAAATGGGTTAACGTGGTCCAACTGTAAAACATCCAGCTGTACGGTTAATTACAACTAATTAACATTCTGGGGGTGTGATGTGGAACATGGTGACTGTATTTAACAATACTGTATTGTATATTTGAAAGTTGCTAAGAGAGTAGATCATAAAAATTCTCAACACAAGAAAAACTGTATGTGAGGTGAGGCATGTTGACTATAACTTGTGGTAATAGTTTTATATATAAAACAATATATTCACATGTCAAATAACTGTGTTATACACCTTAAACTTAACACCTTAACATTATACAACGTTATGTATCAATTACATCTTAATAGAACTGGGGCGGGGAGAGATTGGCCCACTGAGAAACAAGAAACCGTAGTGGAGCCTTGCCGATAACTCCAGACTATCTCATCATATCATTTTTCTGCTCTCCTCCTCCGTCTCCGAAGCACAGCCACACAGTTTCTGGAAGTCACAAATACTTTCTCTGTCACCCAGAGTCCTCCTGCCTGGATGGCCCACTCCTTTCCCTTAGCCCCTTTCACGCTTCAGAACATAGCTCAGACGTCACCTTCCCAAAAGGTCTTCCCTGCCCCCCTAAAGTCACCTCTGCTCTCTCTTGCTCTCTCAGAATGGCGCTGTCTTCCTTCTCCTGCACTCACCTGGGTTTACTAGTGAGCATGCATTTGTATGATTTCTTGAATATTAATCACAGCCAGTAAACTTTAAACTAGTAATAAAGGAATAAACTCAGAAATATGGATCCCTTGTGGCAACGTGCATGACTAAACTTGGGAGGGAGGGAGGGAGGGAGGGAAGGAAGAAAGGAGAGTGAGCGCCCCGCACATGAGCTGCTACCTGGTCACCAGCACCGTGCTGCAAACAACCCTCCTTAGATTGGTGTTCACCTCTGTCGTGGCACTTCCTGTGCATCATAATGTTCAAATTTTCCATCATTAGCCTCTAAAGTGCTATTTTTCAGAGTTGTTAAGTTGTGTGCGTGAATATTGTCCACATTTTAAGTTAAAGAAAACTATGTGTAGGTGGTAAATGCATTAGTTAATCATTTGAAAGTTTACTTTATCCCACCAAATTTAATTGGTTTTTAAACTGGAAATTCTACCTGCAGTCGATTGGGGTTGGAATGCAGTTGTAGTTTATTTGGTCGGAGTGTGTTCACCTTTGGCTCTTCAGAGGAAAGGGCTGTGACCCTGGGACGTTTGTCTGGTGCAGAGAATGAAGCCTTGGGTTTGCCTGGTGAGTAAGTAAGAAAGAGTCCTTTGGGGCAAAAGTATTAGGACCAAATTTGACGCTTGTTGTGGAAAGACAAGCTGACAATGTCATACTGGAGTATAAGGATACCTATGAAATTTTCAACCTGTTTTAAGATTTTCATATTTTTACATCAATTGGAATTTCCGATCGCCTGCTTTCTCCTCCGTGTCCTACAAACTACAACAAAAAAAGGTGTGCCTCTGGGTGCTTTCGAACTGCCTGCAGACAGTCGGTAGCTATGTTAACACCCAGAACTCTGTTTGAATGTGAACCCAGAGTTGAAATAGCAAAATCTAAAAAAGCAAATTGCTTTCTTTGACATGCTTCACATTTTACGGCCTACATAGGAACAATGGCAAAATTTGAACATGTTCAAATATTTCAAGACCATGAAATTAGTATCTATTCAAATAGCAATGCTTTGGTATAATTTTAAATAATATATGTACTTTAAAGTGTTGGGAAACTTTTTATATGCTCTCAATACGTTATCAGTCCACTAAAATGATGGAAAGTTCATAGCAAACAAATGAAGGAGAGAGATTGAAACTTACTGAAGGTCACAGACTCTGAAAGGTTAGGACTGAGAGTAGAAAGTGGAAAAATATGCTCTTGATGACAATTCAACTGGCATGTTCAAGGTTATGCCCTCTCTTTGTCAGTAGTTGACGGGATATGCCAGTTGCTAAGCTTAATACCTAAAATTTAATTTTTAAAGAAATGTTTCAGTTATAATTGACATTCAATGTTATGTTACCCGTATTTTTTGGACTGTAAGATGCACTCCTCCCCCCAAATTCAAGAGGAATAATGGTTGTTAATGCTGCTATTGAGTTCTGTTTACATTTACGTTGGTGAAATATTATGTTATTTATGTTATTAAATATTTTACCACACTTTTTGCTTCAAAATTTTTTTCCTATTTTCCTCTTCTAAAACCTATGTGCATCTTATAGTCCAAAAAGTGCAGTAATTTCAGGTAATGTAGCACATTTTGAGGAGTTCTTCTAAGGTTATTTCAAAATCACATGGAAGCGTTGCCCACCAAGCTGTTTAGATACTGTGTACCTATCTTAACTGAATGTTTGAATTCTCTCCTGATTTCTATATTGAGAAATAGATGGAATTGTCCAGTGCCTTTCCAAGGAAAAAAGAAATCAAGAATAAGAGTATATTCAAGGTTCATGGTATCTTTGCCCACCTGCAGTTGTATATGTTCTCTAACGTATGTTCAAAAGGAAGGCCCTGCACGCTCTGTGGGTAATTGATGTTTCTGTGTTATTGACAGGAGATTGACAAGGTCAAAGGGGACAGCTGGTTTTGATTATTTAGAAGAGAGGAACGTGAGGCAGTGTTTATAGTTCCTTTTAAGTATTTCGTGGCTTCAGTTGCACGTGGGGCACCTGCTACTTCGGGATGTCACGGCATTTCGAGTAAATTAGGCGCAGCCTGCTCTGTTAGGGAGCCCAAACCCCAGGGTTCTGGACGGCTGCCCAGACTCCTCTTCTCCCTCTTTAGAGTGTAGCAGTGACTTCAAAGCATCGGCTTCTCTTTCCACGCTCACACCACACGTGATCGTGTGCACGATTTGTAGTTCGATAGACGGTGAATTCTTGCTGATTTGCTCAGTGACTTCATATTCTTAGTCCGTGGTGACAGGAGAAGGAGAATCAGAGATGATCTTAGGGATTCGTTCAACAGATAGTTCTGAAGAAAGGATTTTGTGCCAGCCTGTTCTGCGTAACAAAATGCCAAGATTTTGAAATGCAAATTTCTGGATCTCTAGGATCAAAATCTACCCGGAAAAGGCATAGGTCCTGTACAATTTGCCACCATAAATGGAAAGAACCCACTGAGGCTGGAAATCTAAAAATCCCAGCAGACTGTTTGTAAGGTAATAACTGCACCAGAGCCACAGCGGCAGCAGAAGCATCCCTGCCAAGATTCGTCTGTGTCTGTGAGTCTCAGACCTGAGCAAGCAATCAGAATCACTTGGTGGTTGTGGCGGGGGGGAGGCACTCGCTGGAACTGATTGCTGAGCCCCCTCCCCAGAACTCCCAATCAAGTAGCTCTGGAGAGGGACCAGAGAATATGCATTCCTAACGAACAGCCGAGTGTGCCAGGGTCCACCCTTTGAGGACCACTGCCTTAGACAGTCGGATCTGAGGCCAAGAATCTGTGGCCTCCAGCAAGGAGCAGAAAGCGCTTTCGTTTTAAGGATAATTGTGACTTATCGAGACTGTAATTCAAGACTTGACCATGGAAGCTGGTTTTGTAGATTTTGCCTTATTCCAGCTGACATCTAATATTTTCTCATGTCTAATGTCGACAGGCTGCAAGCCCAGAAGCCAGGGTAGCATCATGGTGGACCGTGCTGGGTCAGGGCCTGCACTCCTTATAGGTTATCAAACTCCGGCTCTGCCATTAAGTAACTGTGCAGTCCGGGGGAAACTATTTACACACCTGGGACCATGGTTTCCTCATCTCCAGAATGAGGAGCGTAATGGCACCAACCCTGGCGATTGCAGTTAGGTGTTTTGAAACAATACATGTACTGCATTTGGAACAGAACCTTGCAGATTGTAAGTGCTTAGTAAATCTTAGCTCTCTTTCCCCTTCTCCTTATTTTTTTATCTTTACATTATTTTTTTCAATAGCTGGCTCTTCCAGGGTTTTAAAAGCTTCATACGTTACCACCCAACTTATCGATTTGTAGTTAAAACATGCGCAAACACTGAAGAAGTCACGGTGTCCGCGTCGTTCTCCGGAGGAGCCCTGCCTGGGCAACCGAAAGGAGATGAGAAGCTGCAAGAGAATCTGGAGGCTGTATTTCATGGCTCAGTCAAGCTGTTGGGCAATTTATTCTTCACAAAGGAAACATTCTCATATCCCGATAGATTTAATAGCCTCATTGGCCAGCCAGGGAGCCTTGGCCTTGGGGAAACATTGACAGGGAGCTTTTTTGTTTTTGTTTTAATTTTTTTGGTTTTTAAGGATATTTAAAACAAAAGTGATCTAGACATTTTTAATGTAATTTCTTAAATTTAATGTTATTTTAGAGGCATGAAGAACACTCTTAACTATGATGTGACCTGAGAAAATCAGGCTAATTTACAAAGGAAAAGCAAACGAAAAAACAAATGAAAAACAAAACCAAAAAAATAGGAAAACAAAAAGCAGACAAGTCAGGCAAGTGTAAGACAAAGTCAGAATGAGCACCGGCCCAGCGACACTGCTCTGGACCCAGTTAAATGGGCAGCAGGGACTTCGTTCAAGGCTGTCGCAGTAGGGGAGAGAGACCAAAAGTGGGTCCGAGTTCACCCCACTGAACTGCAGGGCGGCTGTTCCCAGAGCCAGGGTGTGGGAGGCTCCGGGTCACCTGCGTTTGCCATTTGGCTTTCCCCAAAGGATAAAAAGTAAACGTTCTCCCGTCTTCGTGACAGGAGGCAGTTTTAGAACTTGGAGGACGCTCCCTGAGGTTGGGCTTCTTTCCTCCTACAGAGACTGGGAGAGACGGGCACTCCCTTCCCCAGTGGTTACATTCCAAAGGGAGGACTCGGGTTCCTTCACATCTCAATGGGGCAGAGAGAGGATCTGCTAGGACAGGTTTTCTAGGGTAGATGCTGGAGGAAACTGGAGTCAGGAGCCTAAGAGTCTGGAGGAAGCCTGTCGGAAGGGAGCCACGTGAGGGCAGCGTTAAGGCCAGCTTAGCGGCCGCCTCCTTTTACCAAGTGCTAATCACAGAAACACCCGGTGGCCTGAACGCCCGTAGGAAGAAACCAACGCGGAGAGGGAGATTGCTGAGGGGCCGTGCCTGCTGGATGAGAACATCCAATTCTTTTTTATTTTCCTTTTTAGCTTTAATGAAGTATAATTAAAACACAATACATTGCACATACTTAAGATGTAGAACCTGGTCAATTTTAACCTATGAACACGCATGTGAAAACATTACCACTTCAGTGTATTGAATGTACCCATCAGCTCCCAGGGTTTCCCTGGACAACGTCAGTCGTACGTGTGTGATGAGGAGGTGGAGTGCAGCGAAGAGGATTCCCGGTGTAACAGCACACGCTGCCCGAGTGCGATGTTGGGCCGGAGCGAGGTAGCACGCAGAGGGAACCGAGGGAGACAGAGCTTTCATTTTGCCTACAGCTCTGAAGTTAAGCCCGTGTGCTCGACGGCGTCTCCAATTCTTCATACAAGGTTTATTTCTCCCTAGCGCATGGCAGCTGTCCTTGTCAGTATCCAGTGTCCGTCACCCTAGCTGAATGGGCCTCTCACTGTGCCTTCACTCCAGCCTTGGTCTGGACTGGGTTGCTCACCTTGGTGGCATGTGTAAGCTGATCTGGAACTGCAGGGATACCTGTGACTTGCTGCCTTGTGTCACTTCCTACCCGCCCCCTGCCAAGAGGCTGGCAACTGTGCCTGCTGTGGGTAGAGGGGAACAGGAGCCTACTGTGTTATCCAGCCTGAAATTCCTCAGTGTAACGCTGCCATTACTCCAAAACCTGCCCTGTGAAAAGTACTGTGACCACGTGAGGCATTTCTAAACCGTATTTTAGGTTGAATTACTTCATTCAGAGGACCTCCAGATGCTCCTATCAGTGTTTGGATAGGTAAACTGAGGCCAAGAGAAGAAACATCATTATCTAGAATGAAATCAGCAGGCTAGGAAGGGGGTCAAGTCCTAGAAATACGTTCCTAGAGCTGTGAATGACCACTCCTAAGAACACGTAAAAGACTTCAGGTGGGTATAACACAGGAAGGCAGCAGCCTGGGGTCCACGTGTCCCCACCCCAGACGGTGTAACTGAGGATAAGTTCACCCACCTGGGGATCCTCGGCTTCTTCATGCAGCAAGGGCTTGGCCAGCTAAGGTGATTTACAGGGTTCAGCAGAGTTCCGGCTTTCCGATTCCTGCTGGGGTGGGGTGGGAAGGTCAGTAGTGTGCACGTGGTGTCCTGTGTAAACGAGGACACGCTGTGGGTGTGGCAGCATCCAGCGCCTGGGCGTGTGCTCTTCCTCCACCTCCGACTCTGTGCGTCTCAACGGTCTTCTAACTTCAGTGCATGCGCTGGGGCTCGTGACAAACACATTAGAGTGGCGGGCACTCCCGTTTCAGTCCCTGCAAACTGTGGGTGGTGCAGTGGTTTGTGTGAGAGAAGGAAATTAAGAGCAATAGCTACACATTTTCAACATTAGAAATTTGACATTTTATACAGCTCAAAATAAAGAGTTCTAGGGATCAATGGCAAGAATTTTGTTTTTGTAAAATGTGCCATTTGGTAGAATTGCTTTGCTTGTACCCTCTGTGCTGCAACTTGTACCAACTTCATAAGACAAGAAAATGTACCATGGAAAATGACACATTTCCTCCACGGAAAATGTATTGGTCCAGATATTAAATACTAAGTATATTCAAAATTAACCACATAGTATAATAAGAGGTATTTTGCTAGACAAAAAAAACTATTAATATTTCAAAACCAATTAAATCCACAGGAAAGGTTTTAGAAATGGGACCGGGGTCATCCTGGTGGCACTAATCAGCGTGAGCTAGAGCACAAGCATCAGAAGTCATGACTCTACCTTTGAAAGCACAGTATTCGTATTTATTCAGTGGCTGTGCACAACATTTCACATCGCCACCCCTCCCCACCCTTTCTCCCCTGGTGACGAATCCTGGTTTCTAACCAGGTGGTTGTTTGACCCCGGAGGGGCAGAGCTCCCAAGACTCGGTGCTCTTGGTTCGGCACGTGTCCTGCATCTGTCTTAACTCTGTGCTCAAAATTTCACATACTGTCCATTGAGTCAGCAGGCATGGAGAAACTCCCACGTCCTCGAGACAGGTTCCATTTTGGACCTTGACCTTGTTCTTCCCATTGGAAAGGTGGAACCTAATACTGTTGCCTGGGTGGGAAAGTTCTGGAATGTTTCAATCTGGAGAGGGAGGGGACGTTATGTCACATAGTTAAACACCGAGTGCCACCTCCCAGCTCTGGTTGGCCGAGACCCTTTTCTGAAAGGCCGTCTGTCTAAATCCTGGTGTATTAACCTTATGGACCAAGTGACTTCTAATTCCTTTTGCTTGGGATGATATCATTTATTTATTATTTCCATACCTTCTCCGAAATGCTAGCTCCCCCAAAACATGCCTGCATCGTAGCATTTTTGTACTGCTGCTTTTTGCCCGCAGACATATATTTCAAATTAATGATCACCTGTTTCCTAGACTGAAAGCATTTGGATGTTTCTGAATAATATTTTACTCCAGCTCGTACAGATTACAGAGAATTATTTTTGCTCCAATACAACATCTGTGTTTTGTGGGTTTCTCTTGCTTTCCAATGCCAGAAAAAGAACAGGTCTTGAGTTCTCAAGTTCCTTCTTGCCGCCCCTAAACTGTGTTTTTTTGGGGTGGTAGTTGTGGTGGTGGTAGTGGTAGAGTGTGTGTGAGTGTGTGTGTGTGTGTGTGTGTGTAATAAATCACTAAAAACAATTTTTCCAAGTCACAAATATTGTAAGTTTGAATAGGTCCAGAGACACCCAGCTCACGTGATTCCAATAGAAGATACCATAGGTTCATTAGCAATGTAGTTCTAAAATAAGGCATTGACAAATGGCAAATACATGTGTTTGGTGCGACCAAATTATATTTCAGAAGGTGATCATTTGCTGACTTTGTCTCTACCTTGTAGGCTAATGCTTCAATTCAAAGGCAAAGATGACTACAGCTAATACAATACAAACTAAGAAACAACTTTCATCCCAACTTGCCCATACATTGTTGTCCATGGCTATCTTGGTATTTAGCTGGAAAAAAATGTTTTCACTCCCCGCTCCGCCCTGCTACTCCAGCCCATATTTAGTTTCTGCAGCTTCTAGGACCTTGGACCTCGGTTTCCCTCAGCACGGTGACACTAGGGAATGTCTTACATTTCCAGGCTTCAAGGTTTGCCGTTACTTTGTGAGGTCCTTCCCGGCTCTTTTGGATTCTATCACTCCAGACCTTAGAGAAGTCGGCAAATGCACGTAAGGCCAAGCTTGCAGTTTTATGTTCTCTTTCACATGCAGTTTCACATGCACCAAGCCTGACACTTGGAGGAATGCATTCTGCACACCCTGTGCGAATAAGCACAGCAGTAACTTGTTAGTGGGGGCGGGGAGGCTGGTGTGGTTCTACCCCAAGAAGATCAGCTTCTCCAAGAAGGACAGGTCTGCTGGCTCCGTTTCTTGGCCCCTCACTCTGGATTGTTGTTGTTTTTATTCTTCCTTGGATCTCAGTCCGCATCCTCCAGTCGCATTTTCTATTCCCAGTGAAAAGTTGTTCTGTAATTTGGGTTTGTTCCCATCAGTCAGTCGGAAGAAAAGACACCCGCAGACAAGGGCTTCGCTCACCTCCCTGAAGGTCCCTGGGACATCATCATGTATACGCTGGTAGTGGACCTAACCTCCCTGTTCCGGGCAGAACTGCTGGATCGGGAGCTGGGTAGGAAACCACAGCGGTAATGGACCTTATCGCTCTCCCAACTGAGAAAGGCCGGGCGGCCACGGGCCGAGGCAGCGGCATGTGAGGGCGTGAAAGACCAGCACATCGGAGCCCCTCGCAGGGTGAAGCAGGTCCCCAGGGTCTTGGCACAGGTTTAAAGTAATTTCCTGTAAACAATTACCCTCAAAAATGGAAGTCAGTAAAATGATCTTATAGAAGGGCTAGAGACCCTGGCTGCTGCAGCTCAGTGGATTGAGCACAGGCCTGTGAACCAAAGTGTCACCGGTTCAATTCCCAGTCAGGGCACATGCCTGGGTTGCAGGCCAGGTCCCCAGTAGGGGGCATGTGAGGAGCAACCACACACTAATGTTTCTCTATCTCTCTTTCTCCTTCCCTTCCCCTCTCTCTGAAAAATAAATAAATAAATATTTTTTTAAAAAAGGGCTAGAGAATTCCAAATCTTATCATATATTCATGTTTTGTATAAGGAGGATTTTGTTTGCTTTTTTAGAACTATCTTGACTATCTTGTTTATTTCAGGCTGATTTTATTTTTACTGGCATCATCCACCTTAGTTGCTAAGAGTGAAGTCAAAACCACTACATTTTATTTGTTAGGTTATTAAAACTACATTATAGTTCTCTCTGCATGGGTAGCCCTACATAGATGATTTAACAGTAAAGGGTTCTCGAAAAACTCCATCCCAAGGAGGAAAGGAGTTACTGAGCACGAACCAAAGGCGAGGGACCGAGCGGATGCTGGAAGGAGGAGCAGGCATGGAAAGTGCGCCCAGCAGCAGGGTGCCCAGCAGGACGCGTCACCGCCACGTCCTCTCACCAGGGACCGGTGACCTCCTGCTTCACAAATGCTGAGGGACTGTGGTGGAAGGTGGGGCTGTTTCTGTCCATCTTCTTTTTGCTTTGTCTTTCAGTGTTCACTTAAAAATATATAATAAATAAAACTAGCAGGACTATGGTGGCAGAGACCCGAGGGTAATTCCCCAACTGTATCTCCAGGGAGAATTTGCTTGGATAGGGTACCACCTCGTAGATGTGGTCTCAGAATTTGGATCCAGAAACTCTACATGCATGTTACATTTATGTTGGTTAGACTTGTCAGAATGGCCTCCTGCCTCAGTTTCCATATTGGTAGGAACGGGTAAAAATTGTATTTGACTTGAATGTTACGAGGCTAAAAGTGGTTGGGATATTACTCAACACCAATCTTGCCACAGATGTGAGTTGTCATTCCGAGCTTGATTTGAATTCCCAGCAGGCATATGCTAGCTTATTATTTATTTATCATTATATTTAAGGGAGTGAGGATTATTCTCCTTTCAGAATATTTTGTTCAGGACATCCAAAGTAATTGGCAAGCTGCATTAATTTTGAGGTGATTCTTTTATGAGGAAACAAAGTGGAAGAAAAGATCTGAATTGTTCAGTAGATATTTTATTGGGGCTCTAAAGATCTGGCAAACTACCCCCCACCCACCCCAGTGTGCCATGGAGAGTCCTTCGGGCTGTCTCTCTCTCTCTCTCTCTCTCTCTCTCTCTCTCTCTCTCTCTCTCTCTCGCTCTCTCTGTGAGAGAGTCCTCCTACTTAAGAGTATCCCTGAAAATGGTTCTTGTGTATTTTGCTGTCACGTTTTGGACTTATCTAGAGCCTTGGGTGCCAGCCTTTAATTGGCCCAGGGCATCAGCGATGGAATCAGCAAAGGATGGATGTGTAAGCACGGAGAGACCGCAGAGCCACATCCAGGTCTGCCACTCCGTACAGCCGTGACTGTGGGGACATCTAAGCAACCCCTTATCTTCCTCGCCAGGAGACAATGAGAGGAGATGACTTTCTCCCAAGAGTACCTGAATATTACCTCAAGAGACTGTTTAAATTACTGAATCAGAGTGAGCTTTAACGTAGAGTGATTGTTTAGGTAAATTCTTATCACACATGCCAGCTGGTGGGGACTCGTGGTGGGGAGTCACAGCAGCTACGGGCAAACGTTAAAATGTTCTATTGTGTCGGGACATTAATTGCAATGTAAGATGCATCGTGTGCCTTCAACAAGAAAAAAAAATAGTATGTGCGGATGAAAGGACTTTACAGCAACTGATAAGAGAAGCCAGGGCAGGGTGATTAGACAGCAAGGACCGCGAGGAGATGGGGTGGCTCAGGCTGAAGGGGAGGGTTGGGGACAGACTTCGCAGAGCCATGAAAAGGAGGGTAGGGGTCATGCTAAGACTTCCCACTTCGTGCTAAAGAGCAATAGAAAGTCACACAAGGAAACTTAAGCCAGGAAGCAGTATCGTCAGGGTTTTATTTTTAAAAATTGCTATGGTTCCTAGATGCAGAACAGACTTAAGGACAGATGTAGCTGTGGACCCAATAAGGGACACTTGTCACTTTGACCATGATGGAGCCAGTAGGTACAGACAAGTAGGTAGAGTACAAGAGACTTTTGGAGCATTATGGGTAAATAGTCGAATGTGCTCATTTTTGCACACATATTCTTCTACCTGTGAATGGAACAGTTTACACTGTCTTAGTCAATTTAGCGGCTGTAATGCAATACCATAGACTGGGTGCTTT
This sequence comes from Trachops cirrhosus, assembly GCA_028533065.1. Lineage (NCBI taxonomy): Eukaryota > Metazoa > Chordata > Mammalia > Chiroptera > Phyllostomidae > Trachops > Trachops cirrhosus. The sequence goes on from CM052549.1 coordinate 78,957,139, forward strand.
ATAAACAACAGAAATGTATTTCTCATTGTTCCGGAGGCTGGGAAGTCCGCCATCAAGACAATAGCGGATTCAGTGGCTGCCTTTTCTCGGTAAACTCAATGCCAGAAAGGGCAAGCTGGCTCTCTGGGGTCTCTTAATGGGCACGAATCCCATTCCTGAGGGCTCCACACTCAGGACACAGTCCCCTCCCAAAGACCCCACCTCCTGACGCCATCGCCTTTGGGGTCAGGGGGTCAACATGGCAGAACTGGGGGGGACACGAACATTCAGTCCATAGCATGAACACCTGTGTGTGTGCATAGCCTATGTATGTGTTTATGGACAGACTTAGGAAAAAATAATGTAAAAAGAAATACATTAAAATGTCTAGATTGAACATAATCAAGGTGGAAGGATTTGGGACAGTTTTTATTTCCTTCTTTACATTTTTTCTTGTCCTAATATATGTTTACTGCACAACATATATATTGTATATGCATATTCATTGCAAAAGATATATTTAAATAACAGTAATGTGTTAATGAAATATTGTAGAAATTAAGTTATAAATAGGGGTAGTATCAAGAGAGTCATAACTAATTCATTACAAAACCTGTTTTCTACTACTCCCATATGATATAATGCTTTTAGCATAAAAAATATTTTTAAAGGCGAAATATTTTTAATCTCTGAAATTTGTTGTGGACTCTCTCAATTTGTTCGTGAATTGTGCATAGCTCTTAAAAAATAGGAAGGTAGCGATTAATAATGGGGTTGATTTCGTTAAATTCCTTTTGCCGTTCAGTGGTACCAGGATTCAATACTGCAATTGTTTTAAAATTAAATTAATGTCAGTGACCTGCAAATGAAGTGTGAGATGCAGTATTTCTATTTTCTAACCTTCCCTGTTTCCAAAGATGCAAATTATCTTTCTTTATTTTTGTGGTTTTTGTTTTTAAAATACAACGTTTACGAGGAATGATCTCCAGATTGCTAGAGCACAGTCAATTAAGAGTTTCAAATAAAATTTAAAATTGTATCTAGAGACATCATCTTTTTAAATTTAACGGTTTTTTAAGATGGGCTGCCTGCAGAAGAAACTAGGGCATTCTTACTGAAAGGTTGGTGCTGTGTGAACTTTAACTAATCCACAGTGAAAACGAATCAATTCCATTCGGGCGCTCCCCACTGCTCCATATCAGGTCATCAATCCTTATCAGGAATACTGAACAATATATAACAGTCAGTTGACAAAAATTCTATTGCCTGGTCTTCTCTGAAATAAGGTTCTACAATGATAAATATAAAATGTCCTAATGACAGTGGAAATAGGGTTATATCATAGGCCATATACATATATACACACACACAAATAATGAAACAATGGGACAGGGAGAGGCATCATAAAATAACATTCTAGGATACCACCTAAAAATTTATATTTACAAAAATGTGTAAGTAATAAAAATAGTTAAATTACTTTTTAAAGATTAATGTAGGCTTTAGCACTCCCTGTAGCTACGTAATTGGCATTGTGTCTACTATATTGGGTAAGTTCTCCTATGGGATGTTTTATGTTAATTTTTTCTTTTGTCCCTTGTATGATTTGATGTATACTGAGTCAAGATGATGTACTTTTTACTTTACTTTTTAATTTTGTATTTATTGTTTTTAGAGAGAGAAAGATACAGAAACAAAGAGACAGAGAGACATCAACTTGTTGTTCCACTTATTTTATGCCTTCATTGGTTGGTTTTTGCACGTGCCCTGACCAGGGATCAAACCCACAACTTTGGAGTATTAGGACGATACACTAACCAACCAAGCTACCCAGCCAGGCCTATGATGATGTACTTCTTTAAATAGCAAAGGACCCTGAGCATCTTTTTGCAAATCATGCTAGATCATGAAAATACTAATATTTTATAATGTTGTAGAAAGTTAGTGAACCAGACATTTCTTTAAAAGGAGTTCTTCTTTGGTTTTAGCATAGCAGAGAATCTTAATGGGCAGACAAGACTAATTATTTAATGTGTAAAATACTCATACAGCTATTGAAACAGTGGCGTGCCAAATGTGACTGTATCCTCTCTGACTCTCCACATTACCTACAAGAGGAGATCTTAGCACAAGGTATGAACCGCAGGAGACGTTTGCAGTCTACCTGTAATGAGCATAGTCCCCTGAAGAGAAATGTGAATGTAAAATACAGAAGCCTGACTGAGGATGACCTCATGCTGTCCTGGACTCCTGAGGGTGCCTAGGAGGGATGCTCTCGTCTCTCGTGGGCCACCCGCACCCAGCCTGTCTTGTTTCTCTTGCCTGCCACGATTATCTTGGCAGGACAGAGCTTCTTTAGGTCTTATAGTTTCCTCTTCACCCAACTCTCTTTCTTCCTGGGAAGGCCCTTATGGTTAACTCTCTAAACCGGAACACCTTCCCCATTTCCCACACCCTGGGAAGAATCGGAATCGTTGTCTTCAGGTTTCCCTAGGTGCTGTGCTTCGTCCTGGGAGAATGAAGTGCACAGTTATGCCAGGGCACCGTTATTTATTCTCTTGTGTCCGTGGCTTGCTCATCGGTACACCCTCTCTCCGCTTAGGATGCAATCTTCTTGAGGCAGGAAATGGCCTTACTCATTTTCTATTCCTAGAATCTTACACAGGGCTTCATTCATAGAGAGCACTCAATAATTATATAAATTGCCACTTTTAATTCTCACAATTAGTCATGTGAATTAGGCACTATATTCCTCATTTTACAAAAGAATAATCCTAGATGCAAATCGCCAAGGTGACCTGTCCGATATCATTAGTCTAAGTGGGCCTGAAAATAATTCTGTGATTCTCATCGACAGGATCTACAACTGAGAGGATAACTCTGACACTGAACTTTTGAAAAGCTCTTCAATGTGTTTTAAAATGAGAGGTGAAAGTAAAACCAAATTACTGTTTTAATTATAATTTTTTTGAGAAATGTATTCTTTCTACATATGTATCGTAGGAAAGTGAAAATTTATGGTAATTTATGAAATAGGAACCTAAGACACATCGTCTCTTGTTTATTTAAGAGAACTGACTTATAACACTGGAGGAAAATAATTTTAAAACATTCTATAACTCAAAGCATTGCTCCACTTGAATCAGATTTCTATAATTTTACGTCAACAGAGAATGTGTTCATTTTTGGTGTGTTCCTTCATATAACCGTTCAATATTCGTTTCCAGCTTACATATGCCAAGCACTGACTTTTTGCTGAATCTTACCTTAGCTTTACACTTGTTAAAATATTGTCCCATGCTATACATTTCTAACGCAAACATGGAATTAATTTTCTTTGGTGATTTTAGGGAATCTTTTTTTTTTTGTAGCAGGATTTCTAGTTTAAGTGAAGTATGTGTTCAGCCAGGGCTACGCATCCCTCTCGTCCTGTGAATTACCGTCATCTATGCAAAGGCCCCCTCTTCTGTGGAATTGAAGCACGTTTTGTGATGGTCACGCTTTTGTTTTAGAATTATAACACGGGACATATACTCAATATATATAAGTTTTATATTAGAGCAGAATCACAAATATATTAATATTGCCAAGACTGTTAGCTCCCCAGCAGGGCTGCGGTTTCTGAATATTTGCTCCCTAGCTTCAGAAGCAAAACAAAATTTAACTTAAGGATTAAAAGTCTGAGCAGGACTGGCGCCGCTTCACTGGGATGCATTGGATGGTTTAGAAACCAGACACCGAAGCGGCTCAGGAAGGCCTCTCCCAGTTAACCTTCCGGAAGCCTCAGCCTGTCCTTTCTGGCACCAGGGAAGGGGACACGATTTTCCTGAGAGTCCTGCAGCAGCAATTTCTGAAGGTTAGAGCTCGTGATAAAGCTGCCAGTGCTGCAGACTTTAAGAAAACATCCCGCTGACCTTTAATAACACTGGTCTGCTAGTGCTCAGTGTGGAGAATCTGTACTTTAAAATCCCATTTGAGGAAACAATCCCCCATTCGACAGGATCTCTGTCCATTAATCGTATTTTTGGAGTGCAAGAGTTGACTGAACTCCGTGTAGGAACTGGCCTTTTGTATGGTGCTGATGACCTTGGGAAATACTCTCCCGTAGGGATAGGTCTGAGTGCCTGTTCTCGACCTTGACTCTCCGATTACCCCTTTCATTAATACTCAGAGCTCTACATCTTCTAAACGTAGCAGGAACTTTATATCACAGAAGTAGACTCGGCTCACCAGAGCTTCTAGTCCATGTATTTTCATTTTGGTCCCTTCATTTCTTCCATCTTTGATAAATTAAATAGACTTGAAGATGGGAATCAGTGATATACAACAATGATTTCAATATCTGTGTATGTACTGGTGGAACAAAAGTAAAAATATCACTATAAGCTTTCAGGTATTATAACTCTCCTGTAATAGGGAATAATCAAAGACTTTTAAAAATTAAGTAATTTGCTCAAATTGCACAGACAATAATTAGTAGTGGCAAAATTCACCATTTTCAGGTCACTGAGTTTCAAAAACTCATGTCATTTATAGTCTCCAAGACATACACCTACATGTCTGGCCACATTATCTCAGTTTAAATTAATTTAAATAAACAAAGAGCTCCAAATAACATCACAGGTGAAATTAAAATCTTGATTTAAACTATTTCAGAGTGTAGAAGTAGAAGAAAACTTTCTAATGATTTTCATGAAGTAATTTCAATAATTTCAAGTCTGACAAAGATTTTACCAAAGCAAAACAAAAGCAAAAACACACACACACAAATCCTCAGACCATTCTCACTATGAGTGTCAATGCAAAAGTCGTCAAGTATGCTAAGCAGAATTGAGCAGCACATTGTAATTACTAGAATGCCTTGAACAAGTGGGGTCTATCTCAGAAAGGCAAGATGATTCAACACTAGGAGGTCTAATGCTATGAGTCATCCTATTAATAGAGCCCAAGAAAAAAAGCAATCATTTCTGTGGAGACTGAAAATGAACTTGACAAAATTTAATAGCAGTTCTAAAAAATTAAAAGACCTCTGTTAAATAGGAATTGGCAGATAATTTCTTGAACGTGACTTTGTGTGTGTAGCTGCATCTCCAAAGCCACCGTTCAGCCCACATCGATCACAAAGAACAGCGCAGGGGCATTCCCCCTGGAACGAGATGCTGCTGCCCACTGTGTGCACTACTACAACGTAATACGCTGGAGCTACACAGCAAAGAAAGCAATTAGAGGCATAAAAAAGAAAGGGATGAAACTACCCCTGTGTATGGGTAATATGATTATCTGAAAAACTGAGAAAAGTCAATGACTCCTTGATAAAAAGAGGTAATTTGATAAGTTAGCAGGGCATAACTCTAACACACAGAAATCGATAACCTATATATAATCAAACAAAAACACGGATGAAGGTATGTTGGGAGGGAATAGAAAACTCCTTACCTCCGTTGCACATAACAGTAGTCTCCAAGAATTTGTGTTTTCCGTTGAGAAGTGCGGGCAAGCGCGGTGAGTGCAGCGAGCAGTGAGAGGATCGCGCGTTTGCGTGGAAGGGCGAGGGGAGCGAGGAGAAAACCCACTGGAGAACCTCGAAGGCTGAAGAGTGAAGCTGGTTCCAGGGCGGACTGGGCCGAAACGCACGCAATGCTTCGGAAAAGTTGCTTTGCTCTTGTTCGGTTTTGCTTCGCAATTTGGCTTACATTTCAAAATTGATCGTTTTGAAAAGTGAGCTTTTTAAGTAGCAAGGTCGTGTCTACCCCATCTGAGTAGAACCAGTGTATTCATTATTCTCACGAAGATTCTCTGTTTGGCTTTTTTTTTTTTCAGTTTTACTTCCCATGTGAGTTTCACCTAAGAGAAAACTGGTTATTTAGAGGCTTTCATTGGTAGCAACCATAAAATCCTACCTGCTATATCTGTCAATGCAATTGGGTATACACGGGGCTGTGGAACCGAATTTTGACCTCAATGCCATGTCCAGTTAGAGCCAGTCAAGCAGAAATTTGGGGTTTTCTGCTATGTCATTGCTTGGCTATATACTTTGACTTATTACTTTGGATGTCAATTTTTGTGGGTTATTTTGGGGGATGTATGGGTGGATTTCTGTTATGGTGGTATATCCGGAGTTATTCTCAGTCAGGAAAAACCAAGACCGAATTCCCAGTGCACACAGAAGGGAAATGCAAAAGGTTTTAGTTGTTTTGCAATATATACGAATTCAATGGAGACCTGTCACTCACCTTGGAAAGGAAATGGTTATATGTGAAATCTGCTTTCAGTTGTGACAAAAACAATCAACAGTGGAAAAAATAAATTAAATGCTCAGCGGTAAACTCAAGTTTAGGTTTGAGTAATTAGGTTTGGGAATACACTTCTGCTACTTAGGGATAAGCCCCTAAAAACCCACCGTTATTAATTATCTGAAATGAGGAGAAAGACTCAACTGTTTTGACATAAAAGATAATGCTATAATAACTCAGAATTAAAGTAGGATCAAGAAACTCTAACCAGAAGCAAATTATAGCCTATCAATTTTTCTATAGGCAGTCAGACCACTTTCAAGTAAGATAACAAATCTGGTGAAATGAGCTGTTTGTAATTAAAACTGAGCATGCCAAATTGTTTCATGACCATTTATAAAGTCAAGTGCCTGTTAATAAAACAGTTAGATTTTCATTGTTGTTATTTCCATTTCAGGTGAATTATCTTCTTGAAAGTGGTCTAGCTTTGGGGGGATTCTGAAATTTATTTATTCTGGGTTTGGAAAAAACTGTAAATGTCTTCATAATTTTCACCTCTTCACCTTCTACTGTGAAATGTTTAGTGAGCATTTGTACTGGATCCAAATCTATGAACTGAACCATCATCATTTATGAATGACGTGTTTTTCGACTTCATATATATTTTTCTGTTTCTAGAGAACTAAAGAATAGTAATGAGTTCATGGTAACAGCTTTATGATGTCGTTGTAAATCACTTTATGGCATCTAACATAGGACCGTGGTTATAGTACGGCTCTGCCATCAAACCCCTGGTGTGCTCTTGATTTCTGAACAGTAAAATTAGAGATTGAATACCTAATAATGAAAGCAGCATGCAAGAGAATACGGAGTTGACTTCTAGAAACGTGAATGACGTAGCAGCTGTACAACATCTAATGCCATTATTAGTCACATATAGAAGTAGTTAAAAGAACCCTTGCCTCTCCCAGTTTTGCCGTTAAAGTTTCAGCAGTGATAGATCCCTGACATATGCAGTTGACCTGTTACAAAGCCTTCCTTCCTGTCCTTGCCCATGCTGTTCTCCCGTCCAGGCGTGCCTTCTTAGATTCCGAGCTTTTGCGCATCTACAAACAGTTCAAGCATCCTGTGCAGACACCTTCCGTGGCCGTTAGCCGCCCCGCCCCCGCCACGGCATCCTACGCATGACCACCCTGCACCCTCCCAGAGCATCCTGCCCGTGCCTCCAGATGAGACGCACAGTGGTGTATCGATTTCACCGCTTTCCCTTGGGACCCCCAGTGCTTCGTACACTGCATGGAACATTACAGGTGCTCAGGGAGCGTTCTTTCCATTTGTAAAGAAGACATAAAGTATCTCTCGCTTCTCCTAGTTACTCCCTCAGTGAACCTTAAAGACAGCTTCTCTGGAAAGCATTTCATTGTCCATCCCCCGATAATGTTAATCAATTCACCTATACTGCCGATTTTACTTTTTTGGTTAAAATGTAAAGTCTCAAACAGAACCCTAAAGATAACAGCACATTCAATTCCATACAAAGACAAAGAGGACGGCCTTTAGCAGTTTATTTTAGAACAAAATCCAATTAATAAGACAGTGAATGTTCTACACTATGCTACCCAGGATTTCTATTAATAAGTTGAAGTTCTTAAGTGAGAGTAAATTTGAATCGACTTATTGCTATACTCCTGCTTAGCCAAGTATTAACAAAAATAATGATCATAGAGGGTAATCAGCTAGAGACTGTCTTCTGGGAAGCATGTCAAAAGGAGTGACATTAGGGAATGGACTTATTTTGAAGGTGTAAGGACACAGTGTTAAACAGGCTACCTTCACTAAAGAAGATATGACACTGTGGTGAATTAACGTGCAACCCGTCTCCCACTGTTCATTGACATTTGTGACATTAGATTTGTGCTCTGGCATCCTCTGCCTTTCTGTAACAAACAAAACAAGAATTAAGGGTATGACTCTGAGAATTTTATCTCTGGCGATAACAAGCTGTGAGACCTTTCCAAACTCTTAGTGTGTTTGGTCATAATTATATGTATCTCTGAAGGATGTGGTAAGAACTGTCTTTTTTTTTTTAACGGTTTCCCACCTCTAAGTTCTTTGATTCCCTTTGTGCTGGGGCATCTATAACAGAGGAGGAGAAGTCGCTGGTGCTGCTCTCTTTCATTGAGTAATCCATCATCTGGCATTTACTGAGGGCCTGCTCTGTCTCCGACGCTAACCCAGGTCTTATCCAGATAACGGACCTAAGGAAATTTAGAATCGACTTGAGATACAGTAAATAATTAGGAGATAAAACAAAAGCGCATGTCACAGGTCTTGATCCAGGGTCCTCCCCGGCCTCTGCACGCGTAACCGCAGGCTTCCCTCAAACATTTTCAAACCCTCTACCTCCATCAGCCCAGGCCTCCTTTCTTGGGTCCTTTGAGAGCCAGAATCTACAGCCTTTGCGCAAACACTATCTGCCACAAACTGCCTCTGATAGGGAGATTTCTCGCCAGCTTAACGCACAGCAAACACTGCCTTCCGAAGAGACTAGCAGGTTTCCCGAAAAAAAAAATGATGAGTTAAACAGTGAGGGTAATAGCAAAGCCGTAGCAAGCATTTAAGGTGCTTAGCACACTGTTTGTTTTGAATCAGCTATAAAAAAAATGTCAGAAAGATTCATTTTCATTTCTTCATGGTACAAATATTAAAAATATACATAAACACAATATATCTATTCCAACCCAGTGCAAAAAAAAATAAAAATTTCAGAAAGTCAGATATTGAAGAGAATGTGTTCAGACAAAAGGCATTCAAATTGCTTAACGACAATGAATATGTGTCTTGTTTATTTGACCGTTCATGGGGAAGTAAGAATTATTTATCTGTATGTTATGGGCTTCCCAAAGGTGTTCAGTTTGCAACTATAATTCTCCCCTGTAACTTAGCACGATTATGTGGTGTTCTAACGTACTAGACAGACACCTAGGGCCAAGTCCCGACTGTGCCACAGACACGCCCTGCGACCCCGGGTCTGCTTGGCTTCCCAGAATTTCCGGTTCTCATTTCCTTCATCTGTAAAATAAAGAGATTAAACAAAGAGCTCTATCATTCTTCCCAGTGGTAAACTTTCACTATTCTCCTTTAGTGGTTTGAATGTTCTGTTAAGCCAGAAGTCAACAGATATGAATTTTAGAAGTGAAAATAATTAAAATACCAGTGACACACACACGTATTATGATAATTCCATGTCGTCATAATCTTAATAGGCTAAGAAGTTAAGGTTGGAACACAAATGAAAGGTCTTCAACAATACTAGAGGAAGTGGGTACAGCATTACATGTCTGAGATAACCACATAAACAATCTGTGCGACAAAGAGACTTAATTATAATAATTCTCTCCTCCGGGCTACTTTGTTTGAGGTTTTGTGCTGTCTACAGCTCTCTTAAATGACAGTGAGGACAGTTGTCCCTCTTGAAGATTACATATACCAGATAGTTTATTCTTGCAGAGATGGTCACATTCACATCTAGACTGCTGACTTTTAAAATATTGAAAACCTGTTTCCAAGGCACACATACCACTCAGCTCACGCATAAAGCCGTGGGTCCATTATCAACGTTTGAACAGACTCTAGCCCTTTTAGCTGTTTCGTTGTAAAAGTTTCAGATCCTCTGGTTCGACAGGGTCCCTTCTGGTTTCCAAGTTCTTGGACCAAGTGTCTGCGTGTCCTGGGAAAGCCCAGGCACCCTGTGTTTCAAAGTGGGGGCTGGGGGTGGCGGCTTCATTAACACATTATGTAGCTGTAGCATCTCTTCTTGGTCCTTCACTGGTTACTGTTTTCATTATTTTGGGGGAAGAGGGACAAACCTTATTGAATCTTTTGAATACAAGGTCAACATTGAATTGACATTTTTAAAAAAATTAACCCTCTCTACTGTGTGTGTGTGTGTGTGTGTGTGTGTGTAGCTTATGTGAAAATGTTGCCTTGTTGATAACTAGAAGACAAAGATCTATAAATTATCTGTTTCTGCCTTAGGGAAGTATCTTTTCTTGAAGAGAAAATATTCCGCGTAGGCCATTAGAAGCCATTGGTGTCTCCCTACTTTTTGGACTGCAAATATGTATGATACTTTTTAAACCCGATCACGTTGGAAACAGGACATTTCAAATGTTCTTCATTAGTGAGTATTTGAGGGATCAGAACGTGCAGAGATGCCTGGCCGAGGGGTGGTTTTCACTTTGCTTTCAGGATCACAGAAAGTGGCGAAGCAGTGAGAAAAGACATGGTACTTAATAGTGTAATGTAATTAGTATAATTTTTGTGCAAATTTTCCCAACTTGCTAAACTGACATTAGTTATTTTTTAAAAAAATAACTTAAGCCTTTGGAAGCACAACTATAAAAAATTTAACTTGTTTTCATGGTAATTTTATTAATAGTATGTCCTCCTTTAAAGTTTTTAATCTTCCTAATCTAACAGAAAATACAATTTTGCAGTATTCTATAAAAGTCAGTCATACTATTACTTTCTTTAACAAAAGAAACCTATAAATTTATGGGGTTTCACTCTTGTGTTAACTATTATTTTGTTATTCTTTTGGTATTTTTTATATATTGATTAATTTGTTAGTATACTGTCTTTGCTTGGTTAGTGGGTTTCTTCAGGTCTGGACTTGCCATTCTAATCATTATATCAATATAGTAAGGCCTCACTAACTTTTCAGATTACAGGGCTTATGTTAGATGTGCGTTTTCTTCATCTGGAAATGAAATAGCATTCTGGTAGGTGTGGAAATTATGTAAAGCCCCGAGTCAGATAATTGGACTTATCCTATAATGGTGTTACGTTTAGATGCTAGATTCAAGAGACATGAAACAGATAATCTAAAGCTTAAAACGCAACCACCAGAGACATTGTTTGTATGCTCTCACGTCCTCACAAGACGGCTCGGAAAGCCGTTTCCGACTCTCCCAACTGATTGACATTCCCTTGTTCCGCATCCCTTCGGTGATTGCCTGTTGAGCACCTGCCCAACAGCAGACAGAATTCTAGACGGCGGATCAAGGGTGGGGAACAGGCACGGAAGGTGCCGTCTGACGGAGGAGTCGTCTCCACCCCGGGGGCTCTGTGCGAAGACGTTCATTCTACTGTGCTAGAAGAAGGGGACCATAGGTTTTGAGGAACGTGTACCACAGGTCAGTGACTTCATTCAGAAGTCTGGTTCTTTACTTGTAGTCCCTTGGAGACTGGGATGGTCTCCTTTTCAGAATCACACGACCACGTGAAGGAGAAAAGATACCTGAGCAAATCCGGGGTGACAATAGGGGCAAGAGAGACAGGGGAGGGGGCTGTTGGGTGGGCTTCCACCGCCTGCTGCCACAGCCCTCACTCCTGACACCAGCCTTCTGCTCCAGCCGAGCTCAGCAGCTCATTACGCACAACCGCACATCACACCCGCTCACGCTGGTGCGGGCCCTTCTCGTCCCTCCATGTGCAAACGCATTCTTCCTCCCCTCCGGGCTCACCTAAACCTATACGTCCTTTCGAAGATTAACTTGTCTCTAAAACCCCAGGATACTCACACAGTTGTGAAATACGCTCTTATTTCTGCGAGACTGTCTTTAGTATTAGGCAGATAGAGAGACCAGACTCCTTTACATGTTCATGAGTAAATGCAATGTCACGAGGATTTCACTTCCTTAGAGTGCCTTGTCTAGGGCAAGTGACTAGTGAGAATGTGCTGTTTCTTACGCCTGTTAGAGACGGGTGGACCTGGGGACAGAGGAGGAGCTGAGAATCTCGCAGGTTCCTCCCTGCCTGGGCCCCTCTGACCTCTTAAAAAAAAGATGTTTTATTCATAAAGTGATGGGGACTGCATTTTATGATTATAACCCCAAGTAAATTAACAAAATAAGATAAACTGAGCTCAAGCTTATTATGATAGAAATGATTTTTATGATGTTTATATTGTAAGGCGAAAATTAACGATTGATACGGTTAGTGTAGAAATGTATAGTTGTATAGATGTGGACCAAAGGTACATGATTATTTTTCATGGAAAACTGGGGCATAATGTGAGAGGTATAGTCAATATCTCTGCATTTAAATATTTCCATAAATAAATGCTTGTTGAAGGAACACCATCAATATACCATTAGCTTTTCTGGCTATGTAACTATAAAATTAAGTTATACAGTAATGAAATACTAAATTAGCTGCTGGAATTATGATTACTCCTCTATATAATTTCAGTTTGACCAGAAGCCATAGAAGGTAGTGATATACACTACATAGAGAGTGTGCCTCCAACTAAAATTGAAATTTAATTAGTGTGCAAACAAAAGCACTAAAATATTGTTGAGGTCAGTATCGCAGGTAATGCGGAAGAAAACGCCACCATGATTGTGGAACAGCTCTGAGGGTCAAGAGTATGAAAAACAACACTTGAGAAATCAAGCTTTCTAAATGAATTGCTTGTCTTCAGCTAAAATAAAATTGCAAGGCAAGACGAAGGAAGACGTCAATTCAGGAGGTCACTTACGCTGGGATGGTAATTTGTAAAGCTCTGTAAAGAATTTCCAGTAGTTCAGTATTTCCAGTAGTAAATAACCTGTAAGTCCCCTCAAGGTGTCCTTTCTGAAGTTGGGGGGGCACACTGACTGTCCAGGTGTGGAATGTGTGGCACTCCACCAGCAGGTGAAGGTGCGCACCGCTGGAGACCTGAGCAGGCGGGGGTTCTCGGCTGACTCCGAGGCTGAGGCTGAGGCACTTGATTTTAGAGTGAGATGCAACTACCTTCACATTCAGGGGTCACTGTCTCAGTTACATGCCGTCTACAGCCAGGTGCTGAAATGTCACACCTACTAAATGCAGTGAGGAGAGGATTACATTGTCGACTCTGAACGAGCCATATAGAAATGGGAGGAGGACCTATGAAAAAAGCAGTGTCGGGGGAAATGGGAAAGTAAATCAGAGCGGCCCTTCCGACATGCCGGCTGCCCTCTGTGCTGCTTCTTCTCTGGGCGACCCCCTTCTCTGAGACCCCCACCACCGAGAACGGGCATGTTCCGTCACCTTGTCATTCCCGCCTTGGTCCTCTGACCAGCCACATGGACCTCACCGGGCGCTTCTTAGAGTCACAGGATCTCAGACTCCATCCCAGATCCAGAAAATCAGAATCTTCGTTCTAATGAGATTTCCAGTTGGATCCTATGCACGTAAGATTCTGAGAAGGACTGCATTTGCGAACCAGTATCTCAGGAGATTCGTCACAGTGAGCAATTCTGATAATTCCGCTGTTCGTTATTCGGTATCGTGCGAGCATAGTTTCAAGGTCGTGGTACTGGCAGGTGGTGGTTTTTATACTGGGTTCTACAGACCCAAAGGTAGCTTTAAAGACAACGGTAAGATTTCATTTGAATTGCATTTAAAACCATTTTTAACTCAGTGTAGAGGAAAAATAAATAAAGCACCTTCAAAGTGCTTTGAAGACTACTAATAACAGTCAGTTATGCTGTCAGGCTGACATCATTTAGATTCAAAATACAAGTTCTTCCACCAACCCCTGTTTGATTAGGGAGCATCCATAGAGTACAAAGAGATCTGAATGCCAGTCTTCTCAATGCTCTGCAGTTAAAATCAAGTCTGGAAATGAAAGATACTCGGGACAAAATAAAACTGCAGCCGTCATTCAGAGCCCGGGGTAGAACTGTCGCATCCATCCCGACAGCCTCCACACTGTCCAAGAGTGGGTGAGTCTCTATCAAGTAACTGTTATACAGTGGAACTTTCAAAGTAGAGCTTTGATTGGTTTTATGTATTGAGAAGCAAATACATTTTATTTTTTTTAAGTGCGTTCTGATTCTACAGCATTTGGGACAGCATCGGCACAGCGGTCCAGACGAGTCCCGCGGACAGAGTGCCTGGTACCAGGACACAGTGGGCGCAGAGTTCATTTGATGCGTCGCTGGCTCCCAGGCCTTTGCGCACAGCCTGCTGACACCTGCGACTTCCCCGTGTGTTCCTGACGCCGGTGGAGAAGTTCTCAAGTAGCAGCAGTGGAGGCATTTGGATTCCTCGCTTATGAGAAGCAAACTTTCAAGCTAGGACATGGCATGGAACAGAAGATATATTCCATGGGACCGACTGAAATAATTAGTTTACTCACGCATCAGACTGGATTTAAGGTTAAAATCATCCATAAGAATAGCCCATATGGCTTAGAATAAAAGAGATGTTTCCTCCGAACTTTAGTTGCTTGGCATAACTTTCTAGCATTGAATTCATCGGTTTCTTCAGTCACCCCCTCAGGAGAGTTTTACTGAGAGTGGGGTAGGCACCTTGTCATGCGAAGAATCATCAGATAAAAACTCCTAACTGCCACGTGTCACCCTTTAGAAGAGATACGTACTCAAGCAAATCGTCACGAGCAATTGATAATGTTGTACTGGAGATATGCAGATGGCTGCATGGCAGGGCAGTAGAAGACACAGATCATCAGAAAGGGGGCAGCTAGGTGAATTTGTATTTCGTTCGGCTTGGTACCTGGTCCTAACATTTTTTTAAATATTCGGATAAAACATTAGGGTTTGAAACTACATTTGAAGGTTCAACCTGGTTTGGAAGTAAAACATTTCTCACCATTAAAAATTAAAATGCCAGTCATCAGCATATGGATCATGTTGGATTGAGAAATAAAAATGATAAAAAAACATTACAAATAAAATATTGAAATCTCATTTAACCAACAGATCACTTTTAAAGAACTCCTCAATACTGAATTTTAGAAGTATTTTGTTAATCTCCCTTGGCAGGTATATGCTAACCTACTGTGTAAATACACGGTAATCTTTTTTTTTATTGAGACATAGATTTCCTGCTTTGTACATAGAGTGCATTTAGCTGCGACTTGGGTTTCCTTTGCAGCTCACTACACCTCTGTACTACTTCCAACAAGTTAACTGATACAATGAGCTGATATAAATTACTTTCACTGTTAGGCTGAGGTCATAGTAGCCGACAACAGTTTAGGAAGTAAATATACTACACAAAGGCATAGATGTCCAGTATTCCTAAGCTAAGCATCGAGGACGTGTCTAGATTTATGTAATTTTGACATGTCTGTCCCAGTGCCTCCTCCCATGAGCTGGGCAATCAGGACTTCTGCAGGCAAGTACCTTCAGCTGAGGCCCGTGCCTCGGCACCCGAGGAGGGTGGCAGCTGTGGGAATTGGCCCAAACAACTCGGGACCACCTGCCACTAGCATGTTTACCTCCTTGTCATTGCTTCTTCGCTTGTGCAGCTGGGACAGTTCTGGACATTTTCCTCCCAGCTACTCTGGTATCCAGATTTCTGTAGCATCTCATGTGTCTTTGGTGAGCTAGCATCTCATGTGTCTTTGGTGAGCATGAAGATCTGCGTGGATTGCGTGGTCTTCTACCGCCACCTGAGTTGTAGGGCCTCTGGAGAGGAACCCCAGCTACAGTCTGACGACACCATGCCCAGCACCACCACCGAGTGCCTCTTACATGTGCGGTGTCGAAGGAGTGACATCAGCACAGGGTTGGTACAACGTGTTCCTTTGTCCCCTTTAAGTTACACCGTAGGACATCCATAGTCCACAAAGGATCCTTTCTTTGCATGGCATGCTGGGATGCCTGAGAGGTCCATACATCTGTGTATCTGAAGGTCGGTGGATTTGCCCTCATGGAGGCAGCAGAACCAGGGGAGCAGAGGTGGCCTCCCTGGCAGTGGTGCCCACGATCCAGGCGACGCCAGCTGTGATGTTGTCACCAAAGGCCCCGTCTGGCAGAAGGGCTCCAGGGTGGAAAGTAGGTGCTCCCTAGTGGATCCCTGTGAGAAAAGCAAAAACTAGTGACATAGCGCCACCTGCTGGAAAGAAAAAATAGGCCTCTAATTGCCAGTATATTGAACTGTTAGCTCAAAGTGGGCACAGGTTTACCTCACGAGAAAGCTGTTTGCAGCTTCAAATGCACCACCAGCAAAGGTGCATCTAGTCAAACAGCATGAAGAATCCACAGCAGTGTGGTGTCACAAAAGTGAAATGACAATTCTCCAGGAACCCCATGCCAAGTCACAGAAGATCGGGATCTGATGAAGAATTCAAAACAGCTGATATGAAGAAATGTGACAAGCTACAAGAAAACTCGAAAAGGCAATTCAGTGAACTGACGAATAAAATTAATGAACGGGAGGGGTGCTGTACTGAAGAGACTGAAATTCTAAACAAGAACTACACAGAACTTCTGGGATGAAAGACTTCAGTGAATGAGATGATGAATGCACTGGAAAGCACTCATAATAGTGCTGATCGGCTGGAAGAGAGTCAGTGGTCGGGAAGATGAGGATCTAGAAATGGTTTCGAAGAAGAGGAGAGAGAACTGAGATTTTTAAAAATTAAAGAAAACCAATGAGAGTTCTTAGACTCCATTAGGGGAGCCAAATTAAGAGTGGATAATGGTTACACCACAAGGAGAAGAGGAGGGGGCAGAAGGGTGACTTGAGGAAGCAGTAGCTGTGAACCTCCCAAACCTGGGGGACACCTAGGCATGCAAGTCCATGACGCTGTTAGATCACTTCATTGTCTCCGTGCCAAGAGCTCTTCTCCAAGACATGTTATAATGGAGCTGCCAAAAGTGAATGACAAAGTAAGAGTCTTCAAGGCATTGAAGGAAGAAAGGAAAGTTCTCTACAAAGGAATCCCTGTTGGACAATAAGCACATTTCTAAGCAGAAGCTCTGCAGGGGAGGAGAGAGTGGAATGACGTATTCAAAGTATTGAAAGATAAGCATTGCCAGCCAAGAACACTCTACCCAGCAAAGCCATCCTTCAGAAAATGAAGGGGAAGCAGAGGCTTTTCCCGACTAACAAAAGCTGAGTGAGTTCACGACCACTAGACCTGCATTACAAGAAATGTTACCAGGAGTTCTGCTCCTTGAAATAAAAAGACAGAAGTACAAACACTTTAAGCAAGGTGATAAAAAGACAGAACTAGAAAATTGTAACTGTATTTTAAAATAGGGTGTTAAATCATCACATACAGCATGAAGGTTAAAAATGCATTAAAAACTATTATAGTGACTAAAATTTGGTGATGAACTTGCATCAAAAAGGGATCATTTGTGTGACAAGTATAAAAATGAGGAGGAAAATGATGGAACCTAAATATACAAGTGAAAATAAGTTGCTGTCACCAGAAAAAGGGACTGTTTTTATCTATGAAACATTTTATACAGATCTCATGGTAACCACAGAACAAAATCTAGAATAAAGACACGAAACATACAAAAAGGGGGAAAATTGACCACATCGTCATAGAAAATTACCAACTTCAAAAGGTAGACAGAAACACAATGACAAATAAGTGATGGAGATACAAAACAACCAGAACACGAGAGATAATGGCAATCGTAAGTCCTCCTATATCAGTAATTACCCTGAATGGAAATGGATTGAACTCACCAATCCAAGGCACGGAGTAGCTACATGAGTTAATAAACCAGGTCCAACGGAAGGCCGCCCCCAGGAGGCTCATTTCAGTTCCAGAGACAAACGGGCTCAGAGCGAAGGGGCGGAAGGGAACAGTCCAGGCAAAGGGTGACCAGACGTGGGTAGGTACGGTCACACTCATGTCAGACACACAGACTTCGAGCCAAAAACAGTAACAAGAGACAAAGAAGGCTGATGTGCGACAAAGAAGAGGTCAATCTGTCAAAAAGATATAACGATTATAAATACGTGTGCTCCAAACAGATGAGCACTAAAATATATTAATACTGGCATATTTTAATAGAGAAATAGAAAACAATACAAAAATATTAGGGAACTTCAGTGCCCCTCTATGAGCAATGGTGAGAACATCCAGATAGAAAATAAACAAGGAAATGGGGGATTTGAACCAACCGTCGAAAAAAGAACTAAACACACACATATAGAGTATTCCTTCCAACAGGAGCAGGACACAGGTTCTTCGCAAGGGCACCTGGGACGTTATCAGGAGAGATTATATAATAAGCCATGAAACTGATCTTAACGATTTCCCCAGACCACACTGGCAAAAATTACAAACCAACAATGAGAGGAAAGTGAGTAGATCTTCAAATATATGGAAACTCAACCACACACTTTTAAATAACCAGTGGTTCAAAGAAGAGATCCAAAGGGAAACAAAAATTTACCTGGAAACAAGTAAACATGAAAATACAGCATGTCAAAGTCTGCGGGATGCAGCAAAAGCAGTTCTAAGAGGAAAGTTTATAGCAATAAGCACATAGATGCAGACATTAGAAAGCTCTTAAAGGAACAACCTATCTTTACAGCTCAGGAAACAAGAAAAAGGAAAAACAATTGAGCCCAAACTTTGTAGAAGGAAGGAAATAATAAAAATCGGAGCAGAAATAAATGAAATAGGGGCCAGAAAAACTACAGACAGGATCAACAAATCTAAAACCTGATTCTTGAAAAAGATAAACAAAATTGACAAATCTTTAGTTACACTACGAAAAAAGAGAGAAGATTTAAATAAATAAAATTGGAAGCAAAAGAAGAGACCTCACAACTGCTATCCCAAAAATATAAGGAGCTTACACAGCTCAATGCCAAAAACAACAACAACAAAACAATCCAATTAAAAAATGGGCAAAGGACCTGAATAGACACTTCTCCAAAGAGGACATACAGATGGCCAATAGACATATGAAAAGACACAACATCACTAATCACCAGAGAGATGAAAATTAAAACCACAATGAGATACCACCTCATACCTGTCAGAATGGCCACCATTAATAAATCAACAAACAGCAAATGCTGGCAAGGATTGGAGAAGAGGGAACCCTCGTGCACTGTTGGTGGGAATGCAGACTGGTGCAGCCACTATGGAAAACAGATGGAGTTTCCTCAAAAAATTAAAAATGAAACTGATTTATATCCAGGGTTCTCACTTCTGGGGACATACACAAAGAAACCCTAATTAATAATTCAAAAGAACGTATATGCACCCTTATGTTCATCTCAGCGTTATTTACAGTAGCCAAAATTTGGGAGGAAGCAGCCCAGGTGCCCATCAGTAGATGAGTGGATAAAAAAGGCTGTGATACATTTACACAATGTAATAATACTCGGCTGTAAAAAAAGAAGAAAATCTTACTTTGCAGCAGCATGGATGGACCTGGATAGTATTATGTTAAATGAAATAAGCCAGTCAGAGAAAGACAAATACCATATGATTTCACTTGTGTGTAGAATCTAATGAACAAAATAAATAAACAAAATGGAAACAAACTCACAGATACTGAGAACAGACTGACAGCTGTCAGATGGGAGGGGGTTGGGGGACTAGGTGGAAAAGGTGAAGGGGGAGGGAGAGAGAGAATGAGAGAATTATAAGAGTCTACTACGAACGATTTTATGCTAAACACCACATCCATCCAAACTGGTAGAAGGGACAGAGACATAGAACAGGCTGGTCCCACATCCTAGTGTGGTGGGAAAAAATTCAGGAGGGATATCTAGGGAGTGAGGAGTCCCAGCCCAGGGTTCCAGTGTCAGTAAAATAAGTCCCCACAACTTCTGGCTGCAAAAACCAGCGGAGATTGCGTTGGTGTTAGAAACCTCTGGAGCCCCAAGCAGTTCCTCTGGAAGAACCCACACACGGACTCACCTACCCAGACTCACCCCCTCTGGGTTCCGGCACTGGGGTTGCAGCTTGAAAGGCACCAGTGGCGTACAGGGAGCAACTGACGTGTCTGGCATCAAGGAAGGCATCGTGACCCATAGACATGAACAATGGTGTGGGGATTGCCTGAGGGAGGGGGGGGTGCTCCGTGGGGCGGGGCAAGGGGGAAAAATGGGACAACTGTAATAACATAATCTATACAATATAATTTTTAAAAGGTATCGGTTTGTCGGGAAGTTGGATAGAGGAATGGATGGGAAGTATTAGGAGATAAGAACAGAAGGAAGGCAAGAGTTGTGCTGTTGAAACAGGAGTATTCCTCAAAAAAAAGTCAACCTCACTGTTGCTAGGGCACGGGCAAGCACTGAACTTGCGCCCGGAAAGCCGGGGTCCAGATACTCAGAGCTCCCACTCATTCGCTGACCCCGTGTGTACTGCCTGGTAATTATCCAGCTCATGAACATTATCTCTAAACCTTAAAACTGTTCATAAGACAGGTGTAATTTCTCTGTTTCTCAAACGAGAAAACTGTGATTCAGAAATTTAAATGACATAGTCACAGCGGCCCAGCTGGTGAATAGAAAGACCAAGATTTGAACTCACAAAGATCTGCACTTTCCCCCTAGGTTCTGCTTGCTGCCTTTTGAAGTTAGCGGCTTCTGCTAGAAGCCAGCATAGGGGAAAGGGTGAGAAACTTAGAAATCTTTTCTCATTAGGCTGGTATATTCTCATTGCTGTCGCCACGGCATCATTTCAAAAACCCCAGTTGCTGTGGAAAGCTCAGTGTTACCCCTTTCCGACTTGGTGTTGGCCTTGATAAAGAATGGGACAGGAACCAAGACGGCTAATCTTTCATCTCTCACCGGGAGGAAGTTCCGCTACTGTCTTTCGTTTTGGTGCAAAAGGAAAAGGAAATGAGTCTCACTGTGAGATGCAAATGAATCTCTCAACTGTTTTGTTAATTTCTACTGTTTACTCAAAAGTGGGAAACGCCGGGCCTGTGATACATCATCTTTTGTGCGCCTGGCACCTTCCATCACGAATCCTATTAATCTGCTCAGGCTAACAAGGATTAATTGTCTTGGTAAGGCAGCCTGGCATTGAAGTGATATATTGCTCAGACAGCTTGGAGTCTGGCCACTCATAAATCTCATGTTTCGTTGGTTTATTTGTGTTTGTCTCTTTCTCTGACAGATGCGTGCCCAATCACTGTGAGCATGGTGGGAAGTGCTCCCAAACATGGGACAGCTTCAAATGCACCTGTGACGAGACGGGATACAGTGGGGCCACCTGCCACAACTGTGAGTGCCAATTCATCTCCCTTTGAACTTGTAACCGCATGACATTCCCGGGTCTTCAGCTGCGCTTTAAAGCTCAGCAGCCCGCCTAATCCACGCACTAAATCACTCGATTCCAAAGAACACAGATTTGTGGTTGTTTCTCCAGGACAGCATTCTAGGTGTCAACATCTATTCTTTCATGCCCAGTGACTCAAAAACAAAGTGGGGGGGTCGTTTCCAGCGTTCGGTAAACATGCAGTTGAAGTCGGAATGCTGACCTTGGGGCTGACTCGGTGTGTCCGTCTGGGCGGGTTGGGAAGGGACGCGAGTGCAGCGCCTCTCACTGGGTCCCCATCTGTCAGCCCGTCCGACAGGCGGGCAGAGCAGCGTCTGGACTACTGGTTTCTGGGAAATAGTCTCCTTCTCTGTCGAAACTATTGGGCCGCACTTTTTTTTTGGTCAGAAAAAGATGAGCCAGAAAGGAGAATGAAGTCCATTGAAGCAGTATATCTGAAATAAACACACAGGAAGACGAATTTTTTTAACATTAAAAATGAAAAGTAATAGATAGGTAAGGATGACGAGTACAACACAGAAGGGTCTTGTTTTGTGTGATAGCTTTACCCTGAAAAGGTCAATCAACTTAATGTTTTGTTGACTGACAAAATTGTTGATTCAAAGAACATTTTTAAAGGAATATTAAGTCCATAATCGTAACGTTAACTTTCCAAAAATGCAACACTGTTCACAAAGCACTTTTGAAAACGGATCTGCCGTAAAACATACCGTTGGGAACAAGTTCATCTGTGTTCTGCGTGTGCGTGAGGAGGGAGCAAGGGGAGAAAGAGTCTCTTTCTGTCTTTTCTCAGTATTCTGAAAACCTGGAAATCTAACGTCTAAGCCCTCTAATTATGCAGACTGCCGTCTCCTCACTTTTAAGGAACGAAGACAAGCAAACACTATCAGAATAGGGTTCTGGGGACAGTGAAAATGCAATGTCCTTCTCTGAGCCTTCTCTATCCTTGTTTGTAGTCATGTTCAGTCAGAAACTGTGGTCAGAAATATGGGGAGACCTTAACTAAGAAAAATATTTGTGATTTATTTTATTGCACTTATTTATGTTTTTTGGAAGATATTGTAAAACATGAAACAAAAAGGACTAAAAAGTTAACAATAATAGAAAGATATACACAAGAATAAAAATGGATAAACAGTAATTCATCAACTATAAAGTATATACATATGTATGAATATGAGAAAGTATTTTAATGAATAAAGAACAACCCTGACATTGAAATTAATTAGAATAAAGGCATTATAACTAAAATTGCCTTTCCAGTCATATCAAATGTTAACTTTCAGTATATAATACTCATTATATGGTAACTTTGAATTAGGTAATTTGTATGAAACTAAGTACTTTTACTTCACCAGCATATTTACATAGTGTTGTCCTATAAATACCACCTCTAACTGTAAAGGATTTTGTTTCTGAATATGGAAATTCTGAGGACAAGCAGTGAGAAATCAGTGGTCGTTATAAGGGTTTCCTATCTCAGTGACCACTTTGATATTGAATTAAAAAGCAAATAACTTCTTATAACTGCTGAACTCCACAGCAAAAAAAAAAGTTAAATATTCAACATTCTAAAAAATTTAAATATGCTACGGGTTGAATAGTTATGTGTTTTTTTTTAAATAATAATCGCTCCAAGTATTAGGAACATGCTGAGTGCATTTAGGTTGGTCTCTAGTTCAAGCTCTAAATGCAAAAGTGGAAGATTATCTCCTCCTTGCTGTCTTTTCCCACTTACTCTGGGCTCCCTTTTTGTATCTATAACAGTAGGACCTTCCACTGTAACAATGAGACCCTGAGCCCTTGTCCTCTCTGAAGGCCAAAATTTTGAGCATCTGGTGTGTGCCTCCGGAGAGCTTAGAAGACCACAGCACACAATTCAAGAAAGGGTCAATCGGACACTATTTTGTTGTGAAAAAAAAAGTGTAGTTTATTAAAGGGTAAGCGCTTCCTAAGAAACTGAAAGATTTGTTGTCTCTCTTAGCTACTTCCACGGATTAGTGAAAAGTTGGGAGTGTCTGGCCCAGCTCATAACAATGTGAAAATATATAATCCCTGCTCTTCACTTTGATGCAGAATGAGCAATTTTGCATTTTTTTCTTGGTCGGTGGCTGCGTGCCTAGCAAGAGCACTGAAGCGGAAAGACACCGCTTCGTGCTGGCTGGGAGATAGTCATGCTGGCGCCCTTCCGGCAAGTCCCTGACTTCCTTTGGAACCTCCTTCCTCCCTCTGCGGCTGCATGCTACTGAGGTTTCTTACAGTTCTAAGAGCCAGCGAACCTTACTTCTAGTGGCTTATGCTGCTGTCTGGGGTTGTGAACTCTGCTAGTAGCATTAAATAGTTTACCCCATTTTCTGCAGAGGACTGAGCATGCCTTTTGAAAAGAAGTTGGCAAGGTAAAGAATGGCTAAGTCAAGTCTAAAGTTGAGTGTCACTAAATATTTAGCAGAGCTTCAAACATGACAATTAGGCCACTATTTCAGCACATTTTCCGCACTGGTCCAGGCTCGGTGGGGATGAGACAGCTGTTTCTCGGTGACCCTCGATCATCCAGGCTAGAGGTTGGCATCCAGGGTGGAACCTAGAAGGTCCTTCTGGACAGGTCACACTGCCTGAGTTTGAACTTGGCTATACCACTTACCTATCGTACTCATAACCTTGAGTCCTTAAACTCTTTGAGCTTCAGCTATCTCCTGGTGAGACAGGTATAGTAACAGCACCCTCATAAACCCACGGAGAGATTAAATGAGATAATTTATGGAGACTCGGCGGTGAGCTTAGCATATGTCAGTCTCAATAAATTTTTGCCATTTCATTCCTTTCAGAATAATCATCCCTTCGCTCTGAACTTCTACACCGATAATTGCCCATATCACACTGGTTGTCATCTAATTTCATGCTGCCAGTCATTGTTTGCTGTCATTTCCATGGCAGATTTGGGCTTCAAGTGAGTGATTGATGCCCATAGTTTTGTTCATTCCCAGAAGAGCTGAAGAGAATTAAAAGTGATCTGTGTGAGTCCTAGACCTCTATCCATTTGTTTATTTGTTTGTTTGTGCATGAAGAGTTTATTTTCAAATACAGTTTACACAGGGCTCAGGGGACCGGTATTTACAAACTCATCAGGATGCCATCCTTCCGGTGAGGAAATCCCCCGGGGAAAAGCCAGAGGTCCCTGGGGATGGTTAGATACCAGGAAAGGAAAAGCTGGCTGTCCTGATCCAAAAACTAAAGAAGCTAGCTGGCCCCCTTTCTGTTCTGGGAAGGAGTCTGGGACACTAGATGGTCTTGTGGAAGGTGCGTGGGAACTGCGGGCAGCATTACTTGCTTCCTAGTTAATAGTAGGAGCGTCCACTATTTTGTGACAATGGCGCCTCCTGGGGACTCAGCGATGGGCAGTGGAAGTGCAGTGATTATGGAAAGCATCCTCCTTCTGTTCTCACAGAGCCCGCGTCCACCACCTAGGATGTACTTCCCACGAATACCAGATAAAATGTCGCATCAGCCCTGTCTCACGACGTTCGCTTCGCCTCCGCGACTGTGCCCCAGCCCCACCGCAGAGAGGCCGTTCCCACTGAGCTCCATTTCTACAGCCTGAACTGGTTCTGGGCGCTGGCACATATTTTAGAAATAAAAAAACAAGGATACAGAATGGTTTCTAGGTCAGAAATAATATGGAAGACAAATTTATGGAGCAGCATTTGAATTGCTTTTAGTAACCATGAGGCAAGTTTGTTAAGAAAAAACATTTCCCCATACCCTTTATACACACGGATTCGATGCTGAAAGACCTTACACATAGTAAAACATGTTAAAGACCAAGTAATTTATTTACTATATGAAACATTCTAAGGGACATGGAATTAGGATTTCAGTTTGCATTCAGAATGACACTTCTTTTTCCCACTTGTCATCCCCCTGCTAACTCTATACCACCTACCCTCAGATAAGATCAATGCATATCAGATCCTGAATTCTACTGCATGTGGTCCGTAGCCCTGGCCTGGGTTCACTTTGACACTTGATTAACATCAATTTCACGTGGCAATCACAGAAACACATTGGATCCACAGAAGCTGTAATTTTCATGCTGGGATCACTTAGATTCCAACAGGCTCTCTATTGATTAGTTTAGTTTAAGAAAACTATTTCCATCGTGCTTTTTAAGGGAGGACGCCCAGTGAAAAGTTCTTCCTGAATCTCAGGGGACTTTTTCGTTTTCAAAAGTGCGACAAATACAACTTTGATGGTTGGGGAGATGGGCTTCCTGTCCATAAACTTAAAAAAAAGAGTAAATATATGAAGTTTGAGGGAGGAGGAGGAATTTAGTAGATATTTTGAAATACTTATTGATGTAATCGCATCTTAGGATGAGAGACTATGCCTCAAACATAAGTGCAGCCCCGAGATGCTGCCTCCTCATAGTCTTCGTACCAGGAGGTCTGCGGCCTCCCCAGTTTTCTGGATTTTGTCCCAATTCCCTCCCCCAGCATGTGGCTCCCTGCTCTCAAAGAGGGAAGACTTTGGGCAGGGGTGGCCAGGTGACAGGCAACGGAGGGGGACCTAGTAGAGCGGGTGGGAAGAGAGGAAGAGTCTTGTGACCTCTGGACTGCACGGCTAATCACACTGCACTTTCTAGCTCCCTTGCTTCCTGCAGAGTGACCTGTGGAAGGAGAGAGTGACCTCTCTCCGGAGGGCTTGGTGCCTATTTCAAGCACCATGTAAATGCAGTTTAGAAGAAATAAAAAGGTATTTACTTTTAAAGTTAGCTTGCCTTCAATTTCAACACATAGTTAAGGCTGAAACACATTCTCAAATGAAGTCAAAAGAATAGCATTCATTTTCCTAGACAGAACCACAGCAAGGTTTTAAAACAACAAAAACAAATGGCAGGAAGCAGGGGTCACAGGCCTAACGCTGCTTTTGGAGTAGTTTATGGATAAGATCGAGGGCGTGAATTAAAGCCTCTCCAGTCCATCACTGGCACAGACTCTTTCCGCCTCTATGAAGAAGGACATCCCATTCTTAAATGATATTATAAAACAGTTACCAAAACTCATCAAACACGAAGGCACAGACATTCTCACCTTAAACGTACTAATGCAAAAGTGGACCAGTCAGGTTTCCTGCACATCACCGACACTCGCTAATTCTGGGGAGACCTCAGATAGAAATCACATCAAACACCACACACTTACCACGGCCTACTTCACACGAGCCTTTATCTGGGGCATCAGTGACTGCCTTACACTGGAACAGACTGAGGACTGACCTTGAGTTCATTAGGACACTGTCTATGGCTTTATCACCTCTGCAAACAAGTGCCCAGCTCGTGGCTCAGCACCTGGTAAGCGTTAAATGCATTTCGAGCAACCGACCTAGAATTGTGTCTGCACGTGTGCGTGTGCACACACAAACACACTTATTATACCTCTCGAACAACTGTGCACACAGACACGGCTACCTGGCTCTGAACACACCAAGCCCTCCATCTGCATGAGGGAGGGACTTGCTGTGGGGTACGGCCTCTTAAAATAAAATCCCTTTTGTTTCTCTGTCAGAGAATCTCTTTTATTTGACAATGTCCCTGATAATTGGTCCATAATAATATTTCTATGCCAGATTAGGTTTTATTAAAAATAGCATGAAAAGGAAGCTTCCAGATGAACAGAACTCAGTCCCACTTAAATCTTTTGGTGAACCAAAGGGAAAAGATTTGAATTTACTCACAAGCAGAAAGCTGTCAGGGAACAATAGAAGGAGAGATACTTTCTGTCCGTTTTTTAATAAATGACTTCAAGAGACGAGATGCTATGTGTATCAGTTTCCTAGGGTCACCTTAGCAAGTGACCACAAAGTTGATGGCTTAAAGTGACAGAAATCGATTGTCTCGATATTCTGGAGGCCAGAAGTCCAACATCAAGGTGTCGGCAGGGTCATGCTCCCGTTGAGGCCTCCAGAGGAGAATCCCCCGCTGCTTTTCCTCCCCTCTGGTGGTGGCCAGCCACTTCTGGAGTTCCCTGGCCTTTGGAGTCTTAACCCTCCAATCTCTGCCTCCGTCTTCACTTGGCTTCTTCCCAGTGAGTCCCTGGGTCTGTGAGTCTGAATCTCCCTCTCATTCCTCACACACAGACACTAGTCACTGGAGTGAGGGGCCACACTCATCCAGCGTGACTCATCGTAACGAATTACACCTGCAAAGATCCTGTTTCCGAATCTAGTCTTACCCGGTTTTTAGTGGGCATGTGTTTGCGGGGCACTGTTTACCCCACCGCCCTGCGCACAGTCAGTCCATCCTCAGACGGTTACGTCCACCCTTTACCCATAGTTCCACACATACCCTCCTGCTTTCCTACAGCCTCAATTTTGCTTACCTCATCCCCCTAATCCATCCCACAATGCTCTTCTCCTGACTCTTGCCTACCTCATCCCCCCAATCCATCCCAGAATGCTCTTCTCCTGATTCTTACCTACCTCATCCCCAATCCATCCCAGAATGCTTCTCTCCCCAACTATACCACATTTGAATGTAATGCTCTATAGGGTCTGATTCACAGTGACTTCTTGTTTAGTGAAATTTCCTCTCATCACTCAAGCTTAAGTGATTAATCTTTGAGCCTTATTTCCATTACAATTATTACTCCAATTACTGTATGATTTCTCCACGTTTTTATATCCTTATTTTTTCCCCAAATGTTTGTTCACAGTCTTTTCCCCTTAATGTAAATTGTGTGGGCATAGGTTAACTATTCCTTTTTTTTTTTTTTTACAAAACCTAGTAGTCAGTATGTGTTGTTCAAATTTATAATTTTGAACTTGCACTGTGAGTAGAAAGAACATGAGTGTCATCAGAGAAGGAAGCACGTTAAGTAGCGAACTTTACATTTAAATCTCATGGAAGCGTCACAATTGCCTCCAAGGAAGATATCATTATTCCATTTCACAGATTTAAAAACCAGTGTTCAGAGTCCACGGCAGAGTTGGGCTTCCAGGCCACCCCCATCTACGTTGTGAAACACGTATTTCACTGCACTGAAAATCTCTAGAATGCTGAGACTGTTTGCAGGCAGGGCCTTGAGAGGGTGACTTCAGATGGGAAGACGTAGTAGAAAAGCCACGCCTCACAGTTCCTCACACTGGCCTCCACTGACGTCACCGCTCCAGTGCAGCAGCTATGGGAGCAAGTCAGGGAGCCTCAGAGACATGGGGCGCTCACCCAAGGGCCTCAGCATGACGTCACTGCAAATCACCCCATTTCATAGAGGCGATGTGAAATCATTACAGGACATTTTGGAGCCTCAAATACAGACTGTATTTAAATTATTTTACAATGTGTAGTTTGTATGTGTGATATATTTACATGATCATAAGTGGGTGTGCTTATGGCACATGCATATGTAATAGGAAGACTAGGACCTTACGAATCAGAACAGCCCATTGTCAAGGTGTTTGTGGTTAGAGGAACTCTGTCCTTTGCTCCCCTGGCCATTCTAGGTCTGATTAAACATGCATTCATGCACACAGACACACACAATGGTGCAAACTTCAGCAAGTGATCCGACGCTGACTTTTTACAGGCTATTTTGACTCGTTTGCTCATTCATAAGACACGACTGCGATGTGCCTTCCCACGCATCCTTTCCTCCCCCCGATAAGCAGAATGGCTGCACCGCGCGCTGTGGGCGCCGCGCTCAGAAACCTTCTCTCAGCACTCTCCTGACATTATGAATGGCCCAGATGTACAAACCCAGAATAAAACAGAATTAAAATCCAAAGTTAATTTCAAGCTCCATTAGAAATTAAAGGTGTTGGGAAAGAAATCAATATTTGCTCGGTGCAAAATGACTAAATTCAAAGCAACTAATTCTATTATTTTGTAACTTTTGAGAACTACGGAGGACCTTCAAACTTTGAAATGTTGCAGCGCTCACACGTATAGGCAATATGGGAGTAGGAATAATGAGAATGGTTTCCAGAAGCAACATGCAAAAATCTGTTTTATTGCCACGTACCCACACCATGTAGTACGCGCACTACAACACGCGTCTTAAAAGAGAGCTAATCCTGTAAAATTTGTGGCTGTTTCCAGCAGTTATCCATGCTCATCGTAGATCTAGGGCGATGTAAGGGACAGAAACAGCAAAGAGATCTATTTAAATGGAATAGATGTACCCATGTTTTCAATTTTACTCTGTCTTTTCCAGCGTTTTTTTAAACACAACACCGTAGATTACCAGGCAAAGGACCATAAAATACTGTAGTCCCAACTAGTGTAGGTGTTTCGCAGCCTGTAGAGCTTGCAGGTCATAAAAGACATAAAACGCTCAGTGAAAAGCTTTTTCATGTCAGAACCACTGCCACTTTCTCCCTTGTTCTGCCTTCTGGGGAGACTCGGACTTAACAAGTGGAACTTCCGTGGGTCCAGACAGGTCGGAGTCCGGTGGGCCGGGATCAGACGTCGTAATGAGACACGCGTTCCTTCCCTGTTGTCCAGAAGAAGCTTCCTGAGGACGAGCTCCAGCATCCCTTACTCCACAGACCAGCGGGGAGCAGTTACAAAAGGTGATGTGGGACTAAACCAGCTCTCAGCTAAGGAGCTGTCTTGAGCCTTCTGGTCAAAGCATCCTCTCTTTGTAATAAAAGTAGTCCACGTGACAAAGGACTAATAATAGCAACAGAAGAAGACACAGTCACCCATTGGGATCATTCCAAGACTCTTCAGCAAGAGAGAACAGAGCAAAACCCCAGGCTCTTCGGGTCTCTAAATATTGGTACATCCTTCTAGTGGTTAATAGTCAACTCCTCGACCTTTCAAAAATGGCGTCTTTTAAAATTCTGTTAGTCGTTATTTCCTTAAAGGGTGACTCGTCTGACCGGATGATACCAAGTCCCCCCGGCATCCCCATCCACTGTCTTTGCCCTTGCCCTGCGCTGGCTCCAGCCGACACGAACGCATCAGACCAAACCGGACTTTGACTCTCTGGACCTCCTCCCTGCTGTTCGGCTTTCCCTTCCTCCCTGTGATACCGTAAGAGGGGAGAAGATAGCAGAGTGGGGCGGATCAGGATTCTAGCCCAGCTCTCTCCCTTCCCGTCTGTGTGGGTCAAGGCGGCGACTTGACCTTCCTGAGCCTCGCTTCCCCACTTCCTGTGGAAGAGAAGTAACAATCCACACCTGGCAAGGCGGGGTTTTGTTTTTGTCCTTTAAGAATTTAAAATGTGTATGAAGTGGATGCTCATTACCAGGCATAGTGTGAGTCCTCCAAATAGTCGCCCTTGCTGTTATCATGGATCTTTCTTCCCTGGGTGCCAGGATGTCATGTTTCTCTCTCTCTCCCTCTGTCCCCATCTCTTTCCCTCTCTCTTGACTTCATCTGTCAGACCTACTCTCAGGAGAGCACTGGATATCTAACGTTAGCACTCGCAGATGAGCATAAGTCCAGGGAGCGAGAGCAAGTAGGGCATGTCAGAAATTTAAAAACCGGGGCTAGGAGAGGGTGGCCGTGAGGAGTGGCGTGTGTGTGAAAACTCTGAATCGCTTTCAACACTTCTCATAAACGCAGCCAAGTCATCTGCAGAAGTCGTCCTTCCTTGCTGACCCCTTCCAAAGCCAGTCCGCCCTCACCGTGGTCCCCAGCGTCCCAACCTCACCAAATCTCCCATCGGTGACCTTCCTGTTGACAAATCGGTGCGAACTCCTGCAGATGGGCCCCTGTACTTTCTGTTTCCTTCTCCTTGCCGCCGGTTCCTTTGTCTCCTGTGACTCCACAAGCTCTTTGTTTTGGTTCAGTTTGATTGAAGCCACTGTTTTTCAGTCACAGTCCTGGGCTGATGATGTGGCAATGCTCCCAACCTGTCATCTGGCTTCCTTCCCACCCACTCCCTTCCCCCTACTGCCCCTAACCGTGTCTGCAATGTTCATCAAATAGTGAAGATGCTTTTATCTGTATCTAGTCCAGAACATTCTCCTTAGATCCACTGACCTGCCTAGTGGACAGTGACCGGCACACAGTAGGAACTGGTTGCATGTATGAACATCTCGATATCCTACCTATTATGTCTCTATAACAAACTCAGCGTTTTGAAAATCAGCTCATCCTTTCCTCTATTCCATCCAAATAAGCTTTTCTCCTGTATTACCTGCCGAGGTAAAGGGGCCATTGCCAACCTGGTCACTGAAGCCAGTGATCGAATACCCCCAGAGCTCACCAGTTACTGAGTGCGACACAGGGTGTGTCTGGAGCGCCATTCGTATCCCACCTCCCCGTGCAGGCTCCACCTCAGCCCCACCTCAGCTCAGGTTCTCCCCACTCCTGAGTCACCACGCGGACCTCCCAGCCCTGATTCGAGGGCCTTCCGTTGGCCCCTCACACATCTCCTAGACTGAAATTTCAAAACTGAGAGTCCGAGGCCATCGCATCTCAGGTTAACACCCTTTCATAAACCTCTAAAGTCGCCATAAAAAATTCAGATAACGTCCCCAGAAGTTGCACGATCCACCACCGGTCTGTCTCCCTGTGTGTTCGCTGACACCGCTGTCCCTCCGTCAGGCTCTCGGAGCATGTGAGTGTGTTTTACACCAGCCTTTGCCCAGAGCACACTTCCCCCTCTTCCACTTCTGGTTAGTCCACTCTGCCATGTTCTGCGGTACTCTGCTTAAGTCTCGTTTTCTTCAGGGAACATTCTGCCATCCCCAGTCTGATTTAGGGTCCTGTCCTCCATGCTCCCACAGCCTGCTGTACCAACCCAGTCAACAAAACAGAAACACAAGTTACTGGATGTTTACTTCCTGAGATCGAAAATATCTTGTTGACTTCTCCTACCAAGTTACAACGGGACTAATGCAGTACGCACTCAACAAACGCTTGTTACAGAAAGAAAGGAGCCTCCCGTGCACGCCTGCGGACACTCCCAGCCTGGGACACTCCAAGCCTACCTGCTGTGGGACTCCCCAGTGAAGGAGAGCAGCTGCGTTTGCTCTCAACTCTCCTTCTCTTTCTCCGTCCCTTCCGTTCATCATGACTCTTCCTTTCTAATCTGCATCAAATGAGGGAAGGTCTGGTATCAGCTACTTATCTGGAAATTCTTTGACGGGAGCGGATCACTTGCTGTCACTTTGCCCAGCGTCTGCTTTCAGCCGGCGTGTGTCTGTTGTAAAAGGAAAGACTGGATTCCGGTGAAACCGGTTTCGGGACAGAAGCGCCGTACTGCGCCCTGCTTTCTTATCTGTGACTGCGGCCTTTAATATCAGGTTCATTCCCTTGGTGACGCCTGGAGTGCGCTCAGGGGTTTACTCTGCAGGTGGTTTCGCCTGGCAGTGAACTCCAAGGGGCTTCTGGGAACTGAAAGGAAGGGGTGTTCGTGCTTCGGTCACCGAGCTTAGAGACCGCCAGTCAGTTCCTCAGGTCTGTCTGTCTGGTTTTTGTTTTGTCTTCTCTAAAGCCGTGATACTGAAATTTAGCTTTATTTCAGAATCGTTGGAGTGAATCGGTAAAGAACAGATTCTAGGGCACCATCCTAAGACTTTCTGATCCACGCAGCCTGTAATAGGCTCAGGAAATCAGCACTTTGATGCATTTACTAGAAGATTCTAAAGCAGGTGACACATACCAATTTGTGCAGACGATACTTCCCTTCTCTTCTCTCCATCCAGTCAGAAGATGGAGCCTCCCTGGGGTTCTATTTATTCTCATTCCTTCCCTAGGTAGACTTCAAGTTCCCCTGACTCGGAGAGGCGGAACTCCTCCGTTAGTGTCTTTTTTAAAGAGTGAATTCGCTGTCTCTTACCTTAGCCTTGCAGTGTCGTTTCAGTTATTCGCCACGTGGGATCTCCCTGACCTTGTGACCAAGAGTGTCCGTCACCTCAGCTTTATCAGGATGCAGGGCGTGGTCAGGAAGCAGACCACGCAGAATATACTGTCAGGGGAACTTCGGAAAGAAAGGGAGTCTCTTGGGGTCTTCCCCCCCGGCCGTAGGGATGGTGGACAGGTGAGAAGTAGTAGGAGAGCTCACGTTTTTTAACGTTCCTTCCAGATTCCTTGTTTTTAACATTGGACATGGGTTTCAGATTACTACGAATAGTGTCAGGAAAAATAAAAATGTTCCCAAAGAGTAACATTACAACTGACGCCAACTGTTGAGAGAGAAAAAATTTCCAAAAGTTTGAACAGTTCTTAAGTGACATCCATACATTTTGAATTACTAACTCATAATCCCCAAGTAATATAATAATCATGCATTTTACAAAAGATGCAGTAGATTAACCTAGGATAAATATTAATGTTTATAAATTTTGTTTTATTGTAGCATTTAATTTCTAACATGGTTAAATGTCCTAAGTGTTCCTGTATCATAATCAGGACTTAAAAATGAATACCAATGAAAGCATTGTTTCCCATGGCTGTGAATCCAGAGCCAACGGCACAGCTCCGGCTGGGCATCATCCTGACCAATCAGGTGTTTTGCAGTTTTCACCCCTCTGGCTACCGTTTTCATGCCGGCGATGGAGGGTGGGCCATTCAGTACATCACGGACTCCAACCTGGTGCTTCTTGGAGCTCTTCCTAGCCCTTCCTCCTTTTGTTCTGATCTTCACACACTATTTAAAAGTGAAGTCAGCACCACGGACTCAGAGTCCTGACTTCACTATTTAACTCTAGGCTTCTTTAAGAAAGGGGTTCTTTCTTCCTCAAGCTGGTTTCTTTTGTAATGAAAAAGCTAATTATCCTTTAAAGCAACAATTTTTTTCTTGCTTTTTGTAATAAAACTAGGAGGTAATTTAGTAAGTTTCTAATAGTAAGTTAATGAGTTCCCTCCCAGAGCTAGTATTGTGTAGTGTATATTTTTGTATATATAATGTTTCTAAACTAAGCCCAGTTGTTTTTTTTTATTTTATCAGCAAGAAAGAGAGGCTAAAAACAGACTCACAGCTCCTTAATGTGCTTAATAGGAGAATTTACCAGCACCCAAACGTAGTCACTGTGCACACAGAAAGCTCTTTGCCACACAATGACCACATGTCCGAGACCAGTCACTCTGGCAGGTCGCAGGAAACCTTGTGTTCCCGATGTCCCTACTGTGCTGGTTGTCCGCTGGCAACACCCGACCTGTTTCCTTCAGCCTCGCAGGAACAAAGCAGAACGCCTGTAGGTAGGTGGTTTGTGTAGTCGGAGGTGCCCATGGCCATGGAAACCTAAATGAAAGTGTGTTTTTCTTTCATCACAACTCAGGAGCCTCGTGATTCAATTCATCCCCTTGTCAAACATCACAGTAGACTTACTATCTCAGGGAGTCTTGATAAGAAAGATACAAGCTGGAAAAATGTATGAGGGAAGAGATAATATGAGTGACATGAGTGAAAGCCTCCTGAGAGCCGAGCAAGTGGCATTGTTCCCTCTCTGACCCCTCCCCCACATACAGTGTCACAATGCAGCAACATGGCTTGCCCCGCCCCAGTGAATACCTAAGGCTCCGCCCCTTATAACATAACAGGCAGGCCAAAAAACAAAGATATGGCCCAAATGAAAGATCAGATCAAAGCTCCAAAAATAGAACTAAGTGATAAAGAGATAGCCAACCTATTAAAAGCAGAGTTCAAAACACTGATAATCAGGATACTCACAGAAATGGTTGAGTATGGTTGCAAAACAGAGGAAAAAGTAAGGCTATGCAAAGTGAAATAAAGAAAAATATACAGGGAACCAACAGTGAAAGGTAGGAAACTAGGACTCGAATGATTTGGAACAGAAGGAAGAAATAAACATTCAACCAGAATAGAATGAAGAAACAAGAATTCAAAAAAATGAGGAGATGCTTGGGAACCTCCAGGACAACTTTAAACATTCCAACATCCAAATCACAAGGGTGCCAGAAAGAGAAGAGGAAGAGCAAGAATTGAAAACTTACAGTGAAGGAGAACTCCCCTAACCTGGCAATGGAAATAGACTTCAAGGAAGTCCTGGAAGCTCAGAGAGTCCCAAAGAAGTTGGACCCAAGGAAGCGAACACCAAGGTACATCGTAATTACATTAGCCAAGATTAAAGATAAGCAGAGAATCTTAAAAAGCAGCAAGAGATAAGGACACAGTAACCTACAAAGGAGTTCCCATCAGACTGTCAGCTGATTTCTCAAAAGAAATCTTGCAGGCAAGAAGGGACTGGAAAGAAGTATTTCAAGTCATGAAGGGCAGGGACCTATATCCAAGATTACTGTATCCAGCAAAGCTATCATTTGGAATGGGAGGGCAGGTAAAGTGCTTTCCAGATAAGATCAAGTTAAAGGAGTTCGTTATCACCCAGCCCTTATTATATGAAATGTTAAAGGGCCTTATCTAAGAAAAAGATGTTCAAAAATACAAACAGTAAAATGGCAACAAAATCACAGCTATTAACAACTGAACCTAAAAAATACAAAAACAAACTAACCAAACAACTAGAATAGGAACAGAATCACAGAAATGGAGATCACATGGAGAGTTATCAGCAGGGAGGGAGCAGGGGCGGGGAATGGGGGAAAAGTACAGGGAATAAGAGGCATAAATGGTAGGTACAAAATTGACAGTGTTAGGTTAAGAATAGCACAGGAAATGCAGAAGCCGAAGAACTTACACGTATGACCCGAAGTCCATATGAACTTATATGGACATGAACTAAGGGAGGGAATGCTGGTGGGGAGACGGGGGTTGCCGGGTGTAGGAGGATAAAGGGGAGAGAAAAATGGGACAACTGTAATAGCATAATCAATAAAATATATTTAAAAAATAGAATGCTATAGTAGGCACTAAGAAGAATGCAAGGCAAATAAATTTCTTTATTCTTATTCAGTCATTGAAGTAGATTGCATTTTTTAGGTAATTGAAGGTGCAGTATGATAGGTACATAGATACAAATGTGTGGATTTTTACGTAGACTTTATTTTGAATTTTATATTTGCATAAAATATATGTTCATATATTTTATACATACATAGATTTGTTAAAGTAGATTGTAATTTACTATATCTAAAAAAATCTGAAACATTGAAATTTACTTTAAAACAATCTACCATATTTATAGGGTGGGATAAAAGTTTACAGTTGTGAGTACATGAAACAGTTTATTCTTGTATTATCATTTATTAATTATTGTGTTATTTTCCATACAAACCACTGTAAACCTACTTTTACCTCTGTATTCCACTATGTATATCTACAATATGTATATAATTTCCAGCCTTCTAATACTTTATGTACACATATAACATACGTATAATGACATAAAGCTGGAAAACTATTTCAATCAGGACAAAGTCACAAAATAAACCTCGCCCCATGCCACAGAGAATGCAGTTTAATGGAGTGTTTAGAATAGCATGAGGTCAATTAGGTGAGGATTCTCAGAAAAGCAGAATCTACACCGAAAGGAATCAGTGCGTGCTATCGATAGAAAGAAGACGGCCCTGTATTATGGTAGGATCGTGTGCACAGGAAGCACAGAGAAGAGAAGGGGCACACCCTCTCAGTTGCCAAGGTGAAAGCCATCTTCAATGCCTGTGCCTGCTCGCACCCCACACCCAACCCACCAGCTGACTCTGCTCTCACCGCCTCCATCACGGGCGCTCTGGGCCAAACCCCTGTTTAACGTGCCGTGAGGCTCACTTGCCTCGTACCACTGCAACGTAGGTCATGTCAGCTCAGGGACTTTGACCCCTTTGGTTCAGTATTCTATCCCCAGCATGTAAAATAGTGCCTGACACAGTAGTAGGTCCCCAGTCAATATTTGTTGCATTAAAGAAACATATTTATTTGTGTTGGGTACAACAAGGAAGCTAGTTGGAAGGGAAGTGGGTGAAATTCGACCTACAAGAAGTTCGTTCAATAGATTTCCAATTGAAATGTGTTGAGGGCCTCTATGAAGATTGTACTTCACAGGATGGTATACTGATAATTAAATGAGAAGTAGAACTCAAAGTAATATTTAAATATAGATCCTAAAATAAACAGGCCCATGTTATTTCTTCTTTGAAAATTAAGTGTGATGTTATTTTGGCTATTACTGTAAAGACAGAGGCTTTACAAAACCTAAGTGAATTGATGAAAGATCGGAACTTTGAAAGATCGGAGATGTTATGAGAAAACTTGTCAAGACCCTTATGATGTAATTGTAAAAAAGCACAAATATTTGCAGGGGTTGATAAACATTGTCTACTGCTAATTATGCACTTTGCACTTTTGTTTTGAAGCTGCTCATGTGAAGGAGAAAAAGTAGACCAAAGTAATCATAGACTCAGAGGGATTCACTGTGTACAGTTTACAAATTAATTAGCTTTCTCTTAATCTTTTCAATTGAAAAAGTGTTAAAACATTCGTTTGTTGCTACCTGCAGTGTTAAAATACTGGTTAATTGGGAAATGTTATGAGGGGCTAATGTTAAAATTCCATGTACAGGAGTCAGGGAAACAGAACATGTTTACATTTGATTTGCAAACCCAGCTTTCCCAAGTCTGCTTGGGCTGGAGCAATACCGCTGAAGTACACAAGCGCTCTCTGATGTGTGTGCACACGATGCGTGTGCAGAAGTTTCTCCATGTGACTTACATGTGGAGGTGTGTACAAAGACACATACACACACGTCTGTGTACATATTTTAATAGCATTAGCTTTAGGCATAAAATCATAAAGCAGTGAAGAACAATGCACGTAAGTCTATTTATGATTTGCAGACTTGAAGTCTTTAGTTCCTGGGGTTTTCTTCTTTCCAGTTCTTCATGGATCAGAGAACTGGGGTCAGATCACAGACTTATTATTCAGATGATCTTGAGATGCAGTGAATTTGCTTAAGATTTGGAATCCAGCCTGCTGAGATTTTGAAGAAGAAAGCTGTGGCGTAGAATCGGAAGGCATTCACAGAGTGGTGTGGAATCAGAGGCAGCCTTGACTGTAGGGAGTAGGGTCCCCCGAGGGGAGGAGAAACCCTCCACCTCCTGAACCCCACCACGGCGGTGGGAGAATACCACAGGCGTCGCTGTCTCCTCAGTGGGCAGTAAGGAGGTGAAAACAGACTTCACACACAAACATTATGACAAGTGACAGACGTGAGTGATGACGTTCAGGCAGGGCATAAGGGGTCAATGAACTGATGTCAAGGAAATTATTTCTAAAAATGCATAATAAGTCTGTAGCACTAAACTGGCAAAACAGTGTAGAAAGCAAGTGTCCCTCCACTAGAGAAAGCTGTTCTGCGAAGGAAAATGATGAACTACGTTTCCTTTGCACACGCGTGAGTAAGAAGACAGCGTGGAGGAGGGGTCGCTCTCCCAGCGTGTTTGACATTGGCTGTTTCTTTGTTAAAATGGTTGATTCCTGTCCCAGAAACTTAGGTTTTCAGTCCTTAAGAGGATTTAGCAGTAAGAATAAATGCAATTAGCACTTCCCCCGCCCCCCGAAGTCATCTTAATGTTTAAACAAACATATTGTCTCTTTAGAAAAACATTTTTTTCAAGATGAGCTATGTAACAGGAAAGAGTTGGAAAGAATTAAAAAAGTGGAGAGACTCATCCACTGCATCGCTATCCAGAATTAACCACTGTTGCCTTGTTCTGACACATCTTTGTTCCCCTGTGTGTGTGTGTGTGTGTGTGTGTGTGTGTGTGTCAATTCGCTAAAAGCAAATTTCATTTTTGGTAGCTGCTATTTAAATGAAGCACACAAAATGGAGAGATATTTTAAAATATCTGTTCTGTAGCTGCAGTGTATCATAGCTGCAGAAGAAATGAAAATATGTTGAAAGTGAATAAAATAACATTTGTTAGATAAATGGAATCAATCAAATTAACCGGAGTTCCACATGATGGCCAGTTGAAGAAAAGAAAGAATATCAGAGACAAAAAAAAGAAGAAAAAGAAAAGAAAGAAAGAAAGAGGGCAATGTGAGAGATTCGAGGGAGAAAAAATGAGAGAAGACAGGAAGCCGAGACTGAGCAGAGGATACGGACGGAAGGAAGCATGCGGGCGGTGACACCTTTCCCTGGCCACGTCCAGGCTTTGGTGGCCCTGCCTGGCACCCCGCGAGTGCCCCCTTTGGCCTCTGTGGTCCAGCATACACACAGACGGGCAAACACAGCAAGAACACCCCTGTGAGGAGGCTAGAGCTTTTCTGGACCTTCCCTCAGGTCTTCGTGTGGACAGAGTTGGAGGATGCACTGTCTCGAGTACTTTTAGAAATTTCATCAATGCTGACAATGGAGGCCAACCCTGTGTTCAAATGATGACATCCTTCACTGTCAACCTCCCTACAAACGAACAAACACATAAGACAAGAATTAGCATCCTTTTTTCTGTGGGTAAATTTTTATTGAGCCTTTTACTTGACAAGAGGAGGTGAAAGGAAAATGAGTCCTCCTGAACCAGTGTTTTACACAAGCTGTAGCGAAATAGTTTAAACCTCAGGGATTGATCATGGGTTCCATGGCTTAAAAGTTTGGGGGGAAAGTGAACAAGTTCCAACGTAACTCCTTGAATTTTCCAGTCGACACTTCCCTTACAACAGTAACTGGCTGTAATTAGTTACATCAGTCTCTGCAGGGCTGTTGCTGTAGACCTGAAGCATTGCCCTGTCAATCATTATCCAGTAATTCCACTTCTAACATGAGTTTTGCATTAGGGTGGGATTTTGGCTCAGGGCGCCCTTTCCATCCATAAGCCCACTCTGGTTCGATCTCCCGTCACGCCTTTTCTCCTTCACTCACGGTCAAGAGTGCTGCATCCCATCCTCTGACTACTCTGCCAGTTCCAGCCTCCTAGGGTAAAGGCTTGGCACTTTTCTTCTTCTTCAAACTCGTTTGAACATTGCTATCAAAAACAGTTCCGTCCTGTAGTGCTTCTATCTACCAGCAGGGGACAGCATCTCCCTTTGTGGGGAAGTTAGTTTTAGCCCCCTTTTTAAGAACAGATTTTGGTGGCCCCTCATCCAGAGTCTCTTGAGACTGGGTTTCCTTGGGTTTGTCTTCATTCAGCTTCTCATTTTTCACCGGCTCAGACACTGGCACTTTCAGTGCCCTTGAAACGCTTACTTTCAAAAAGGTGGTGATGGGCTGCAACCAAATGGCCCCTGTTGGCTGTCTTGGCCACATTTTTAGTATTTCCTCATAACTGATGTTCTGCAAGAAACGAACGTGCACCATGGCCCTGTAGAAACCTGCCCGTGTCCTTCCTGGGGAGCTGCTGGCCGCACGGTGAGCCCCCAGTCCAGGCCCGCCGTGGGCCCCATCCTCCCCCGCCGCCTCTGCATGCTCCGCTTCATTTCCTGTTGCTGGTGCGGCGCACTGCCACAAGCTTGGTGACTCGAAACAACACACAATTGTTATTTTATATTCTGGGGGTTAGAAGTCTGAAGTGGGTCTCACTGAGTTCAAATCAAGGTGTCAGCAGACCTGCTCCGGTCTGGAGCCTCTAAGGAGGAGTCCTCCCCCTCGTCTGCTGCAGGGTCCTGGAGCCCACCTGTCTTCCTCTGGTTGGTAGCCCCTGCCTCCATCATCAAAGCCAGCGCCGGCCACTGCAAGGTCTTCACACAACCTGTCACTCTGACACTGACTGCCCTGCCTCCCCACTTCATTTATAAGAACCCCTGTGTTGCCCTGGCTGGTGTGGCTCAGTGGATTGAGCACCGGCCTGCAAACTGAAGGGTTTGATTCTAAGTCAGGGCAGATGCTAGTTCCCTAGTAGGGGGTGCATGAGAGGCAACCACACATTGATGTTTCTCTCCCTTTCTTTGTCCCTCCTTTACACTCTCTCTAAAAATAAATAAATAAAAATGTTTTTTTTTAAAGAAAAAGAACCCCTGTGTCCACACTGGGTCCATCCAGACAATCCAGAATGACCTCCCACCTCAAGATCCTTCATTGAACCATTTCTGCAAAATCCCTTTCACCGAGTAAGGTCACATATTCCTACCATAAATACAAATGTGCATTCTGTGATTGTTCTAAAGGGGAATACACTTATAAAATCAAGAATCCCCCCACAGCCATGTTACACAAGCAGAAATAAGAAGGCATTACAGCCCACCCAAGAACCGTGAAGCTTTTAGGAGGACCCTTAGGTTGTAATTTTCCCACTGAAGGGAGCCTTTCTTCCATGTCTAAAGAGTTCTTCTCAGTACTATTTTAGCACTTGGAGTCTTCTTTGTAATCCAAATATGTTCACTTGTTTTTATTCTTAATTTCCTTCTCATTTGATTCCTCTTTGCTTTTCCAAGAATCCAGGGACTGTATCGTGGGACAAAGTTTTGGGGGATCGGGAAGCCAGGGTGTGAAAACTCAGTCAGTTTTCTCGTGAACTCAAACGCTCAGCAGTCAGAGAGGAGGTCGAAGATGCATTCAGAGTGTTAATAAAGCCTGTAGTATTTCAGGCCAAGGAGACCGAAGAGATAGACATTCTGTAGGAACAAGTTGTTGCCTTATAGCTTCCTCTGCGACATCAAATCACAGAGAGCGAAGATGGTCCTCCTTATGTTGTTTTCCTAGCAGGATGATTTTACTGGCCACTTCACACCATTGCTTGAAGGGAGACAGAAGCGAACTGGGTGTGCCACCGCCCAGGTCTCTTCCTTCACATCACCCGTCTGTCCTTTGTCCGTTCGCTGAGCCACTTGCAAAGGTGATTTCCTCCAAGTTGCCAGGCCACAGGCATTCACATTTAACTACCAGGAAAGGAAAATGCCAGAATGAGGTGGAGGGGACTTCATTTGATACAGTCTTTTCATACATCCCTAAGAGAAAGGGGGGCAGGCTTACCACGTCCCAAAGCTTGCCAAGTGCATTGGACCCTGAGAATCCTAATCTTCCTATAAAATTAAAATAAGAGTTCCAAAAAATTCTGATTCATGGAACTATTCATTTCTTCCCCTACTCATTTGTCATGTTCAGTGTTTCCTTCCCGTGCCTGGGTCTCTACTTAAATTCCTGTAGAAACATGTATGCTGCGTGAAACATAAAACACAAGGATAAACCCTCCCTTGGTATGTCCTGTCCCCTGCGTGCCGCTCCCATGCCTGCCAGAGACGCCGTCAGAGGGATCGCCAAGGGTAGCTGCCGGCCCCTGGCCGCTCTCCCATCAGAATGCCTCCGACAGAGCGGAAGGGGGCTGCGTGTGGTCCTGCAGGGGCATCGCTTTGAGATGGCTGTGTTTTCTAGGTCAAAGGAACAAAGAGCATGTGCTGACCAGGGCATTCTCAATGGAAAGTGGTGTGTGTTTGTATGCAACAGATAGAAAGACGAAAACAGATAGAGGTGGGTATATATAGAGAAAAAATACAAACCTACTCTCAAAGCCCATGGAACATATTCCAAGTAGAGAAATAGTGCATGCGAAAGTAGAACCAAGACACCTTGGCGGAAGTGAAACCGGTCAGGTGTGTCTGGAACACAGGCAAGGCTGGCAGGGGACTCGGGTGGGTGGGTGGGCAAAAGCTGGTGATAAAAATTGGGGCATCTTAAACTTCAGTCCTTGAACTTGATCGTAGAAGGTCTTAGTCTAACAGGGCTGCACTTCTTAACACAGGGGAGATTATGTGAATGAGTTGTGCGTGGGGTAGTGGGGGGGGAGGAAATTCTCGATGAACAAGTGGCTTCACTAAACATATTTTAAACTACATCAATTTCAGTCTCTTTAATATTCTAATGCATGCCTCCTTTCCCTAAATAATTGTACAACAGACACCTGTTTTGGGGGGAGCTGGGGATTGCAAGGGCTCAAGGGACCTGCTTCGGCAAAGGTTGAAACGCATTCGAGAGGGGCCAGGTCCTTGACGTGGTTTGAATCCTACGCACAGTGTGACTTCAGGCAAATAATTTCATTTCTTAAGGCTTCCTTCTTTCTCTTGCAAACTAAGGAGGTAGAGAAAATTGGTCTCTGTGATCCCTTCTAGCCATAATGTTCTAGTAGTCTATGGAAAATATCCTATAATCAGCCTGTCTGGAATATAGATACCAAGCTTGAGGTAACATTTCACTCATGAGAATTAAATTGGTGACAAGTGGCATATTTAAGGAAAATATATAATCAACTTGAATACTCTCATAATGGCTTAGTGCACATTGCTTGAAGGAATGATTTTTAACAAGGTCATGATTTTAAAGGCCCGTGTTCATTTTTGCCTCAACCATAAGTAAGAAGTAGAATGTGGCGTATATAGGTCAGTACATTCTAAGTTGTATTTTAGGATGTGCTCACCAAATCAATTAGACTTTTAAATGAAAGTGAAAGCCTCTTTGAGTTCAGGCAGAGTAGATAAAACTAGCGTAACTGGTGAAGAGGGGAAAATCGTATGCTTATATTAATGTTTTTCCACTAGCATGCCAATGTGGTGAGAGAGAGAATGAAGATATTTCCAAATACCGTAATTTTCAGACTATAAGACGCACTTTTCTACCACGTTTTTTGCTTCAAAACTTTTTCCCCTATTTTCCTCCTCTAAAAGCTAGGTGTGTCTGGGGTCCACACCGTAAGATGCACCTCGGTTTTAGAGGAGGAAAATAGGGGGGGAAATTTTGAAGCAAAAAATGTGGTAAAAAAGTGCATCTTATAGTCCAAAAAATGCGGTAGCTTGTGGGTTTTTTTCTTTTACTTCTGCTTCGCATGTACTTGTATTTATTCCCTTAAAATGTAGACCATAAATTAAGTTTTTCCCATCATTCAGACTCCATCAGCTCTTGAACCAATGGATTACTCTACCCTTCTGAGTTCCAAGAATTACTCAAGATAGGTCTTTGTTTTCACTTTTTTTTTAAGATTTTTTTTATTTATTATCTTTAGAGGGAAAGGGAAGGAGAGAGGGAGAGGAACATCAATGTATGGTTGCTTTCTGTGCATTCCCTGCTGGGAACTGGCCTGCAACCCAGGCACGTGCCCTGACTGGGAATCGAACCGCGATCTCTTGGTTCACAGGCCCGCGCTTAATCCACTAAGCTACACCAGCCAGGGCTGTTTTCACTTTTTATAGCTCGGGAAACCCAGATTCAGACATTTCAGAGATCGTACCCCAGGTTCTAAAAAGTAAAATGCTGCAAAACTGGAAATGCCATTTAAGTCTTCTTGGTCTAATGTCCATTTGTATAGAGTACACATTTTCTAAAATATAAGCACATATAGTAGCATTTCTCACAAAGAAATGAATAAAAGTCCCCCGAAGAATGCAAGCTCTCGGCAAGTTTTTAAAATACGTTCCAGACATCTTGTCAAAGACTATAGTCAGCCCTGGCTGGTGTAGCTTAGTGGGTTAAGCGCGGGCCTGTGAACCAAGAGATCGCGGTTCAATTCCCAGTCAGGGCACATGCCTGGGTTGCAGGCCAGTTCCCAGCAGGGAATGCACAGGAA
Source organism: Trachops cirrhosus (assembly GCA_028533065.1). Classification (NCBI taxonomy): domain Eukaryota; kingdom Metazoa; phylum Chordata; class Mammalia; order Chiroptera; family Phyllostomidae; genus Trachops; species Trachops cirrhosus. The sequence continues at coordinate 79,001,753 of CM052549.1, forward strand.
GCAACCATACATTGATATTTCTCTCCCTCTCTCCTTCCCTTCCCCTCTGAAGATAAATAAGTAAAATCTTTAAAAAAAAAAAAGACTATAGTCAGTGTGCACCAGTAGTGTCGGAGGCCACGTCACACAGCAGAAGTGGCTGCGATGGCCCGAATTTTCTCTTACTCTTTGGTGTCGGGAGAGCCCAGGGGCACACGGGACTGAGTGCCAGGTGCTCGTCATTAACTGTCTAGTCCCCCCTCCGTGAAGCCCTTTTCCTGACAGGAAACGGCTTTGGTTGCGGTTTTGGTTCTCCCAAGAGCCGGTCCCGAAACTAGGACGGGGCTGGGGGCGGCGCACTGGGGAGGCTCCCCTGGAAGCCCCCAGTGGGGGAGCGGAGGACACGGGACAAGGCTGGGAGAAAGTCACAAAAGGCACGTTGGTAAGTGAGTGACAAGTGACTGCCATCTTTGGCCGGGGCTCGGTCCCCCCGGAGAGCCTTTGGGAAACCTTTGGGTCCCTGGGGGGGCTGACTCTGCCCCCCACCGGCCCAGGCTGGACTGTGAGAATGCTCACTGTCGCACACTTTCCCGTTGCACCTCCTGGCTGAGCAGGGCCCTTTGGGCCCAAGAGGCCTGTGGAGACGGGCGGGTGCTTGCGGTGGGAAGCTGGCCTTGGACCTGGGGCAGCCTCAGGTGCAGCTGAACTCGGAGGTGTGTTGAAGGGAGAGAGGACAAAAGAGCTAGGTTTCCCCATTCACAGGCCTCGCGGCCATAAGGGAGACTGTGTCCGTCAGGCCAGGCTGGGTTGCAGTGACATGACCTTCTTTGCGAAGGCCACTTCGGCTTTCGAAGGGCGCAGGTGCGAATCCTGACACAGCAGAGTGCAGAGGGGCCCGGGGAGAGGCCGGGACACCAAAGGCTCTCGTCCTGTCTCTCATCCTACTTTCCTCGTGTGCCAGCGTCTCGCTCTCCTGCACACTCATATATTTACTCTCACACTCACACACACATTCACTGACACTTTCACACACACACTCACACAGATTCACTCATATGCACGTACACACACATTCACTCATACATGCATATTCAATCTCACACACATTCACTCACCCATGTTCACTCACACATGTGTTCACTCACACACACATATTCACTCTCACACACACTCACAAATAGACCAGCGTTTTCTATTTTCTTGTGCTCCCATCACGTTACTGGTCCAATCAAGGAAGACTGACTTGTGTCTTTTACTAACAATTCTGCACTCCCAGTGCAGGCACCCAAAGGACCCATGTGAACAGGAGTAGCTGGATTATGTAAACCTCGCAGGAATGGGCAGGGAGAGCTGGAGAGTCAACTTCTTATGCAAATCCTCTACAATACCAACCCACCAAACAACCAAGTGGGGGGCGAGCTGGAATATCTCCTGTGCTTTTTAAAGAATGATGCTCATTGGATGAGCCCCAAACAGCCCGTGTAACACAGTTGCCAGTGGGGAGCTGCTAGGTAGGCAAGAGGACAGAGCCGGGTCACAGCTCCGAAGCTGCTTTTTAGGACAGGGAGGGGAGTACCGTGTCAGACAGTCATGCTGATCTTAAAATGGAAAAGCCCTGTGTCCACTCGGGATCGAACGGTGCAGGACAGTGTGTGTAGAGCAGCACCCTCTGCATTATGCCGTTGAGATCTGATGGTCTCTGAGTTCCATGGCACCGTGTCGTGAGACGTGACACTGGAGAACCTGGATTGTCTTTATCCACATGGTTCTCAGCGAAAAGCTGAGCTTTTTCTCTCCCAGAGCAAATACAAATTAGCAAATCTCTTTGACTAGTGTTTCCGCGGGTTCTGGTGATCCGTTTTGGCTTTTCAAAGTGAACCCAGCATATTAACACAGGATCCTCCCTCCCTCCCTCCCATTGTTCGTCCGTTTATTCTTCCACATTGCCATATTGCAGGCGCTGCGCCGAGTACACAGTGGACACCAGACACAAGGTCTCTGCCTTTTGGGATGTGATCAGGAGGCCACAACATAATATTGTGGCTTTTTCAGAAAACCAGTCCTAGTCCCTGAGCCCAGTAACATTGTTTACTAAGTCCAGCTGTTCCAGTGATGTTACCAACTTCTTCCAAAACAAAGACCAGGGAGTCAAGGCTTAATAAGAACAGAAGCAAAGTATTATTTGTATATTTTTCATGTGTTAGGGCTGCAGGTTTCCATAAAATAAAAATCTGATGCCTAGGCAATTTTATTATTACCGATTTCAAGGAGGACACAATTTTACCTGCTTTCTGCAGAGCATGAAATGGTGTGCGCTAGATAAAAAGGTTTCTTTTTCTGACTATTTCCATAATGCGCCATTATGTTGCTGAACACGGAAAAATTATTCCATTTGCTAGGAAATTGTAGGCCTCACACAGTGGTGCTGATTCCCTGTCTGATTAGAGTTTAGCTGTCTTCCTTCCAATCATCGTTAACCTACTTACCAAAGCCAGGTCCAGAATGGTATTCAGAACAGCCAGGGTATCCCTCCCGGTAACGGGGATGGCGGTGGTGACAATAATAGAAGGTCACTTTTGTAGTGAGCTCTAGAATTCCTAAAGCAGTTTCTCATGAACTACCTCATTTGTTTCTAGTAAGAACTCCGGGAGACAAAAAGTCATCACTCTTATCTTACTGGTGAGGATACTTTGGACAACAGAGTTTAAGAGGTGTGTCCACCTCCATGTAGGCAACAAGGACAAAGCCACAGCTAGAGTCTAGTTTGTTTGGGGCTTTGGCTTATTTTTATCTTATAAAAAAAATGAATGAAAAGTCACCGTAAAGATTTTCATTCTCATTGGAAGCTCCAGATAACCATGTTATTGCATCTCTGTGCTGAAAATTCAGAAATGTAACCAAAAGCTGTGAAAAAATTTATGACCTCATTATTTTTACATCAGCACCCTCCTTTTTTAAAAAAAATTTATTGACTTTATTGGGGGTGACATTGATTAATAAAATTATATAGGTGAAAAAGGTGAGGGGATTAAGCAAAGAAAAAAAAAACTCATACACACAGACAACAGTATGGTGATGACTAGAGGGAAAGGGAGGTGGGGGGGCATAGAAGAGGGTAAAGGGGTGGTAAGTAGTGCACTCCTTTCTGTTTTTAAGATTTTATTTATTTACTTTTAGACAGAGGGGAAAGGAAGGAGAAAGAGAGGGAGAGAAACATCAATGTGTGCTTGCCTCTTGAGCACCCCCTACTGGGGACTTGGCCCGCAACCCAGGCATGTGCCCTGACTGGGAATTGAACCGGCGACCCTTTGGTTCACAGTCCGGCAGTCAGTCCACTGAACCACATCATCCAGGGCAGTGCCATTCTTTCTAAGGGTTTAAGGGAAAAGCTGAAGCCTTCAGAGAAAATTCTTCCCAGAACTGACTTCTGTAAACTCAGTGAAAATGAGAAAGAGGGATGAGCTGAAGGAGCAAAGGCTCACTGGACACATTTTTAGTGGTGCAGAAAAGAGATAAATGTATAATATTCATAAAATTGAATTCACTCTTTTAAAATCTGCTAACAAGTCCAAAAGGAGATAGCAGAAAAGGAGATAACATTTATAAGCTTCATGCTTAAAGGACTAAGCTTTCATTATTATTTTTTAAAACCACATGCTCTTTACCCCCGTCCCTCAGGGACACCAGGTAAAGGAGGCAGTACTAAAAGGGTCAGTAGTTCTAGTGACAGTCACAGCCAGACTGGCTTCAGTTGTACTGGTCGTAATCTTTAGCAGGCACTGTGGACACAGTTATGCAATACACATACTAATACTAGTGTAACTAATATTGTAGTTTCTATGAGATATGCATATCATATGATACACTCTAGGTTATGTATAATAGATATTATAGTAGGACTACACAGTTAGAACTAGCATTATGCCCTTTCCCTTTACCATCACTTACAGGGGGAGGACCGGAGGCGGAGAGAGCAGCCCGGGTAACTCGTCAGCCAGCTATCTGGTGGTTTAGGAGAGCAGCACTGCCCTTAACTGTGCAGCTTTTAGAATTATGTGGTTTTCATCAACGTGGAGCGCAACCTGAATTTAGGCACCCATCCTTAACCCGGGTGATTGTGACCACCCGGGGGACATTCGGCAACATCTGGAGACATTCGTAATTGTCCCATTCGGGGAGGGGGAGGGCTGCTGCTGGCACCTCGTGGGCGGGGCCAGCGATGCTGCCGGATGCCTGAGCGGGCACAGGGAGGCCCACGGCACAGAATTATCTGGCCCCAAATGTCAGCACTGCTGAGGGTGGGAATCACTGGAGGAGACCTACAGGACTGAATAATCACAGAAAGTGTTTTTTTTTTTTACCTTGGTTGGCATGGCACCATTTAGAACTGTATTTTTTAAGAAGGTGCAACTCCATCTCATCTGGCCCAAGCCTCCTTAGGGCACACAGCACCTGTCAAAGAACAAAGACAGGACCTCCGCCTATTCCGAATGCTGAAGGTGTGCTCAGGCTGATGGTGGTATAATTTGACTGGCACCTCTGACAGTTCCCCAGAAAACGGCTCAACCCTGAGCCTTTTGCAGATGGGCCAAACCAGTGGATTTCATGAAAATTAAACCGTTATTCCCAAGAGGAGCCTTTTAAAGTTTAAAGTGCAGACATGTTGCATCCAGGTGGAGAAAGATGAGGGAGGAGAATCCCCAAGGGTGGTGGTGATGTACCCTGACAGTCCCAGCCATGGGGACACGCATTTGTGATGAGAGTCTCGCCCTGTTGCCCCGTCGTCCCGGTCCTGAAATCTAAGGGCCTCCTTGGGGTGCTTTCTGCTGCTTTTCTCTTCCCAGCTCTGAAGTGCAGTCTCCAAGATTCCAGGCACATGGCGATGAATACAGATATCCCATCGGCCACATAAACTCACATGGCACAGGCAAGTCACGGGCAGAATCTCAGTGTGCCCAGCAAGCCCGGTCCCCTCTACGCCCCCCAGGCCCATCCCACCTCTGACCCAACAACTGGCACTCAGCAGACACCCGGGGGTGGTTAAATGCAGCTCGGTGAACAGCTGATGCCAGCAGGTGGCCAGCATCTGTGTAGGTATCAGCTGGTTAAAAGTAGGATGAAAAGTCACAGCAGAAAAATGTGTCGAGCTGCCAAATAGAGTCGGACACAAGCTTCACCGCAGAGCGAGTGACACGGACCTTCCACACACGCCTGCTGCCTTTGGGTTTCTGCTTTCTCTCCTGCGAAAGGAGCTGGATGGGATAGTCAGGGAGACTCAGACAGGACTTTCCTATATGCTACCATTTCTGAAGAGAACAAAAAATCAAAAGTTCCTCGAGCCCAAGATAACTGCCGTGAAGTTACTATTCCGTGTCTTTGGTGTTCTTGCTTGTGGATCGAGGATTCATACATCCCCCAAAGCTCTAAGCTAATGGGTCATAATGGAGTTAATGATTTTGAAATATTGTAATGTCTTTTGTTCCTTTGCATCCCTGTGCCCCCCTTTCTCCCCAGCTGGCCCAAAGCATCCTCCTGTGGGTGGGTGTGGGAGGAGAAGAGGACTGAGAGGGACACAGTAACACAAATAGTAAGAATCCTTTGATAATCTTCACCGTCTGCCAGCAAAAGCAGGCTCTCTCAGTCTCCAGCAATATAGTGTACAAGGCTTAAGGACAGGCCTTGCCAAAAACATGTTTTTCTCAATTCCTCTCCATTCCCATTTACTCTTTCAAATGACAGCCTGGGTAGCCTTTGATCGTAGCAGTTCAAACAAAGGAAGGTCCAGGCAGACGGGAAGAGGGGGTTCACTTGTGCTGGTCTCCGAAGGGGAGGAGGCAGCTGCTGAAAATCTGAGCTCTCGTGTGATCTAATCAGGCAGGAACTGGGCTCGCTAAGGTGACTTTTTTTAGTAGTTTATTTTCTACTGTATTTTTCCATTACCATTGATCCACTTTACACCTTCTTCCACCTCCCCACGTGCCCCCCCGTAGTCACCACACTGTTGTCCATGTCCGTGAGCTCTTTTTCTTTTTTTGCTTGATCACCCCACCCCCTAACTCTCCCCCTCCCCACCGTAGCTGTCAGGCTGCTCTCTATCTATGACTGTGTCTCTGTTTTGCTTATGAGTTCAGTTTGTCCATCAGATTCCACGTATGAGTGAGATCATATGGTGTTTGTCTTTCTCCGACTGGCTTATTTCACTTAGCACAGTGTGTTCTCCAGGTCCATCCATGCTGTCGCAAAGGGTAAAAATTTTTTCTTTTTTATGGCTGAGTAGTATTTCATTGTGTAAATGACCCCTAGTTGTTTTATCCACCCATCTACTGATGGACACTTGCTCTGCTTCCATATCTTGGTGATTATAAATAACTCTGCACTGAACGTAGGGGTGCTTATGTTCTTCTTAATTCAAAGTATAGAGGTACCTCGAAAAACAGATCTGCCTTTTGATCCAGAGATCCCACTTCTGGGAATTTATCTGAAGATCAAGGGAAAATTTTTTCCTATTTTTTTATTGTTGTTTAATTATAGTTGTCCCCATTCCCCCCTCCATGACTCTCCCCTGCCCTACCCACTCCCCCACCTTCCACTTTTAATCCTCCATGAAAAACTAAACATTTTCACAGAAACATATGCACCTCTTCCGGTATGTTTTCAGTTAGCCAGGGTCCGGAGATCCTAGTTTAGAGTCTTGCGTTACCTTGAGGTTCGTGTCCGATGTGCAACTGGTGGACAGGAAAGACTATTTTTACCATTTATTCCTTTTCCTCATGGTGCCTGACACTGCGTGTAGCCCATGCTAACCAAAGATTTCTGGAATACATTTTCCTGTATTTCATGATCTTTCATGATTTCTTCTGATCTCAATTTCAAGAATTTCATTCACAGACCATTGGAACTCTCCCAGGAAAGTGAGTTAGTGATTCTTTTTTGACCCTAATTTTCTGGACATGAACACCTAAGACCTTACAGCAGGCAACTCCTCAAAACGATAAAAGTCAGATTTAAGACAAAAGAGAGAGAATCAAAATTAAGGGAATCTAAAGGTCAAGCAATGGCTTGAGAAAGCTGAGAAAAGAAAGTGTGGTTGTCGACGAATAAAAATGTCCTCATTGCAGGCAGTTTATGAAGGGTGCGTCTTTTTCAGACCATTCACAGCTGTCTGCTACAGTAGCCATGGAAGTAGTGAGAGAGAAACTGCCTCCCTACCTTTGAGCTTTTTGTAGAAAAACCTATATTTTGACATTTTCAAGGGAAAAGAGGGTAAAAAAAAAAATCACTGATCCTCAGCTGAAAGGCCTGATATTATCTTTATGCCAGCTTCTGCCTGGCTGTGGTAACTCATTTCCCACTTAGTTTCATCAGCTAAAGCCTTGACAGTGAACAGAGGGAATGTTCTTCTCCTTCTCTAAACGCCTCTGTGCACGTCTGTCTTTCTGTTCAACTGGTGAGTTGGTAATAGACTATAACAAAGAAGATCGTTCATGGATCTATTTTCACTCTTCTGGGTGGTCACCTTCCCACACTCCCTCCACCCTCCAACAATATGCCCGAGATTGGACCTTAAAAGCCCCTAACAGTTAGCTCTTGGGTATATACCTCAGCAGCATGTCTTTGCTTGGGGGTAGCTGGGAAGCCGTGGCCTATAACGAACCCCCTCCATCGTATGCCCCACTGCCTGAAATTCACTGGTGGTGAACCAGAGTACTTTGCCTTCCAAATATATGACGAAGCTGCCAATCACCAGTCGCCCCTAGCTGCAGCCTTCTGAATCATCTGAATAATTTCCACGGAGGAATGGTTAAGCTTCATGCAAAATTTGACGCAGATTTGTTGCTCTACTTTTTCACTTTGAATGTGACAGCCACACAGTGCACATGCTCACTCAGTGGCATCTACCGCCCCCACTGACTAGTACAGTGAAGTCGTCATTGTTCACACATGCGCATTCCAGTCCACGCTCCTTGGCTGCCAGGTTACACTGATGTTGCGCAAACTGTTCTCATTATATTAACAATGGCTGGACTTTTTCCAGACAGACTATATATATGTGTGTGTGTATATATACATATATATATACACACATATATATGTACATAGATGTATATGTGTGTATACATATATGTGTATGTATGTATGTATACACACATACACCCCAAAAAAGTAAGCTAAGTTCCCATTCATCTTTAGCACACTACATACCTTTTTTGTTTCCATAGCAATGGTCCTGAGGAAGGTAATAACTAACACTATAATAGCTAGTAATTATTGTGTACTATTCTGGCCCCGGAGTTCAGGATTAGAAACAACACTGCCCATTCCCTAGCACCCTGCTGAGACATCACAGGGATAATCTCAGAATATTACTAGATGACCAAACTGGATTCTGAGATGCTGACCTGTGGTGTGTTTTCTCCTGTCATTACAAATCTTTACGTTTGTACAGACCAGGGAAGTAAATCAAATGTCAGAAGAGCCTTAAAAGCCAACGACAGTTGTTTTATGACCCCAATGCTGTGACGATATCAACTTCCAGCTGAAATCAAGCAGAGATTAAGGTCAAGCCAAAGCCCACCCTTCCTTCTCTCCCTTCCTTCCTTCCTTCCTTCCTTCCTTCCTTCCTTCCTTCCTTCCATTCTTTATTTATTTATTGCACAGCATTGACCACGTTTTAGGGAATAACCATAAACCGTGGAATGACAGAGTCTGGGAGCTGAAAGTGGTCCTGGGGGGTGTCCATTCCTTCCTCCTTATTACACATACGAGGATCCCGATTTCTACTGAGAGGGTCCTGTTTAAAAACCATGCTGAGGCCTTACACCTGGTCTTCCCGACTCCACTGTTAGCGCTCTCATGTCCAGTGTTCATATTCCAGCCAGAAGGAATTTTCTAATCCAATTTGGTCATCTTCTCTTGCTCTTGAAACTCCTGCCATTACTCCCAGCACTCTCCATGACCCTCAGGCTGAGTCAAAGTCTTGAAGTTAAAGCAACAGTTCTTTGCAACCAGGTCCCTGATTGATTCTAGTCTTGACTCCTCCTATTGGCTGGTCTTGAACTATGGACTCCAGTCACTCTGAATGCCCAGCAACAGCCCCTCCCCGCAAGCATCGCACTCCAGCCTCTGAGCCTTTGCACACCCTGTTCCTTCGTTTGTGCAGCCCTTTCTCTGCCTTCCCTTAAGGTGGTTGTCTCCACCTTATCCTTCAGAAAGCAAAAATACCTCCCAAAGGAAGACAACACTAACCTAGAGGTCAGATTTGTTTTATTTCATTTTTCTAACATCACCCAATCTACCTGTACTGCTTCCCAACTCATAACATATTAAGACTGATTTCATTGCTGTGTGGACAAGAAGTGCAGTTAGAATTTTCACAGTAGCAGCAAGGCATCCTAAGCAATAATTCAATAAGGACTCGTGGTTGATAAAAAAGGGAAACCAACAAGTCAATGAAACAGTTTTCTGGGATCATTTGGTGAGGGTATCATGTCGTTACAGCATCACACAGTGATTGATGTCAGTAATTATGAAACCTGAGTCAGCAAGAAATAGCAATTATATTTAATGCAGTGTTTAAGGGAGCAGAAAACTTAATGTGCAATGACTTTTAGAATGATTTTCACTGAAAATGTTTAAAATAAAATGAGCTTTCGTGCTTAAGGGAAGGAAAATAGTTTATCAGTTCCTCTGTGCTAGGGTTTGGAAGACATAGAGGTCATGTATAGCAGATAGGAGACCCAAGTACTGGTCTGTAATTGACAATAAATGAGCGACTTAGAAAGACGTGTGACTTATTTGACTCTCAGGTCTGGGATAATATAGTGGCAAAGATCAGAGGTCATGGGTTCAAATTCAATCCTGGCTTCTACTTTCACACTATGCAGCCTATGTAGTTATTTTGATCGCTCTGAGCCTCAGTTTCCTCATTTCGGGAATGAAAAGAATAATACATACCTCATAGAGTGACTATGAAAATCAGATGGCTCACTGCATGCCAGACACTCAGCAAAGAGGATTACACATAGTAAGAGCTCAAGTAGCTGCCGCTGTTGTTATAATTATTAGAATTATTTACAATGAGAGAGCTAGACTGGATGATGCCAAGGTCTTCCCAAGCTCTGAAATTCTGTAGTTCTATGAACAGTGTGTTTCCAAATGATATCAGGCCAGTGAGGTTTCACTGTATGTACATCGGGCAGGAAATCAATACGGCCAGTTTTCAGTTGTGCGCAGGAGGAGGTGCTGAGCGGAGCATGGATTATTCACCGCCTTGGCTACACTCGATGTATTTCTATTTGATCTTAGACTGCACAGAACTTTTTAAAAGAATATTTTTATCTTTCTCATATTGTGCTTAATGATTAAAATGAGTGTGGCCTTTCGGTGTTTGTGAAGGGAAAAGAAATGGAACAGTGCTAGATGCTATATACGTGGTATCTCACCTAATCACTAGCTATTTAGATGAAATCATCCAGCAGCTGATTGGGTAATAGACAAATGAAGCAGGCTAATCCAGTTTCGGCCCAGGGAATGGACGTGCCTGTCCTTGAGAACCAGCATCACACCGTCTCCTCACAGAGCTTTTCAGACTTTCAGGTAACTTGGATCTGCACGTGCCTTGAAATCCTACGAGCGAAGAATGGCTACCAAGTGATTTTCCGGCAGATGTCTTGATTTTGAGAATGGCCTCACCAAGAAGTGACATCTAATTGGAATTCCTGGCACAGTACCTACAGCCCAGCACTAGAATAGTGTCATTATCTAAACTTTCATTTATCATTTGAAAGTGTTTCCCCACCTAACACACACAGCTCTGAAAGTAAATAGATACCCTTTTTATGTTTTTCCCTTTTTTAATGAAGAATTTGTTCAGTGGGACATTTGATCTCCTCAAAAGTCAACAGCGCCACGAAAAGCAGGCGGGACAGCAGGCCTTGGTGCTGGCTGGCAAAGACACGGGACCTGTGGAGGCAGAGCACCGGTTGGAGTCCAGGTGTCCCCGCACTGACCAGCCGTGTGACTTCGCTAAAAGACAAAACCTTTCTGAGACTCCGTGTTTTTCATTTGTGAACCGGCGACCATCAGAGGGGGTTCATTCTGAAGTTAATAAGAGTAAAACTTCTGAGCCCCTCACTTGGGTAGGGTGTGTCCATGTGGTCACATGTTCACATTAAATGTGCAAAGATAAGATACCTTACCTAAAATAAGCCAACACTGTCAGCTCTCTTTGCCGTGACTTCCCCCGGCACATATTGGGATGGTCCGGAATAGCCTGAGAATTTGTGGTGTCTGGGTGAGGAAGGTCAAACTGGGGGTACAGAAAATTTGAGTGTAGTGGTTCTGTGATCTGTGATCATGACCATACGCTTTTAAGTTACCACTGATGTCCTGATCCAGGAATGACCTCCAAGCATGCTCCCACTGCCCATTCTCATGCCAACATTTTCATTTGATTTCATATTCTTTCTTAAATTGAGCCTCTAAAATGTATCAACATCAGGCCCCAGAAAACCTGGACCTGCCTCTGAGGGTACCACTGTTACAAAGGTGAATGTGGAAGGATTTTCAAGGTGTTCTTGAAAGTGAGAGTGCAGGTGGTGAAGGAGGCCCCCTGGGTTGGATGGTTAATAGGACTACAGGGCAGCATGCAAATGTTCGTGTTTTGTTTTGTTTTTCTCTCTCTCTCTCTCACCACCCAAGAGAGAGGAGATCAGTGTAGATTTACACAGAGATAAGATGGAGCCAAGGGAAAAAAAGAGAAGGAAAATCAAGAAAATAATTATCTCAAATTATCACAGGACTGGCATGGAGGCACACAGCATTGGGAGGAGCAGTCAGGAGGGTCCTTCTCTCCGCCTCCTGGCAAACTTTTCTTCATCTTTTAAAATTCGACAGAAAGTAATTCCCAAGTAAAGCCTTTCCAGACTGTCCTAAACCACCTAAACCAATCCCTTATATAAGTCTCCCAGCTCTTTGAGCCGTGGCCGGATGGCTCAGTTGGTTGGAGCATTGTCCTATACACCAAAAGGTTGTAGGTTCGATCCCCAGTCAGGGCACACACCTAGGCTGTGGGTTTGATCCCCAGTTGGGGTGCATATAGGAGGCAACCAGTTGATGTTTCTCACATTGATATTTCTCTCCCTTTCTCTCTCTCTCTGTCTCTGTAAAAATCAATAAAAATTAAAACAATAAAATAAAGTCTCCCAGCACTTTGTTTATATCTCTTTTGCAATACTTAGCAAATGATCCACTAGCTCTCAACATGTCTGCCTCCTATATTGGATAACAAATTCTGTTCATACTTTTTTATTTTCAGTGCAAAGCATAGCACTAGGCCTATTGTCATCTCAGTAGATATCAATCAACCAATCAGTCAATCAATAAATAAATCTGCACTGGGAAAGAAAGAGGACCTTTTAGTGCAGGATTTGAGAGGGGAGATAGGCGCTAACCCATCTTGCGTCCATGTTCCTATTCTCATCACTGAGACGCAGTGCAAATGAGAGTAAGGGGGTGAGAGACAGGACCAGGGATTAAGGAGACGGAACAAGAGAAAACCTCTGTGGGGCCTGAGTCGTGCGGAGGGTTGCCGAGCTCCACTGCAGAGACCCATGAAGATGGGGGAGCGTGCGTTTGTGGTACGACCACGTGGGTTTACAGGTTTCTTTGCCGGCCTCCTCATCTTCTACAAGTTGGAAGTAATAATGAAGAAAGTGAAAGCAGAGCTTGTCCAGCTAGAGCCCTGAAATACAAGACAGTGTGATGACGTTCTGTGGGGTCCTGGTCAAAGAATACCAAGAATGGCTATCAACGTCCTGAAGGGGTATGGCAGGCATGATAATACAGAGACACAGAATCGCAGTTTTGTGACTGTCCTTGCAAAAGTGTGGATTATTGTTTCCTGTAAGGTAGAATCTTGGAGCCAGTGTAAAGACTGGAGGGACTCGGGGAGGACCAAACAAAAGGCAGAACTGGGATGGGAATGGGGAAGAGACAGAGTAGAAATGAAATAATAAATGTAGATTTTGCTCTGATTGCAAAACAATTTTTTCGAAGGACTGACGTATCGCATAAGAGCTAAAAAATCCAAACTTTGTTTTTCTTCCAAATTACCCATTTCCCTTGAGACTTGAACAGGCAAAAGAACCCGTTAGAGGATGATAATAAATAACATCTTTTTCTCTATTGCCTTTTAGAGAGAGAGGAAGAGAGAGAGTGAGACCGATTTGTTGTTCCACTTATTTATGCATTCATTGTATGTGCTCTGACCAGAGATGGACCCCATGACCTTGGTGTGTCAGGACGAAGCTCTAACCATCTGAGCTACCTGGCCAGGGCAATACATAACAGCTTATACAGCAGTCACCTTCATGGAAAGAGCATGACATAACGTTAGCATGCAGACTATCCGAGTTTAAGCCCACACTCTACCGCCATCATTTGCTGTGTGTCAATAATGAGAAACTCATTCCTAGGGGAAGCAATGTGGTCAGGGCATTTATTCAAGCTTAAAAACATTATCCAGAGAAACCAAAAACGTATGAGGTTAATATTCCAGTGTGCATGAGGACTGGGTCATTGTAAAGCTTACACGTGTACTAATTAAAAATAATTGTGTGGTCCTAGAATAGGAGCTCTCCCCAGGGGGGTGGGTCTCGAGGCCACTCCTCCCTCCTGGACTTCCAGCTCCACTGTGCCTCAGTGTCACCCTAGTGGGAATAGTGAGATTCTGAGGGAGCTCGTTTCTCCAACTAAATGCATGAAAGCCTGACTGAGATCAGAAAGTCCATTTCATCTCTTCAAATGAGAAGTACAGGGGTGGGCAGAAGTAGGTTAATAATAATAAATAATACAATAATCAGTAAGTAAATAATGCAAGAAGAAACTGTGTTTTGTGTACTCACAACTGTACTCACCTCCTTTTGCCCTCTCCTGGATCTCTTTCCAGTGGAGAAACTTATTTTTGAAGATGGATTATAGATGCATTAAAATCAGAAGGTGGCTCGGTTACTAAGAGGGATCGGAGTAAGAAGGGCCCCAGGCCCCATCCTTTTTAGAGCACCACCAGTCCAAATGTGCTCCAGGCCCTTTTCCAGGGCCGAGAACTCCCATTCCACTTTTTCTGGCGTATCCACATTTGCCATTAGACGGCTTCTTTACTAATTCGAGGACAGAGCTGCAGTAAACCAGTCTCCCTTTTCAGCATCTTGTCACCTGGTTCCTACAGCAAGCCTGCGTGAGTGTGTAGTCACCTTCAGTGTAAGAGACCAGGAAAGGGAGGGCATCCATCAACTATCAACACCCAACTGTCACTTTACAGCATTTGTTCACAAATGAGCTATAACGTGACTGTATGCTTCTCTCTACTTTTGTATCAGATTATTAGGAGTGAATTTATCCCTTTCTGCACAAGCAGGAAAAGACTACTTAGGATGTTCCAAAAACAACTTTACGTACAAGTTCATTCTTGAGTTGTAATGAACTCTCTAACGTGTACCAGCCTTGGCCACTCCCAGCGACCCGTGTGCTGTAGAAGGCAGGACCAGGAGGGATGAAGGATGCAGGCATGCGTGCGGCGTGCGTGCAGCATGCACAATGGCCTCTCTCAGGACACGAGGTGTGGTGGTGGGTGGGGAGAGTGGTCCTCAGCTCCCGGGCACCAGCGAGCTCCAGACAGCAGGTGCTGAGTGCTGTGCAGAGCCCTCAGCATAAGGCTCTGTACCCAATGGGCCAAAAGTAGCTCTTTCCTCAGAAAGATATTTCTCTCTTAAAATTAAAGTGGGGGAACATGATGGGGAGTCCGCCTCCACATCACCCACAGAAAGTTAAAAAGCTCAGAGACAGGCGGAAGGAAAGCTTGACCCAGTGAGTTGGCAGCTGGAAGTGTCTGTACTGGGTTCCCTGGGCTGCTGTTACAAAGCACGACAAATGGAGTGACCACAGAAATAGATCGCCTTATAGTTTTGAGGCTGGAAGTCAGAAATCAAGGTATCTGCAGGGTTGATATTTTCGGAGGGCTGTGGGGGGGGGAATCTCCAACGTGTAATTGAAAATAATTTTTTCAATGATTAATCAAAAAATACAAATAAAAGAATATGGCAAGTTCTCTTTTTTGCTAATCAAGTAAGAAACTACCTTTTGTTTTGTTTTCAGAATCTAGCCAGTGAAGTTTCTGGTGAAGTTCACTGATGGTGAAGTTTCATCAACAAACAAAATGTTGGTTTCAGATACTTGGGAATCTAAAATTGACTGTCAGGGTGTAGACCTTATTTCATGGTGGCAGAGAGTGAGGGGCTACGGAGTCCCTGACAACCACTAATAAAATGTGGCCCTTCAGTGGCCTCTGCTCTGCTAGTTCAGTGACCTGTCATACCCTTGAAGGAGGCTAGACGGAAGGAAGAGGGACCTGGCATTCAAACAGACCGAGATACACAAGCTCCCCAAAGTTGTGACTAGAGGCAGGAAAATAAGTTATTTTCTTTTTTACTATTTGCTACTTTTTCAAAATTCATCTGAAGACTTTAAATTCTTTTTCTAATCAGAAATAACCCTATTTAAAGAAAGGCGTGAATCTTACACATTGTAAAAAAAAAATCAAAACCAAAAAACAAACAAACAGGAATACTTCCTTACTTGCAGTTAGCAATCTCTATCAGTTTTTATTCTGTCTGTTTCCTTTCATGGTTCAAACTCCTGTGACAGTGTGGTCCCCGCCCCATTCCGCCAACTTGATCGCTTCCTCAGACTCTGGTTTCTACAAACACCACCACCCTGAACTATTAAAAATGTCTCCCATATCTGCTCACTGAACGTATTGCCGTTTTCCTGCCCTACAGCAAGCAATTCAGAATCTGGAGTGTTGTTCTTGGAGATACCTCCTCCTGTATATTCTGCCTCTCGTCCAGCTTTTCCTTCACTGGTGTTCTCCTTTCCCGACACATTAGGCCCATTGCACACCTTTGCTCTTAAACCCTCGCTCTTCTCTGCCTGGGCGTTGACTGGCATCCGGGGCCCTGGGCTATGTCCACACGTGAGCACAGGCAGCTCGGGACCTTGGTGTCCAGGGTCCGGGCTGGGAGGGCACAGGAGGTACGTGTTGTTTAGTGTTCTACAGATGCACCGTTCATGTTCGGTACAAACGTTCAACTTTGTTTTTCCACCTTTCTTATTCTGTTTACTACTTCTCTAACTGTTAATCAACAGCATTGGGAGTACATTGGGTGTTTAATAAAATGTGTTCTTAAATAGGGCAGCTATTTAATATATTATTATTGTACAGTTGTGATAGGCAGAATAATGCCTCCGCCACTTTCCAAAGTATGCCTGTGTCCTAACCCATGAAACCTACAACTCTGTCACCTTATGTGGCAAAGGGACTTTATGGTCACGTTAAGGGCAGTCACATGATATTATCCTGGATTATCTGAATGGACCTAATGTAACCATAAAGCTCCTTAAGATAGAAAGGTGACCGTGAAAGCAGAGACTCTGAGCGAGGGAGTGTGGTGAAGACCCCATCCATCTCTGTTGGTGTCAGAGATGGAGAAATAGGGCTGTGAGCTAAGGAAGGCGGGCGCCTTCTGCAAGCTGGCAAAGGCAGACACTTGGATTCTCCCCTAGAGGTTTCTGAAGGAGCGCAGCCCTGCCTCCCACTTGGATTTAGCCCCCCGAAACTCATGTCAAGCTTCTGACCCCCAGAACTGTTAAGATAATGAATGTGTTATGTTTTAACCCACCAAGTGTTTGCTCATTTATTACAACAGCCATACGAAGCTAATACGGGCGTGCTCATCATTTTCCACTTCCTCCCCCGTGTCGCTGCACAGACAGCCTGCATTGTTTAATGAGAATGAGTGAGAATTTAGGGTTTATCACTTCCTGGATCTTTACCTGCTCCGCAATTCAATCCGATGTGTTCAATTGTAATATTTCCGAATGTCTGAGATCTAGTGAAGGCGATGAGACCCTGTATTTGGGCCTGGGAGTTACAACGGAGAAAAACTACTTTTCCAACACAGGTTTCCCACACTCTTTCCTATGAAACCTTTGTAAGTCAGAATGGTGTAAAGCCCCGAAGCAATTACTTTCGGGAACTAGGGGAAGCACAACAGGAATGGAGATGAAGCACAGATGCTCACAGACACAGTCCAAAGCCCGGGGCCGGATGCCGAGGTGGATGCTGAGGTGCTGAGCGTAGTTCCCAGGGAGGGAGCCTGAGGGGGCCACTCTCGCTCCTCGGGGTGCCCCCGCCTCTGCAGGCTCACCGCAAAACAAATGCTGAGTGCTGTCTTTTCCCTTTTGGCCTTTTTCAGGATGTCCTTCAGTTAGTAAAAACAGGCATTCGTGTAAGGTCAGGATTGGTTGCAAAAGCAAAGTCACAGTCACATAAAGCAAACTTTTGGAAAGCAGGAACACCTGTAAACCGATGGACTTAACGAGTCTATTTATTTTGCCACCAGCCCGGGTGTCCTCGGTTTCCTGGCTGGTCTTTGGCAATCCACTAGCGAAACTCAGCTGACGGCGGTTCAGACCCTTCTCTTTCTGCTCTGGCCCCTGGCGCTCTGTCGTCTCCTCCTGTTCGATGTGCAAAATTCTGCAGCCCAGCTAGGGCTCCGCAGAGTCACCTGGCAGAGGCGCGCAGGCCAATGCTGTGGCCGGCTCCCTCTCTGCATTAACACTTCAGTGTGCTCCGTGCTCCTTAGTCACACAGTGTGCGACTTCATTTCGTCTTCATGATGACTTGGCCAGGACGGTATGATCTTTGCCTTCCATTTACAGTTGCGAAAACCACGTTCAGGGAAGCTTCCAAGTAGTCAATGACTGAAAAAGAGATCTGAATGAAAACCTCTTAATTCCTCATTCACTTATAAAACTAATGTCATTTCTCGGCATTCCAGCTGTCCTTGCCTTTTTGCCTCAGTGTCATTTCCCAGATACACATTTTGCAACAGTGTTTTTAATGATAATGTAACTTGTGCACATTATAAACTCCTGTGAAAAATACAGAAAAGAATGAAAGGGTCTAAATCACCCATAATCTTACTACTCGAAGATAATCACTGTTACTGTTTTGGTGTACTCCTTTCTAAATATTTTTCTGCGAACTCTGAGTATATTTCTTTTGACACTGCATTTGCATTTAGAGTTTTGTATCACATTCCATTGTTATTATTTTGAGTGAAGTGAGGTGGCATTCTAGCTTTATTTTATTAACAATTGTACTGCACTGCCTTTTGGTGACTTACTTTTTCTATTTGTATTTAAACATCAGTACAGAATTAGTCCACCCTTCTAGAGTTCACTTTTTTTTTCCAGGATTAGAGCTGCGCTTCTCAAAATGCACTCAGACCAGCAGGACCGGCAGTCACTGGGGAAATTGTTAGAGCCGCAGGCCCCCCTATGCTGAGCCAGTAGCTCCTGAGGGAGGCAGGGACCCCATCTTCACAGGCACGCCGGGTGGTTTTCACAGGTGACGGAGTTAGACTGAAATGTGTTGGTGAGGCAGCAGCAGCCAGGAGGCCTGTCCTAGGTTGAAGGCAAGCAGAATAATTGTCACTGCTTGAAGAAAAAGAGAAGAGCTTTTTTTGTCCCTCACCACGTGCCGTCCACATCTGCTGTTAGTTACCTGGGTTAGGTGTGTAGCCCTCTTTAAAAATGCTTACATGCTTCCTTAGAAATGCAGTAGCGACCTACATAACACTTCTTACCACCCAATGGTGCCTTCCTATAGGGTGGGGCAAAGGTAGGTTTACAGTTGTGAGTACGCAAAACACAGAGTTTATCCTTGTATGACTGTTGATTAGTTAGCCATTATTTTCCATACAAACAACTGTCACCCGTCTTTTGTCCTGCCCTGTCTGCACAGGCTTCTCCTGCTTAGCCAGCTAAGCAAGGATTTGTCAAAGTCAGACCAGGATGAAGAGTAGATACATGTTAAGTTCAGTTCTGAGAGCTTTTCTTAAACTTCTACCGTGTTAGATTATATGGCGTAGAAAAGAAAAATACATTTTCTGGGCCCGCCCTTCAAGAAAATTCACAGTCTTGTTAGGAAATAAAGCTTTTGTATATGAAATTCAATGAATAGTTAATCAAGCCCTAAATTGATTATAACGAAGTATCTCAATGGCTGGAACTGTACAGGAAGACAGACATACCGACTACCGGGTGGGGGTGGGGGGGGTCTCCTTAAGAAAGGAGCGTGAGTAGGACCTACATAACAATTATTACACTGATCATAAAAACTCCACTTATTAAATATTTACCATGACCAGACATAATGTTAAGCAATGGACATCGATTACTTCCTCCAAATCTCAAGACACCGTTCAATATAGCTACAATACCCATTCTGCAGACAAGGCTAAACAAAGTTAGGAAACTTCGCCAATGCTATGTAATAGCGCTTTGCAGGGTCCGAATTCCAGTCCCAGTCCATTTGACCTCAGAGCCCTGTCTCCTACCACTTCCGCCTCAGTAGCTAACTCTGACTGCAGAGGTTGCTAGGTGGACAGAGAGGCTTGTAGTCCATGGCAGATGAAGGAAGCCCTAGAAGGGGTGAGCAATCTCCTGTGCCCAGTTTTCCTGACCAGAGTGCAGGGTTGCCCTTGGCAAGGTGCTAAAACCAGGGAAGATGGATTGGATTATGGAGAGCCTTACAGCAGAGAGCATGATCTGGGATATACCATCGTAGATTCTGAAGAACCATTACACATTCTTTGAATTTTATGAAAGTAATGTAAGGCTAGAATAACATTGGATTAAAAAAAGCATCATTTGGTGGAGAGTGAAGAGATAGTTGGGTACAACCACGGATTAATACAGCGATTGTTGTAAACCAGATACCAGATGGTAAAGAAAATGACTGGGGTGTCGGCAGGGGAAGAAGAGAATGACTAATTATTAAATAGGAGAGAAAAAAGGTGAAAGTTTTAATGGCGGTTTGGCCAAAGAGACTTTAGAATTCAAACCTGATCTTGTGGATGAATTTGAGCTGTGCAAAGACATTATAATAAGCTGGAGAGAGGTAGTGAAGACAAGTAACTGATTTGTTATTTTCAGAGATGGTGGGTGTAGGGCATTCAGACCTCCCTTTCTTCCGGTCTGCACTCATCTGGTCTCCATGTCCTGTTGCTCTTGGAAACACATGAACCAGGCGTGTCTACTTTCTGCTTTCTCATATTCTCACATAGAGCCGGTCATCTTTCAGCTGGCCTGTGGCAGTAACCCCTGAAATGCTCTTGTCTTCTGAATCACTTGCCTAGAATCTATGTTTTGCTGCAAGGAGTTTTCTTTCTAAAACCTACCTCTAACTGTTCCTCTTCCTGCTCCAAGTTTTAAAATACTTTCTCATTGCCTTTCACTTGGTATGGTATTCAGAATTTGAGTAACCATAATTTATTATGCAAATAGACAATTGGGAAATTGCAAGTGGTGGTATTCAGCATTACATGAGACAAAAGGTGTGTGGGTTCTGCTTACTCTCTAGCCACATCCTCTTCCCGGAGCACTTTATGACTGAGCAGCGCCCACAGAATTAGACAGCAAACCCATCTCCAAAAGCCCTGCCTCTGTGTTGTTCACTGCTGTGTTTGTGGTGCCTAATCCACCGCCCGACACATCCTGGGTGCTCAATAACTATTTGCAGAAGGAAAGAAGGAAGGGAACAAGAAGGACTAAGTAAATCAAAAAAATTCAGAATTGTTTGAGTCTAGTGTGTTGTTTTTGAAATGAAATGGACTTTTCATTTTCATTTGAGGTCTAAGATCTTTGCATGGGAACCATGGGAACCATGGGAAGCCAAAGGGAGGCCTGGGGGGAGGGGGAGGGGTAATGTAAGAAAGGCAGTCCCTGAATGGGGTCTCCTGCTGCATAACCGGACAAGCGACAGATGCCGGGATACAAGTGCAGGTGCATGTTACCAAAAGACCCCACGACTTGCATTTCAGGGACAGTGAGTTTTACTGGAATTCTTAGTTTTGTAAAGAGGTCCTTCAAATTCCTCATAGGCATCAAAACATTTTTGCAATAATATCTTAGTTCTCACGAGAAAGGCAACATGTAAATGTCCATCTTATACTTCTGAAAACAGGTGCAGTTTCCTAGGAGAGAAAAAGTGTCAAGAGTGTGGGAACAAAGAGGAAAACAATGGAAAAGAACCTGTAATTTAATTATTGATACCAGCTTTCTACACAAACAAAACTAGCTGTAATTAAAGCATCTGTACCAAAGTGCAACAGGGACATTTCTTTCCTTTTTTCCTGAAATAAAAGAAGAACAGAAATCCTGCGGAATTAGACACCTGTGCAAAAAAGTGTGTGTGTGCGTGTGTGTGTGTGTGTGTGTGTGTGAGAGAGAGAGAGAGAAATCTCTTAGTTGATAGCCAAGCAAAGTAGACAACCCTTACCTTGCCAAAATAACATCCCTCGCAGTCAGAAGATGATATCTGTAACTATAGATAAAATATTCTCTCAATGATCATGGATCCCAATACAACAGACGTTACATTCATTTAACAATTTATTGACTTTTCAGACTTCCCTGACTGTAAAGCCAAAACTTATTATGTCGGTTCATTGGGTCAGAAATGCTCACGGAGTAAAAACCAAACCATGCATTTAAACGCGGAGGAAAAGGATGCTCAGTCTCGCGAGAGGACGCGGTCCCCAGCGGGGGTTTCCGGGGTGTGATGCGTTTCTGGGGCACTTGTGTGGGGAGCCGCTTGTTCTGTGTGGCGCTCATGTCCCACGTTCCCTTCCAGCCATCTACGAGCCGTCCTGCGAGGCGTACAAACACCTGGGCCAGACGTCGAACTACTACTGGATAGATCCTGACGGCAGCGGGCCGCTGGGGCCTCTGAAGGTGTACTGCAACATGACAGGTAACGGGCCGCGCGGACGTTTCAGGGACGCGGCTTTTCTGTGTGCTGAGAGTAAGAGCTGCCACTGAAGCTTGTTTTTTCTGTGCTGCATTTCCATCACAACACACGCCACAGTACATAAGGCTGGATTTGTTAGGTAGAGGGTGAAACGTATTTCTAAAACAATGATACCTTCAGACAGTGTGTTTTAAAAAAAATCTCCCTTCTGACTATAACGATAAAAAATTAGCACTTAAAAAAATCGGGGGTGGAAGAAACCCCCAAAAGGGAAATAGCAAGGTCGAGCTGCCCATGAAGCAGCCTCTGCAGGCACCCGGGCTGGGGAAGCTCAGCGCGGGTGCTCAGCTCCCCAGGCTGCTGCTGGCTGCTCCCAGAGCGTCCCAGGCCCCGCCCCCACCCCCTGTGGTTATAGAGGGATCCCTGCTGCGTGCTGGCACCCCTTTCTGGCAAAGGCACAGCTTCCCAGCAGTTCTCACAAAATTTACCTGAGGTTTCCTGCTCGGAAAGAGAACCTAGCGTTTCTCCTGATGCATATTAAACCCCAGGGCCGTGAAACGAGAGCGTGGGTTCTGGCACACTCCCGGAGCCGTGTCTGAGACGCACGGCTCTCTAAGAGCGCATTTCTGTCAGACACCGGGTAACGTCTTGCCCTCCAAAACCCCGCAGGAGAGGGCGAGGCGCGCACTGCTCACTGGCTGCAGGCAGGGTCGGCGTTCCCCGTGGGCGTCCGGGGAAGGTGATGACCAGGGCAGTGATCCATGTGCTACGGCGACGAGGGCCGCACGGACCGTTCGCCCTGTGCCCGGCATCCTGGGTGGTCCTTTACTCCGACTGCCTGGGTGCGTGTCCTGGCTCCGCCAGTCACCAGATACACAATCTTGGCCGCCTCCTTACCTTTATGAAACTCAATATGCCTCGGTGTGTTTGCCTGTAAAATGGATTAACAATAACATCTATCTCATAGCATTATTACATGATAGAAATAAGATATTTATGTAGGGTTTTTAGCATATTACCCAACACATAGTAAACTTTCAGTGAAGGTTACCAGCAGTAGGCTATTTTTTTTGAAGGATTAGTGAGTTAGATACCGTTCTTATGTCATTCAGGCATGATTCAGATTCAGATGTTTGAAGCCAGTGGTTCTTAAGCCTGGATGTGCTTTAGAATCATGTATGGAGCCTTTTTTTCCCCCTTTTCCTTGCAATCTCATTGGCTCCCGCTCAGAGGCTTTACCTTGCTAGGTGTGCAGTGGACCTAGGACTGTGCAGCTCGGACTAAGAGCCCTCTACAGGCAAGCGGACCCTGGTGGAGAACTTTTGGCAATGCCAGGAAGCCAGGCTTCCTGTGGCACAGGACAATGGGACAATGATGAGGACATGAGTGTAGGGTGGAAGGTGTGCAGAGAAAATGGTGAAATGGCAGCTGCCATCCCCCAAATTTCCTCCCATGCCAGGAACCCCAAGCGTGCCCCCGAGAAGGAACTCATGGGCCAGAGAGCACGATCTAAGAGTTGTTAGTTGGACTTGTCCATGGACTTGGGGACTTGCTTGTTCACCTTCATTGTAATCCTGCTTGAACTAACATATAACCTATAAGAACTTGATTCAGTCCTATAAGAAGCTAGATCTTTAGTCTCTCTCTCTCTCACCCTCCCTCGCCCCCTCTTCTCACTCCCTCTCCCCCATATTTATGTAATTGAGATATATATATATCAATAATGTATATATATTTATTTATCAATTGAAGTCAACTGTTAACCTCAGAGCAAATCAAGCTGACAGTGCTTGGACAGTTATTATGAACTTACTCTAGTTTTTGCCCATATGCATTTCAAAAAAGAACTGGAAACAAAACCAAACCACGACGAATACATTTTTTTATGCGAAGAATACATAGAATGAAGGGCTGTTTGCTTTCTGGAGAGATTGCCTTTCTGTAAGTTGAAGCCTTCACTCAAACACGCGTCTCCTGGTCATCGATACCTCCCTTAAACAGTGCGGCTATAGTTCACTCCAGCTCCCTGGACGCAGCCTGAGCAGCGAAGGAAACAGCACAGCCCTCGGCAGTGAGAGTGTTTTTCTTCTGTGTCTCAAGGTGGTTATGGGCAGCAGTGTGTCAGGGTCCCTTGGAAGGCACAGCTTGGCCTTTTCCCATCTGTCAGCCCTTCCTTCATCTGGAGAGACTGTGAACTTGACACCGTTGGGAGAATACGGCGCCACAGCTTGGCTTGGCCTGTTCCATTTCCGAGAGCTGTACATTGAAGAAGAACAGGGTGGCAGCATGAGGTGGCCTGCGAAGACGCGCTGTGTCGCTCGGTGTCCTGAGAAACCGCACATGCACCTCACTTTGCAGCACGTCTGTTAAAGAATAGAGCTGCCCTGCCCCTCGGGCCCGGATGTGACTGGGTGTGTAGCGCTGTGGACTGTATCGCACATTTCCGGAGTGGAAGCAAGACGTCCTCTCTGGGGAAGGAGCGATGTGTTGGCCGGGGTCCGTCTCTTTCTCCTCCTCCTTACAAGGATGGGGCGGGACAAGGAAAGCTCGTCGCTTGTATGGACAGACTTAGTGAACGTTTGAAGGAAAGAGACCTCACTGGCAGCTAATACCTGGTGTAAATTTGGGTAGGGACTAAAAAGAATAGACTATCGATGCGTACCTCTAGGCTCCTTTTTCTAGGATTTTCTTCATTTGTGCACTCACGGTGCAGCAGGCACTGCGCTGCGTGAGAACCAGTGGAGGCAGGAAGTGCCTTCGGGGTGCTCTCAACTAATGACAAACACAGCGTTAAAAAGTAAACAAATACGTAACTTCCTTGGAAATAAAAACAAGGGGATTGTGAGGAGTGATTTATTTTGGATAGAGGGTTTTAGGAAAGACCTCTCTGAGGCAGCCACCTACCGTTTAGCCGAAATGTAAAGTATGAAAACAGGCAAAGCCCCTAAAAAGAAGAGGAAAAGAAATAACCCCCAAGGCGTCAAAGAGGTTGTTTGTTTAGAAGGAAATGCACCCCACGTGACTGAACGTGAAGTGGGGACGTAGGCAGGGGCCAGAGCAGCCCAGGCAGTGAGGATGGTA
Source organism: Trachops cirrhosus (assembly GCA_028533065.1). Taxonomy (NCBI): domain Eukaryota; kingdom Metazoa; phylum Chordata; class Mammalia; order Chiroptera; family Phyllostomidae; genus Trachops; species Trachops cirrhosus. Next base: position 79,026,687 of record CM052549.1, read on the forward strand.
GTCGGAAAAAGCTTTGGGTTTTAGTGTTTCATTTATTTTTTTCAGTGTAGTAGGTGGGAGTCTACAGAGAGGCTTTAAGCAAGGGAGTGAAGAGGTCTTGATTTCTAGCTCCACTGGGGGTGCCGGGGGTGCTTCGCAGTGCCAAGGGCAACGCCGAGTGGTAGCGCTGGGACCAGCTGGGAAGGTACTGTCGAAGTCCAGGGAAGAGATACACTGCCTTGGACGAGGACAGTGACGGCTTAAATGATGAGAAAAAGATGGATTTCGGATCCAGTTCGAAGGCAGTATCGTCGGCGTCAGTGATGGATTCAGCATGCATGGTTAAAGACAGTTCTCAAGAGTAACTCCTGAATTTATGGATTGAATGACTAGGTGAATTATGTTGGAGATGTGGGAGATGTTGGAAAATTAAAGGGAAAACAGATTTAGAGGAATTTCAAGAATTCGGCTTTGACCTAGTTAATTATGAGACGCCATATGCCATCCGAATTGAGATGCAAATTTTGCAGTTGGATAAGCCCCCAGAAGGATGTTTGGATTAGAAATATAAATGTGCTAATTGTTCGCATATAAATCTATGAGAAATGATGGCATCACTGAGGGGATGATGTAAACAGGGGAGAGGCATCTCAGGGACCAGCTCATAGGAACCGAACAGAGAGCAGGTTTCCAGGGATGACCTACTAGTCGGTCGGTGTGCAGGGGAAGGTAGCTGAGAGCAAGGGGAAGAAAAGCGTCTGCGAAAGAATGGGTCATCGTGTGAATGATCCAGGGGCCACGTGGGTCCTGGAGCAGGACGAACAGACTTGGAGGAGGGGACGGACTGAATCCGTGCCAATGTATCTGATGGGCAGGAAGGGTGGCCAGTCAGAGCCAGCAGGATGCAGGGCACAGGCCGTGGCCAGAAGGGATGGACTTCCCAGGGGACCTGCACAGACAACTTGGGGAACCCCGGAATGGTGGCTAGCCTCAGCTCGGGGACCCGTGAAATCTGCCGCAAACCAGCTGACCCGAGAGTGGAGCCTTGAAGAACAAGTGGCTCTTACACAGATGGGGAGAAGGGAACTTACAAAACGCCTTGAGTGGGAGGCAGAGCAGTCGACACCTGGTCCTGAGGGAAAAGCAAGCGATGGATGATATTGTAAAAATAAAGTGTGGCTTTGGCAACTGTGAACAAGATTCTCCAAAGAAGACCAGACCTAAAGGATGGAGGCAAGTTAGAAAAAGCCTCTGTTGTAATCCAGGAGTGGAAACCGGGCGTGGAGGTGGGGCCATCGGGGCAGGAGAGGATTGGCTTGATGGCGCTACAGGAAGCTGAGCGGGCTAGGCTGCGACTGGGGAGCTAGGAGCTGGCGTGGTGGCCGGGCTTCCGCCATGGACAGCCCCAGGACGGGGGGCAGACTAGCGGGGGCACATTAGGGACGGCGGACTCTCCGTTGCCCTCAGTGGCAGGAGCTCCCCCTTGGAGAGCTGTGCGATGGGCAGATTCTGTGCGAATTCCCTGTAGGACTTGGAGCACGTCGATTAATCCCTCTGTCTCAGTTTCCTCATCAGTCAAATGTAGGAATTGGAAGGAGTGGATCTTTACACTGCCTTCCTTTCAAAAAAAATCTATTTTTACCATGTACATGAAAGATAAATATTGCTACTTGCAGTCAAATAATTTAGAGATGACATCCTCTTGCCCCAAAGAAGTTTGAATATACTCATTTCCTGACCAAGTTTGACACACATGGGCAGTCTTTATTTTTTTTTCATAAGGCAGTTCTCCGCTGTGCAATCCTTCTTTTGACTCTCCGCAGTCAGAGCCACAGCTCTCTGGATGCAGGGGCATCTCTGAGTGACAGAGCATTTCAAGGGCTGTAGAGTTGACATTGAGGAGAGAATACATTCATCAAATCCCTTAGAGAAGGATTCATCATTCTGAGCGAGCCAAAGCCTGGCTTCCTTTTTCCATCTTCGGGACACATTAGAAAGTGTGGTCGTTGTTATTCTCCCCTTGCTTTTCCGTTTTCATCATCTCCCTGAAAATTTGATGTTACCGATATGGTTTTAATGAACGTCTCCTAGGATGTATTTCTAATTTTTCCCTTTTTTCCTTGTACATTTTTCTAGCAGTACAGCTTCTTTTTTTCTATTTCCTGAAGATGGTTACCAACATCTTCTCCTGGAAACCTTGAACCTTTATATTTAAGGCTTCATTTAGTTCTTTGTGCTCAATGATTAATAACAGCAGTAAATAAAGCTGGCTCCTGCTATTGTTCTTTGACTTATCTTGTGCTTATCCCTAAATCAAAATGATGTTTTTCTTAATACCCTATCCTCTAATTCATGTTCTTCATAATTCTCTTTGCATTCATATTTAATTTTTTTTCATTTAAGTAAGCATCTGTGCTGTCGCATGTGAAGTTTGAAGTCCAAATAAGAATGACCTCCTGCACCCTCTCTAATGGTTTGTCATTTTAGCAAAACACCATTCAGGGTGTTTACATAATTTGTGCTTTAGAAACCCCTGGGATTTAGCTGATCACCTTCTACTGTCCTCCATAACAGTAAAAGCTGTTTGTGCCTTTTTCATCTAGCATTTATAGAGAGCATGTTACTCAAGTTTCTCGGCACTTGCATTCAGTAATATCAGTTTATTTATTACTGTGATTTTCAAAAGTTTCAGAGGTGCAGTGCTGGTGGGCAGAAGGGGTTGTGTGGGTTCTACCAGAGAGTATCATGGATCTACCCATCCCAGTCCTATTGCCGTTAACCCCACTCCCAGCAAAGCTAAGCAGTTCCTCCCCTATCATTCCCAATTTCTTAGCAGCTTACAGTAACACCCATGTTTTGCTCGTGGGTCCGTGGGTCAGGAGTCCCACCTTAGCTCCTTGGCCGTGCAGGGTCTCCCAGGCCGAAATGAAGGGGTCACCAGGGTTGGGATGCACCTGAGGCCCAGGATCCTCTTCCGTGGCCATTCAGGTTGTGACAGAACCCAGCTCCTAGTGATTTTAAGGCTGCAGCTCCGCTTTCTCTCCGGCTGTTAGCTGTGGATTGCTGTCATTTCCCCGAGGCCGTTCCCAGGCCCCAGCCATGAGTCCCTCACACACATGGGAGTGAGAGGGCCTCTGTTCCCTCTACCAGGGGCGTCCAAACCACGGCCCATGGACCGCATGAGGCCCAGGAAGGCTGTGAATGCGGCCCAACACAAAACCGTAAATTTACTTAAAGCATGATGAGATTTTTTTTGTGATTACATGTCATAATGTACTTAATGTGGGGCCAAAGACAACTCTCCTTCCCCCAGCGTGGCCCAGAGACACCAAAAGGTTGGACACCCTGGAGAGGGGCTCACCTGATCAGGTCATGCCCCACCAGGATGATTAACCTGTTTGATTAACCCAAGTCAAAATCCAGGATCTCTTCCCCTTTGCCATGTAGAGTGACCCACGCACAGGAGCGATACCCCACCCACATTCCAGGAGGGGGACCAGGGAGGGAATGCTGGTGGCAGAATCTAGGGGCCGCCCTTCTATTCCGGCCCCTGTGCCTCTGTGCAGTGCCCATCACCCCACCTCCATTTAGTCTCACCTTCCCGGTAACAGTGCCACATGTAGTGTGCAGATTGCTAAGCTTTCTTATTCTTTGTCTTACATCTTTTAAAGTATTGTTTAATTTAGGAAACTTTAAAACTAGAGATAGGCAAAAATAAAAATTGCTTGCCAGCGGAAATAAGAATGACATATTAGGAAAAGTGTGATAAAGATGTTATATTTTATACTTGTAGCTGTATATATTATTGAGGGCTAACTAAACGTCAGGCTCTATCCAAGGGGATTATACCCATTAACTCCTAGTGACTCACAATAACACCGGAAGGAGGGTACTATTCCTCTTGTTCCCATTCTTTTGGATAAGGAAACCAAAGTGCAGAGAAATGAGGTCCTAGTTCACACTACTGGTAAGTTATGGCAAGGGACTACTTAGACAGTCTTCATAGTTACTGCCTGTGTGTACATGCATGTACATGCATACATGTGTCCACATGCATGTGTGAGTGTGCGTGGTCATGTATACATACAAAGAGTCCTTGTCCTTTAAATCCTGTAGTAGGACTTATAATATGAGCATCTCGTCTTCACATCTTCTTCTTATCATCATGGAAACTTCCGTGCACAGCCCGAATTTAGCATGTGTGGTTTGGACAGCACTTTGGCTATAAACTATTTACTCGTTAATTGTCCAACTAATGCCTTGGGGTTTTTAATCAGAGAACACATTTTAAATGAAATCAGTTCTTAAACCATTAGGCAATTATTATTAATTTGAGCACTTAATTGAACTACAAGTGTTTTCTCTAATATAATTTTCCGAGAGCTTTATAGGATGACTTGTACACTTCCCATGTTCATCATCCCTTAAGGTGTGCACCCAGCTTTGAGGGTAATCTAAATTCCAGCCACAACATCTAGTTCCTTTCCTAATGTAAAATCTTTTTAAATTTTTTATTTATTGATTTGAGAGAGAGAAAGAGAGAGGTAGGGAAAGAGAGAGAAAAACATCAATTTGTTGTTCCACTTATGTATGCGTTGGCTGATTCTTGTATGGGCCCTACCAGGGGATCGAACCTGCAACCTTGGGATATCGGGATGATGCTCCAACCAACTGAGCTACCTGGCAGGGCTCCAGTGTATAATCTTACACTGAATCTGACAAAATTTGTTTTGAGAATATAGCATGATTGAAAGGAATCGTATTGGGTATCATCTGTAATATTTAATGAGATTATCCAAAATGCCTTATTCTTCCCTGTTTGGAAAGGATATTCGCTAGAAAATGGGACAACTGTAATAGCATAATCGATAAAATATATTTAAAAACTTAAATAGAAAAAGAAAAGAAAACACACGGCTCTCCTGTTGTCTGTCAGGGTTACTGACATTCGCAAGTCGGGCACAACTGCGTGTACATTGAGGCACTTCTGTGCAATCCTTCTGACCCCTGCCGGTTCCTCCGCGTCTCCAGCCGTCTCCCTGATGTGTTCCTGGCCTGCAGGGTAAGGCCTCAAAACACTGGTTCTTTCCCTTTGTTCCCTGCAGTCGTTTTGTTTTGTTTTTTCATCAAAGGCATCCTCTCTCATCTTCCTGTCCCCTAACCTGGTCTCACCCCGCTTGCCGTCCACCTCCTGGCAGAGCAGCTCCCCACTAGGCCTGGTGGCCTCACCTCCTTTTCCTCGACCTCTCGCCGCAAGCTGTCTCTGCTCTCAGCCTTGGTCATCACTCAGCGACTGCCACTTCCCGGCACAGCGATTTCGGCCCCCCACCATCACGGTCAATCTGTGAATCCAGGTCTGCTCATACAGCTTCCGTGGAAAATCTAGGCGCCAACTCACTGGCCAAACACAGCCCGAAAAGAGCTCTTCTCCAAAACTCCCCACTCGCCCGACTCCCTTCTGGCCTCACCCCCGGGTGCCACAGACGGCGGCCCCCGGCCAGGCTTTCTTCCAAATCTTCTCACTGCACGTTGGTGATGGCAACAGGTACCCATCACAGAAGTTCTCAAGTGGTCTTTGACCTTTAAATCAAGAAAAGGAGGAGGAGCCCTGGCTGGTGTGAGTCAGTTGGTTCAAGTGTTGCCTCGTGGACTGAAATGTTGCAGGTTCGATCCCTGGTCAGGGCACATATCTAGGTTGCAGGTTCAAACCCCAGCAGAGTGTGTGAGAGAGGCCACTGATCAATATTTCTGCATCATATTGATGTTTTTTTTCTCTCTCTCTCCCTTCTTCTCTCTCAAAAAAGCAATGGAAAAAAATGTCCTCAGGTAAGGATGAAAAAAAAAAGACAAGGTGAGGGAACTGTGAGAGGCTGGGTGTGGCCACACTGTGGGACTGTGGGGTGGGGTCCAGGCAGGGCATGCGCGACGCTAAGTGAAGCCAAGCTGAAGCAGCTGGAGCTCTCTGACAGGCCCCCCGCACCACCTCGGGGGCCTCCGGGATGCCCCCCGCATGCAGGTGCACCCACCCCCCAATACTGGTACTCACCCGCCTCGCTGAAACTGTCTGTGACCCCCCTGCTCCAAAGCTCAGCGAGGCTCCACATTGTCTCCGTGAGCTCCCGCTGACGTGTGGGATCTGAACCGGTCTGCCAGGCAGGAGGAAGAGAAAACATCCCGGAAAATCTAGTTAAGATCGAAACCAGAAGC